>LR738715.1:39649354-39673152 GCA_902687465.1 Secale cereale
AGGGGGGGCGCGCCCACAGGGCGCCTGGAGCCCCTGTGGCCCCCCCAGGCTGCCCTTCGGACGCAGTGTTGTTTCCGGATCGCTGATTTTTTATATAATTTTTCTGGATTTTTCTGGGCAGTTCTCGAAACGTGAAAACCTGAAATACAAAAACAGCCGAAAACAGAAACTGGCACTGGGGTGCACTGGATTAGTAAGTTAGTCCAAATATGATCAAAAGTGTATGGAAGTGTATGAATATCATAGCAATATCACCCAAAAGTGGCATGGAGCAAGCAGAAATTATAGATACGTTTTGGACGTATCAACGAGCCGCTCCTCCTGCCGACGTTCGAAGTACATCGCCCACGCCGCGTGGTTGTCGGCGGCGTACTCCGGTAGCGCCCGCTTCGCGGCCGTCAGGGACGTCCGTGCACGCTCGATGTCGGCATGGAAATAGGGCGTCTCGGGGACGGGCAGAGGGGGGACTGGGACCCCGCCGGCGCTGAGCCTCCACCGCGACGGAGCACGTACGTCGGGCAGCGCGGGGTAGTTGGCCTCGTGGATGAGGTAAGCCTCCCACTCATGCAGTGAGCGGCGGCCGGGAACCGCGCGCTCATGTTTGCCGGGAGGGGGGGAGAGAGGGGCTCGAACGGCGGAGAGAGGGGAGGAAGTGCGGCGGCGAGAAGGGTGAGGATTGCCGATGGATGGGTGCCTCACCGGCGCGGCCAGGGACGCCTTTTATACTTGCTCTTAGGGCTTGTTTGGACGATACCCCATGGCTGCCATGCCAAATTCTTGGCGTTGACTGGAGTGCTTGGCGTCCGTTTGGATTGTAGCCAAAGTTTTGGCACACAGCCAATTATATGGCCACCCGTTGAGCTTATGTGTACGCACGCTGGCGAGTTTTCCGGCGGCGAATTCCTTTGCCAATATTTTGGCTCGCCCCCGTTTTGGTCGGGCAGGCATGGGCGCAATCCAAATAGGCGATTAGAGCAACTACGGCCGGTCAGGAAAACAGTGTGGCTGCGCGGACGGAAAAATATGGGCTTAAAACGGACAGCGTTTGAGGGGTCAAATTAGAGGTACGTGGCTCAAGATGCTCTAAAGAACATGAAGACACCAAATCCGACCCCTCAAATGCCCGCAGACGCCTCACGCTCCAACAACTCGGTAGCGAGCCGGAGCCGCCACACATCTGGCTTTGCCGTCATGGAGCACCGCAGGACGGCTGCATTGAGCGTGTCCTCGATATCGACAGACGCGCACGCGACTGCCTGGCGCCTCACCGACGCCTCGTCCGCTGCCATGGCATCCCTCGCTTGTTGCCGCTTGCGCCGTGTGGATGCGCCTCCTACTTAGGTGTCCTCGACCGGCCCGACGTCGGCGAGGGCACAAGCAACAACATCGACGACGCTCTTGTCGCTGCGGTCATCCGTCATGGATCGAAAGCGGAGAGAAAAGGAAGGATTGAGAAGAGGAGAGGACGAAGAGAGTGGAGCGGACTGAGCAGATTGCGGTCTAGAGTTCATCGAAGGGGATATTTGTGGGGTCCGGATGGGTTGGGTGGCGGATGCGCCGGCCGTGCCCGGGCCGCCTCATATATGCCTCATATTTAGACGATAAAGGGTTCCACCCGCTTTATGTTATAAAGCAACCATCCGATACAACCAACTCACTGAGCCCGAAGCACAAACATGCCCAAAAGAAAGAAAAAACAAGAGAAAGAAAAGAGAATCAAATACCGACACCGACAGATCAACTAAGCGACGAAGACCGGCAATCGATGCACACTCCGAAGAAGGCCAGTCAGGCCGGTCGGTTGAGGCCCGTTTGATGAGACCGTCCGGTAAAAAAATACATTTCATAATGAATTTAATGAAATAATTTGGTTTTACATATGTCCACATATCTATAAAAATTTGGTCAAATTTGATGAAGTATGACTTGCGACAATCCTAGAACTTATTTTTTTTCGAGAGTACGCTAATGCGTACCATATTTTTATAGAAGACAGAATTTCAATTACAAGATGACTACAACTTGTTGCGAACAACAAGCGTAGCATAGACTCCACACCATGACTAGTCTGCAGACAGCCACCACCAACAACACAACTACAAAGCAAAAAGAGCCTGACCAAAACCAAGCAACCTCACCGCATCTCGACCAGCGCCGATCATCTCCGAAAACAACCAACTCCAGTAGTACTTCCCTCGTCGACGCACCATCCACCCTTGATGCCAAAAAAGGGGTGGCAAGTAGATGGTGGAACTTGGTCGATACACTAAAGCCATCGTCTTGGACTCACCGGCTGCGACGTACATTGCGCCTCAGAAGCACACTTGGATAGCAGCGAGCACCGGAGTAGCACAACAAGGACCTCAAGACCCGGTCTTCAAACGCGATGCTCCCAACAGAGTAGCGACGATGAGGACGCCGCCATCACGCCGGTTCAACTCTGAACCTAGGCTTTCGCCCGAAGACATCTGCCAATCCCAAGAGCGAGCGAGGGAGATGCCGACACACCTTGGCACCGCCACCAAGGAGGGAAACGACACCCACGGCCTCCGCCGCCGCCAACACCAACGAAATACGGGCTGGAATTTCTTCCGAATTGCCGTGCACCTCCATCCCTGCCCTCCAGATTGGGGCCACACCGTCCAGGTTGACCACTCCGCCGCCGCTGCAGCACTTCGCCGGCGTAGCCGAGCTGTCGTGGTCCACCGTGACCGCACATGCAGAAGCAAAACATCCCGACACACCAAACCTCCCCGCGGCTGCGAGCTTGCAGGTCTCCCTCCCAGCCGTATCAAGGCGGTCCTGGTCGCGGAAGATGGAACTTGGTCCATTTTCAAAACGGTGGGAACAACAAGGAAAGAATGAACTATGGAACACGACGGAACATCTCCTGATCTAAATAAAAGAAGAGAGAACACCCAAAGCCTCAAACCATGTTTCACGAGCTGGCCGCTCATCGATTTATTTGTGCAAATTACCTTTTTTTGTGCAAGATCAATTTCGTGCCAATAAAGGTCGAAATGTGGACATTTCCCCATGAAAACCACGAACATATTTTTTTCTAATGAACACATGCAAATCTGGATGTTCGATTGGCCCACTTGTCAGCCGCCAAGTGGACGCGGCATCCCTCAATTCACCCTACTCAACCTCTCTTATTTTTCCACAACCACACTTAAGCTCCTAATTACCATAGATACCCTCAATAATCCCCTACTTATACTTTACTTAACCCAAGTCGAGTAGACTATAGCATGCCTGGTGAGCCGTTGGGGGTGGGGTGGGGTGGGGTGGGTACAAAAAAGATTCAAATTTTGAACATGGGCCGTGGTAAAACAACAAACAAACAGACAGACATACAATAATCGTGACGCAGAGAGGAGAGGCGATAACGATCTGGATCCCCATCCCGGAGCCGGAGCCGGGCTCTTTTTTCAATCTCCTTCCCCCGTCCCCGTCCCCCCTCTCTCTACTCCCCTCCCCTGTCTTCCTCGTGCAGCACGGCAGCAGGACGGACAGCATTGATGGGCGCCACGGCCGCGGCCGCCCCCCGCCTCCTCAGCCCCTCGCCGGCCCTTGCGTGACGCGCCCCCGCGGATCCTCCTCCTCCTCCACCTCCGCCGCGCCGCCCCGCCCCGCCCGCCGAAAGGGACGAGGAGAAAGATCGCTGCTTCGGGTGGCTCCTTCCCCGGCGGGCCACGGTTCGGCGCGGCTCGATCCGGGACGGCGATTTGGCCCCGGCTGCGCGCTGCTGCTCCGCGCCGTTGACCCCTTGCCGCGCGCGGAAGGGCGGATCTTCGCCGGTGTTCTCCGGCTGGTTCCCCGGAGGGTTTCTTCCGGCGCTCGATTCGCAGGTATGGGTGTTACCTGCATTCTCAGTATATCTGCGTTGGTTGGGTTGCCTGGCGCCCTGCTGTGGGGTGGGCTAGAGACTCCCTCCCCTGTGCCCGGGTCAAATTCCAGATAAAGATCGGATTTTGGGGGATCGTTCTGTCGATTACCCACAGTACTTTATTATGAGCTTCGTTTTGGTGAAATGCGATTGCTTTTATTCGATTCTCTTGTGCTTGAGTGTGACATCATGATTTGCAGGTTTTTTGGACAGTGAGGAGGGAGGGGATGGATGTGGAGAAAGCTTCATCCAAGGGGCATGGCTTCTTCGGCCTGTTTGATTGGGGCAAGAGCAACAAGTCCAAGCGGCGGCTCTTCAGCGGAGGAGGCGGGGGCTATTCGCCGTCCCAGGGTAAGCAAATGTTTTTTTTGTGGAACCACAGTGGTTGCTGTAAGGTCTGATAAAATCCCAGGAATAGAAACAGGGGTCACTAATTCTCTCCTTGCAGGGAATTCAGTAGATGGGAAGGAAGTTGACGGCAGCATGCCGAGTACGCCATCAAACTCGGTGCGTGTTCGGGTTGCATCATCTTTTCGTTAGCACCTCTGTTTGCTTGCTTACTGTCATTCTGATGAGTCAAACTGTGCATATTGGCAGATCCTTGAAGATGGGATGAGTATCAAGGAAAGCAGCCAGCATAGCTGTTCATCCTCTGTAATCGACGACGAAGCTTGTGCGAGGAGGGGACCCACTGTCGTGGCGAGGCTTATGGGTTTGGACTCCATGCCTGCGGCAAGCTCATCTGGACCCTACCCGGCCCCGGCCCCTTTTACCGGGCAACATACCTTCCAAACTATTGCCCATGATGAGTTGATTGGCAGAAGCTATGTTGGCCTTTCTAGTCCTCACAAGATGCCGAGTAGTCCTATTGATCGGTTTAGAATGGAAGCGCTGCCTCCGAGATTTGCCAAGAGGACACTTTCCGTTGCACAGCACAAGTTGTTCTCCCCAGTGAAGAATCCTAATCATGTTTCAAGCAGAAATGCTGCTGATATAATGGAGGCAGCATCTAGGATTATCGGGCCTGGAGCTGAGAATACTAGCTCTTACAGAGTCCGTGATGCTGGGTACTCAAATGATGTGCGCGCCTTCAGCCCAACAGAGATTGTAAGAGTCCAGCAAATGTCCCAAGCGGCAAGAAGGCGTGATGGCTCTGCAACTTCTAAGCCACCGAGTGGAAGATCGTTGGATGGAAGTTTGGTAACTTCAGAAACATCCTCTTCTGCCAGGTTCTCACAGTCGAATGGTGGTGCTCCAGTTGCTCCAAGGGTCAAGGCTATCAGTCGACCATCGTCAGATTTTAGAGCTACAAATGGCCAAGGGAGAGAAGGTGTAAGCAGAAGCAGTAGGAAACCCCCAACTCGTACGGATCCTGTACATAACATGGTCGAGAGAAATGGGTCCAGTCAACAAAGACAAAAGATTAGTAGCAGAGTGGGCATGGCAAGTTCTTCCAACGTGCTTGTGCAAAATAACACAAAGCAGAATGCCATGGGTGTTGGGCACAAGATGAATCCCAAGTCAGCAACACACAGTCAACAACAAAGAAACCTCCATCCACCAAATGCTGCTCCCAGAAAGGCTGGGGTCACAAGCACACGCTCTGAAAACAGTATGAAAGGCAACAGAAAGGGGGAATTGCAGCCAACCAACTATGCAAACAGAAGACCAAACTCTACAGCCAAAACAATCCCCAAGCCGAGAAGATTACCAGATGAGGGCATGCGCTCAAAGAAAAACCAGCCAAGTGATAAAGTTCTCACTGAAAGAAGCCCAAGGCGTGTTCGGCACAATATTGTGATAGAGGAGCAATCATCTTTCACCACAAACAAAAAGAAAATCAGCACCGAGATTGTTTCGTTCACATTTACCTCACCAGTTGACAAATCATTACATGGTGGTTCTCAGTTTCCCCATTCAGTGGAAAAACGGTCAATAGAGAATTGGAACTCAGTGTCAACTTCAAGCAATACATCAAATACTGAATCAGATACCATAGATGGTGATTATCTTAGACTTCTTCTTGAGCAGAAGTTGAGAGAGTTGACTTCTGGGGTGAGGTCACCCTATTCTAAGCCAGCCAATGGTGTTCGAATATATGCCCCTTCACCAGGTTTGGATGATATAGCATCAGCCTGTGACACATCCAGCATTGCATCTACTGATTATGATAGGGACTCCATACAGTCTTCAAAGGATGGAAAAGACAAATTCCCCCGGACAGATCTTGTATCAAAAGATGATCAGGTATGTCATTTGATATACCACTCTTCCTATTTTACCTATTTCTTGCCAACTGCATGTCCTATGCATGGTACCATTTTCCTTGTGAGCATTGGCTATGATAAAACATGCCGGCAAGAAAACAAATGATTATGTTACCTATTTAGGCATGGTATGTTAGCTCCATATAGCTATGGTACATTCTAGAGCAAGGATTATTGGATATGGTTAGTTTATCTTGCACACAAACCTGAATGTTCAGTAGTTGATCGTACAACATAAAGAGCGACAATCTGTGTTGTCCTTTAGTATACTGATATTGGGGGGTTGTACATGATCAGCTTTGAGCAAAGATAGAAACACTGAATTGATCTCATTGATCATACAGGTAGGAATGTAATTTAGCTTTGGTATACTGCATTGAGAATTGATAGTTTGAACACTTGACCTTCTCATCTTTGCGAAACTGCGAAAATTGGGAACTAACTGTGCCATCAATACAGCGCTGAGCCTGGATTTATGTACATGTTCATCACAAGTTAAGAACTGGTTTATGTGCTAACATTACTTTCTCTTTATGGCCAGTCATCTCAATCTGTGAAGTATGATAATGGTTTCATTGATCAAGTGGAGTTAGAGCATCTTCACCTAAGCCCCCATTCTTCATGGGAAGCTTCTCTTTCAACAGAAACCTGCAGCTCTGCAGAGAGCCGAACAAATGCAAATGGTGAGTGAGTATACAGTTGCTTTGTTGTTGCAACAGCACTAGCCACAGATCTTTCTCAAAACCTTCAATATTTCTCCCTTTTCAGAATCAAGGTTATTTAGTTCAACAGAAGGAGCAGCAACATCTGGTTCGACACACTATGGTAGGGTCCTAGAAGTGGAGGCTTTATCGGAATATTCTGATACAGCCTCATCAATCACAGCGACTTTAGCCGAAACAACACATCCATCAGAAAGCAGCAGCTCATGTCGTATGGAGATAAAGTTCTTAAGAGAAATACTGAATACTCTTTCTGTCAGAGATAATGCTTGCTCTTACTTTGAGCGATTTGATGGCTCAAATATCCTGGACCCACATCTGTTTGAGGAACTAAATGGCAATTTTAGGCTGCCAGTGGGTGAAGAAGAGGGAAAATCTTTCGGAATGATTCGGAGGCTGCTCTTTGACTGCATGAATGAAGTATTAAGCGTGAAATGCACATACTACTTCAATGCTGGTTACAGCTCGTGGTTTACGGGGATGGCAGTTCTGCAGAAGCTCTCGCCGGAAGAAATCTACCAAGAGATGACCAGTCTGAAGGTTGCCGAGGAGTGGATGGTGGATGAACTCGTGTACAAAGAAATGAGTGGCCCTCTCGGGAGCTGGGTCGACTTCAAGACGGAGTCACATGAAGCTGCAAAAGACATAACAGCAGAGTTGCTAGAATCCTTGATCGATGAAATGGTTGCTGACCTTCTATATTGGTAGTTTGATCATGCAATTATTGTGCATTTTGTTTGTTTGCCGAGAACTACAACCAGGGCGCTAACCTGCCCACTATTTGATGATAGATCGATGGCTGCCAGAGAGCCATTCTTTACCTTTTTTGGGGACCGTTCAGGTTGTCGTGATGCAGAAAATAGCAAGTCTTTGTAATTTTTTCTTTTCTTACCATGGTCCATTGTTAATGAAAGTAGCTGGTCCTGTATGTTGTACAATGTGGCATCATTAGCTGTATGAATGGTATCTGTTCTTTGCTAACTGTACCGCTGGTAATTATTTGTCGTCTGAGAAGATATCACAAACTATCAGCCTCTCTTTTCAGCTGCATTTGTCTCATGACGTTAATGAAAGCAGCTGTATGAATGTTGCCTGTTCTCGCAAACTATAATGATGGCAAATTTTCTTTGTCTGGTCAGAAGATAGCACAAACGAGTGTCTCTTTTTTCTGCTGTATTTATCATGATCTGAAGAAACAAATACTTATTTGGTCATCCTGGCAGCAATAAAGTAGTGAAAACTGATGTATATCATGCATTTGTCTATGATTTATTCTCTTGCAGTTGTAAAGTATGGCTCTACCTTTTTCCCCCCTACAATCATTTGGCTGAATCTGACTTTGTTTTGAGAAATGGCTGAATCTGACCCGAGCCACCTGCAATTGATGTATTGTACTACAGTGTGGCTCATGCTGTTGCTAATGGCTGGGGTACTGTAAGGTTCACAAGATCGTTTCTGTAAGTAAAAACTTCGATTATTCCACAGAGAAAAACGCTAAGGTGGTTTCTTACCAAATTTTTGTGTGGACTGTCGTGAGTGTTCTTGCTGAAAGGCATATGGATGAGGTTCACTTTCATTTTTCTTTTCTTTGTTTTGTACAAATTCCAGCATCAGAGTCACCAGACGCACCACCTCATCATCTCCTATCTCCTACGCCGGAGCCACCCCGGATCGAAACATGGCTCCTCATGCAATCGGGCATTGATGAAGTTCATCCTACAGAATTAACATCAGATGGTTCGACATGACCCGTTCTTCATCTTGCACAGAGTAATCTACGCGGGAGCTCTTTCTGTCCACATAGCATCCTGATGCCTCACACACCGATGTTGATCTTCATCTCTCGCATGCACAAAACACTGAACGACTCTACAACTTGAAGTAGGTGAGCAAGCACCGAGTTTGTGGTTCTCTTATAGGCATACCATCAGTTACATGTGTCATTCTAGTATTAAAGAAGGGTACATTAGATCTGTTGGGCTTGATTCACTACAAATTAAAACTACTATTGGTTGGTGGAAACATTTATGTCCTTTTTCTATCATGCTCCCCTAAAAGATTTTAGGGTAAAAGCAATGATTGGCAGTGGATACATGCACGGTATATCCTGTATATGGTGGTATATACATATGAAAATCCCAAGCCCGAGCCTGGCCCGGAACACATGAACAGTACATTTTTAAATTACAATAATTAATTTTGGGATATTTAAATGATATATATATATATACCTATATTTCTAATAAAATAGTCATTTATAACCTGTTCGGGCTTTTTTCAGGCTTCGGGCGGAAAAGTGATTCCGAGCCTGGCCCGGATGCCAGGCTGTCCATGCCAAGTAATGCTACACCTACGTAAATAGTTTTACGTGATTAACGTAATGACGTGCATGGCAGTTTTTTGTTGGACGAATTAGGGGAGTGGGGGCCCACCCACTTGAAATCAGGGGGTGGAGAGGTTTGTTAGGAAGGTTACGTAGGAGGAGAACGTAAGTCTACGTAGGTGTAGCATTATTGGTCCATGCCCGGGTCTACTTAGTCATACGGGGGCGCCACATTTTTTGGGGCCCTGTGCCGTCGCCCAGTTTGGCAACTCCATCGATGGGCCTTACTGGGGTTTCTAAGTAAACTCAATGTAAAATATTTCATCCAACGCGAATCTTTTTGTTATGATGTTTCATAGTACTTTTCCAATTCTCTCTTCCAGCTTCATGCATATATACACCACGAGTGGGCTATGCTCATATGCAACAATTCCATAAATTCGTTATTACACTTGCTCGGCACCAAAGCTACCGAGAAGATTTTGCAACTCCTTAGTTCTTTCCTTTTTCTTTTCGGAATGCACAAAGAGTCCCCCTTTGATGCAACCCCTCTCTAAACGTATAAAGGATAACACGGACCTTTGACATATCGTATCCACTTTCATATGTATGTTGGGTCGTCAGACGAAACTTATACATCGTATGTTCGAGGAGTAGCACGGCCCACTTACTTTTTTCATTCTATTAAATTTTTAAAAAACTAACGAGAGTTGTGGGACTCGAACTCCCTCTGTCAAATTTCCTTCAACCAAACCTAAGCAAGTAAAATATAACGATAAAAAACCATGCAGTATCAGCCTGTTTTTCTTTTCTTTCTGTTTGGCCAGTTTTTCTTCAGTTTTTTTTGTTTTCTATTTCTTTCTGTTTTCTTTTTTTCTTTTCTTAATCCGCGAACTGTTTGTTGTTTTCTCTTTATTTATTTTTATCATTTATTTTATTTTAATAATTCACAATTTTTTAGTGAACATTTTCTAACTTTCATGAAATTTTCCAAATTCGGGAACCTTTTTAAAATCCATGATTTTTTTCCAAATGCATTAATTTTTTTCTTGTCCTCTGTTTTGAATGCACGGAATTTTAGCTTGTGAACTTATTTTTTCAAAATTTTGTTTTTTTTAAATTTTGTAAACTTTTCTAAATTTCGTGCACTATTTCCAATTTTTATAAACTTTTTTCCCAAAAATTTGAACTTTTTTCACTCACATTTTTTAAAAATTGTGAATTTATTAGCTGAGAACCATTTTTTTTCAAATGCATGAACTTTTAGCTTGTGAACTTTTTAAAAATAGTAATTTTTTTTTAAATTTTGTGAACGTTTTTTCAAATTTCCTAAGGAGGTAATAAATTAGTATGTTTACTCAGGTTCGGGCCCTCTCGAGGAGATAAAATCCTACGTCCTGCTTGATTGTATGATGATTACAGAGTTGATCTACCGCGAGATCGGGTGAACTAAACCCTAGATGAGTTGGATGGTTCTTCTTCTCTAGCCTCTACGGACTAAACCCTCTAGTTTATATAGACATCAAGGGTAGTAGGGTTACACATTGTCGGTTATCATGAAAGAACAAACATGCCGATTCTCTTATCTAGACTTGGAGGACACACCAAGGCTTTAAAGTTTTCCTGCCCGGACAAGGAATCACTTCATAGCTCGGCCTTCAAGTAGTCACAGAGCAGCCCACTTATCCGGCCCATGAGATATAGGCCTGCAGGCCGAGGACCCCTTAGTCCAGGACTCCCCCTGTGGTGGCAAGAGGCCTTGCACAGTCTGCGTCAGTTTCTGCTCTAAAGATGGATCGATGAAAGACGGTGGTGACGGGACTTGCAGTGTGCGCATGTGGTGCCCACTGTGAGTGTGTTGGACCGGTGTGTGACCTAGTCTGGGTATGTTCCTAGACTGGGGCATCCGGCTTTAGATGTTAGGCTTTGGTGCGATGTCTGTTTGGGCTCGGACATTTGGCACCCCTTAATCAAGGGGATAGGATTAGTAACATGTGTTGCCAAGATGGTGGCTTCAGGCGTACTGATGTATTACTTTGTAAGGTCTTTGTGAATAATTAATAAAATGGTTGCATGCATCTCCCAGATGCAGAGGGCGGGTGTACATCCTCCTTTTCAATTTTTTTTCTTTCCTTACCCCCATTCTTAATGAAAATAGCTGGTACTGTATGTTGTACAATGTGGCATTTTAGCTGTGGAAAAAAATCTAAAATAAACCTTGAACTCATCGATCAAAGCTAAATCCAACCCTGAACTTCCAATCCCTGAAATCAGCACACCAAATTCTTCGATCCCGGTCTATTTTAAACCTTGAGAGCGTTTCCAAACAGGGATTGTCGATGTGGCGGGTTGAATCCCGGGATTGTTGACTGTGCACACGACTGGGCCGGCCCAATAGGTGCGAAGCGGGATTATTTTTTCTTTTTTGTTCATTCTATTTTTATTTCTTTTTTGTAATATGCGACATGTAATAAAAATACCAGAAAAATAGTCAACAGTTGATCGCACAGGGACGGCCCACCACGTGACGACGCGAGTTTTTCTTTCATTTATCATAATGCGCGACGTATATAATATAAAATTTAAAAGAAAGTAGCCGACGGGAAGTCAAGCATGCGACCTCGAACTGCTTACCTAATCGCGCAAGCCGCCAGAATAAATGACTACTAGTGATTTAACAGGAGGCCTGAAGTTATTAGTACCAAACTCCAAAGTCCGAAGAAACATTTTTTGTGGGATAGGAAGAAACATTTTTAAGGGAAATTAAATATGGAAAACGTAAACAATATGTGAAAACGAACAACTTTTGAAAATAAAATGAATTTTGAAAAACTGAACACTTTTTTAAACATAAATGTTTTTCAAAAAACGGGGATTTTTTTTTGAAACCTGAACAAAACTAAAAAATGCAAACACTCTCTGATTTTTTTTTTAAAATGGGAGCAACTTTTGGAACCTGAACAAATGTGTGAGAATAATGTTGAATACTCCCTCCCTAAAGAAATATGGTGATCTAAACACTTTTACAAATCTTTATACAGGGAGTACTTCTTAAAAAATGAACAACTTTTCAAAAATGAGAACACTTTTTGAAACATAAACATGTTTTGAAAAAAAATAGGAACTAATTTTAAAACCTGAACAAAATCTTGAAGCCTGAACATTTGATTTAAAAAAATGGGAGCACCTTTTTAAACAACGTAAAAAAATGTTTGTATAGTTTGATAAAAAGTTTATTGTCATTTAAAAAATGTTACTGTATATTCAAAAAATGTTGTAAACATGTATTTTAAAAAATGTACATAATGTATTTGAGAAATGTCGAAAGTCCATCAAAAAATGTTTCATGTGCGTGCTAATGTATATAATATATTTGAAAAATGTTGAAAGTGTAATAATGGCAGAGCGTGACAATGTACATAATGTATTTGAAAAGAAAAATATAATGAAGGGAAAAAACCAAAGAAAACCAATGAATATAAAGAAAACCCGAAAGAAAAACGATAGAATACACACAGCAGAGCAGGCGCGCAAGCGGCTGATCTAATGGCCCGGCCCAATTTAACTTTCCACGTCAGCGAATACCAGCAAAATACTCTCAAGGTTTAAAATAGACCGGGATCGAAGAGTTTGGTGTGCTGATTTCAGGGATTGAAAGTTCAGGGTTTGATTTAGCTTTCGTCTACGAGTTTAGGGTTTATTTTGGACTTTTTCCTTTAGCTGTATGAATGGTGGTCTGTTCTTTGCAAACTATACCGCTGGTAATTATTTGTCATCTGAGAAGATAGCACAAACTATTTGCCTTCTCTTTTCAGCTGTGTTTATCTCGTATTGTTGATGGAGGTAACTGGTACTGCATTATTGCACCAATGTGACATTTTGTAGCTGTATGGATGGTGCCTGTTCTTACAAACTAGTCTCTCTCTTGTGTGCTGTATTTATCATGATCCGAAGAAACAAAAATTTGGTTGTCCTGGAAGCAATAAAGTACTGAAACTGGTGTATAGTCTTGCATTTGTCTATGATTTATTCTCTTGCCGTTGTAAAATTTGTCTCTACTTTGTTTCCCCTACAATAACTTGGCTGAATCTGACTTTTGTTTTGTTTTGTTTTGAGAAATGGATGAATCTGACCTGAGCCACCTGCAATTGGTGCATTGTACACTGTGGCTCATGCTGTTGCTAATGGCTGGGGGTACTATATGGTTCACAAGATCTTTTCTGTAAGTAAAAAACTTCGAGCATTGTGTTGAGAAATCTTGGCATCCCGAAGTGAAGAGAAAAATGATAAGGTGATTTCTTGCTAAATTTTTAGGCGGACTGTTCGTGAATGTTCTTGCCGAAAGGCAATCCTGAAAGAAACCATGTCAATCTATGATTATTAGCAGCTTGACGAGGCTCACTTGCGTTTTTCTTTTATTTGTTTTGTACAAATTCCAGCATCAGAGTGAACTGACGCACAACCTCCTCATCTCCTATCTCCTCTACCGGAGCCACCCCGGATCAAAACATGGCTCCTCATGCAATCGGGCACTGATGAAGTTCATCCTACAGAATTAACATCAGATGGTTCGACATGGCCCGTTCTTCATCTTGCACAGAGTAATCTACGTGGGAGCTCTTTCTGTTCACATAGCATCCTGATGCCTCACACGCCGATGTTGATCTTGATCTCTCCCATGCGCAAAACACTGAACGACTCTACAACTTGAAGTAGGCGAGCAAGCACCGAGTTTGTGGTTCTCTTATAGGCATGCCATGCCATCTGTTACGGCTGCAAGGCTATCACATCTGTTCTCTTAAAGAAGGGTACATTAGATCTGTTGGACTTGATCCAATGCAAATTAAAACACTATTGGTTGGTGGAAACATTCATGTGCATTTTTCTACCATGCTCCCCTAAAAGATTTTATGAATCTGAAAGCAATGATTGGCGGTGGGTACATGCATGCACGGTTTATCCTGTATGTGGTAGGAAAAAAATCACTCTATAGTGTGCGTAATTTTTCTTTGTCAGAAGATAGCACTAAGCCACTAACTAGTCTCTCTGCTTTCTGCTGTTTTTATCTCATGATCTGGAGAAACAAATATTTGGCCGTCCTGGAAGCAATAAAGTACTGAATTGGTGCACAGTTTTGCATCGTCTACCAATTTCTTGCTCGCATCTGCTAAACCAGACTCTACTTTGTTTCCTCTACAGTGACTTGGCTGAATCTGACGCCAGCCACCTGCAGTACCGTAGTAGTTGTATAAATATAATACATGCACCGTAGCTCGTGTTTACAAGATCATTGGGAAAAGCTTCAACCGTTGTGTTGAGAAATTGGCTGGGGTAGAGAAAAATGATAAATGTACTCTACTTTGTTTACTCACAGTTTTCACTATTTTTCAATACACATGTTTGGTATATATCTAATACATCTTTTAATACACATTAAACAATTTTTTAAATACTAGATCAACATTTTTTAATACATAGTCAACATTTTTTCTATATGAGTTAAACATTCTTTTAAAATGATTCATTAAAAATTTTCAACTAGCAGATTAATATTTTTTTAATACATGGTCAACATTTTTTCTGTACACATTAAAAAAATTTCAAATATAAATTTAAGGTTTCAATACATGATCAACATTTTTTCTATACAAATTTAACATTTTTCAAATAGAAGTTCTATATTTTTTAATACATGGTCAACTTTTTTTCTATACATATTCATCATTTTTTTAATACAAGTTAAACATTTTTTCTATACACATTTAATATTTTTGAAAGACAAGTTTCACATATTTTAATAAATGGTCAACAGTTTTTCTGTACACATTTAACATTTTTGAAATACAGGTTTAACATTTTCTGAATACATGGTCAACTTTTTTTATATATACATCTAACATTTTTTAAACACAGTCTTAATATATATCTAGAATATTCTCCCGCGCATGGGCCAGCCAAATTTGCCCTCACTTTCAGCGATGATCCCCTCTCTCTTGCAGCATGTGAGATATAGGGGCTACTGTTATATACTACTGTACATGCGTATGCTTAATACCTACTCATATGGGGCCGAAATTTTTTGGGGCCCTATGTGATCACCTACTTCGGCCACCCATCGATGGGCCTGGCCAACGGTTGTAAGGGCATCTCCAATGGCGACTCGCAAGTTTTCTCCTGCATCCGTCCACGGACACGGATGCAGGAGGCCTCCATCCAACGCTAGTCACATACATTGCAAACTCTTTTTCAACAAACCGTATGAAATTCATGCAAACTCGGCCAAATTTCATATAAACATGATGGATGTCATACAAACCGGACGAAAACGGTTAAATTTTGGGCATATTTTCAACTAAAAAGGTACAACTACGTGCACGCACGATCGTGTGGAGCTCCACTCCCACGACACGGATACACTACACTAGTCTACATCCGACTGCGACGGATCTCTCTGTCTCCCCCATGTGCGGTGAGGAGGCGTGTTCAGCCGGGCGTGCAGTGGGCGGAGCCCTTGGCCGGCACGCCGTTTCAATGGCGAAGGTAGTGCGAGGTTGCGTCGCCCTAAGCCGCCTTCAATGTGGAGCGGTGCGCTCTATAGTGACATGAATGCGGGTACCTGGCAACGGACGAGAAGCGCGCAGGCAGGGAGAGTTTTTGGTGGGCCAGGACTGTCAGAAGCGGGCATGAGATTGATCTGGACTATCGCAAACCTCCCTCATGCCGGTCTTTGGTTTGCGGGAGAAAACACATCCGGACCACGTCGCGAACCGATACAGGTCGGAACAGCGTGGTCCAAACGGATGCGGGAGGTTTGCCGGTCGGCGCTGGAGATGCCCTAAGGACGCGTTTGGTTGCCTGCATACATCCCAACCAGGCCCGTGCGGGATGAAAAATGGGCCGATTGGTTGCCTGCAGGCCGGCCTGACTCGCATGTGCACGGAACATAAAGCACCCCTGTAACGCCCAGATAGTTAAGCTACAATGAACCTCTGCTAATGATGCCACGTCATCTCGTTACTGATGCTAATCTCGTGTTAGTCCTAAAACATTTCAAATTCAAAATTAAAACTTTAGCAAACAGTAAAAGTTTTCAAACGTTAAAAACAAAATGTTCGGGCTATGCCAAATATTGCAAAAGTATAAATAATCTAAAATAAATAAAATAGAAAAAGAAAATAAATAAAAGAAAAGAGAAGACGCCTAACAGAAAAAAAAGAAGCAAAAAGCCCCCTGGCCAACTGGGCCTGATGGCCCAGCCGGCCCGCCCAACCCAACTGGCCCAAGGCCCACCCCCACTCCCTTATCCCCCCACCCAGGGCAAACCCTAGCCCAACTGCACCACTCCCCCCCACACTCCTCTCATCTCTTCCCCCGATCCAGATCGGATCGGCGGGCTCGACGTACTGATGATGGCTTCAGACGTACTGATGTATTAAGGTCTTTGTGAATAATTAATAAAATGAGTGAATGCATCGCCCAGATGCAGAGGGCGGGGGTACATACTCCTTTTCATTTTTTTCTTTCCTTACCCCCATTGTTAGTGAAAATAGCTGGTACTGTATGTTGTACAATGTGGCATTTTAGCTGTATGAATGGTGGTCTGTTCTTTGCAAACTATACCGCTGGTAATTATTTGTCGTCTGAGAAGATAGCACAAACTATTTGCCCTCTCTTTTCAGCTGTGTTTATCTCGCGTTGTTTATGGAGTTAACTGGAACTGCATTATTGCACCAATGTGACATTTTGTAGCTGTATGGATGGTGCCTGTTCTTACAAACTAGTCTATCTCTTGTGTGCTGTATTTATCATGATCTGAAGAAACAAAAATTTGGTTGTCCTGGCAGCAATAAAGTACTGAAACTGATGTATAGTCTTGCATTTGTCTATGATTTATTCTCTTGCAGTTGTAAAATTTATCTCTACTTTGTTTCCCCTAAAATAACTTGGCTGAATCTGACTTTTGTTTGTTTTGTTTTGAGAAATGGATGAATCTGACCTGAGCCACCTGCAATTGGTGCATTGTACACTGTGGCTCATGCTGTTGCTAATGGCTGGGGTACTGTAAGGTTCACAAGATCTTTTCTGTAAGTAAAATACTTCGAGCATTGTGTTGAGAAATCTCGGCATCCCGAAGTGAATAGAAAAATGATAATGCGATTTCTTGCTAAATTTTTAGGTGGACTGTTCGTGAATGTTCTTGCCGAAAGGCAATCCTGAAAGAAACCATGTCAATCTATGATTATTAGCAGCTGGACGAGGCTCACTTGCGTTTTTCTTTTTTTTGTTTTGTACAAATTCCAGCATCAGAGTGAACTGACGCACAACCCCCTCATCTCCTATCTCCTCTACCGGAGCCACCCCGGATCAAAACATGGCTCCTCATGCAGTCGGGCACTGATGAAGTTCATCCTACAGAATTAACATCAGATGGTTCGACATGACCCGTTCTCCATCTTGCACAGAGTACTCTACACGGGAGCTCTTTCTGTCCACATAGCATCCTGATGCCTCACACGCCGATGTTGATCTTGATCTCTCACATGCGCAAAATGCTGAACGACTCTACAACTTGAAGTAGGTGAGCAGGCACCGAGTTTGTGGTTCTCTTATAGGCATGCCATCTATTACGGCTGCAAGGCTATCACATCTCTTCTCTTAAAGAAGGGTACATTAGATCTGTTGGACTTGATCCACTGCAAATTGAAACACTATTGGTTGGTTGAAACATTTATGTTCCCTAAAAGATTTTACGAATCTGAAAGCAATGATTGCCGGTGGATACATGCACGGTTTATCCTGTATGTGGTAGGAAAAAAACCACTCTATAGTGTGCGTAATTTTTCTTTGTCAGAAGAGCACTAAGCCACTAACTAGTCTCCCTGCTTTCTGCTGTTTTTATCTCATGATCCGAAGAAACAAATATTTGGCCGTCCTGGAAGCAATAAAGTACTGTACTGATTACTGAATTCTGGTGCACAGTTTTGAATCGGTCTACAAATTTCTTGCTCGCATCTACAAAACCAGACTTCTACTTTGTTTCCACTACAGTGACCTGGCTGAATCTGACGTGAGCCACCTGCAGTACTGTAGTAGTTGTATAAACATAATACATGCACCGTGGCTCGTGTTTACAAGATCATTGGGAAACGCTTCAACCATTGTGTTGAGAAATTGGCTGGGGTTGTTAATGAAAGTAGCTGCTACTGCAAGATATACAATATGATATCTTTTTGTCTGTATGAATGTTGCCTGTTCTTGCAAACCAGAAGGAGGGCAAATTTTATGTCTGGTCAGAAGATAGCACAAACCAGTCTCTTTTTTTTTTCATGTATTTATCATGATCCGAAGAAATGGTCGCCCTGGCAGCAAAAAAGTACCGAAAATTCGTGTATAGTCTTGCATTTGTCTACATTTTTTTCTCTTGCAGTTGTAAAAGCTGGATCTACTTTGTTTCCCCTAGAACAACTTGGCTAAATCTGCCTTTTTTTTCTTCGAGAAATGGCTGAATCTGACTCTTTTTTTATTTTAGAAATGGCTGAAAATGCACTAGTAGATAAAGGGGGATCAGACCCGGTTCATTTGGGCCTTTAGCCCCGGTTCTGGAACCGGGGCAACAGGGTCGGTACTAATGCTCTGACCCTTTAGTCCCGGTTCAATCCAGAACCGGGGCAAAAGGGTGTCCACGTGGCCTGTGCACTGAGTCCAGGCAGGAGGGGCTTTAGTCCCGGTTGGTGGTACCAACCGGGACCAAAAGGCTTCCACGCGTCAGCATTTCTGTGGCTGTGGTTTTTGTTTTTTTTTGAAAGGGGAGGGGGGGTTTTAGGTTTTGGGGGGTTAATTTAGGTGTTTCATATATTGTGTTAGCTAGCTAATTAATAGAGAGAAGTGTTCTCTCTTATGTCCGTGCTTGGTCGACGCTACATACTACACATACGTATATAGAGAGGACTAGAGTCACGCTAGCTAGCTAGCTAGCTGCTAGCTACTAAGCAAACGAAGGAAACAGAAGATCGTATAATCAACATATATATATATATATATATATATGCATACAGAGAGAAGTAATATCGACCACCTCTCCTTCTCCGAGAGATTGGTCGAACAACAAGTTCTCGTATATCTATCCGACACTACCGGGCACATATATACAACAATTATCTCTTACAAAAATAATCTCCTAACACATGGATGCATGGTCCACATAGTATTCTCCGTCTTCAGCGATCACGTGTTCAAGGAAGAATGCCGCCAATTCCTCTTGAATTGCTCGCAGTCGATCTGGTGTTAGGAGTTCATCCCGCATCCGAAACATCTAATTTGAAGTAGGGGGTCAATACATGAAATGATGCTATAAATTTGTGAATATTATTGATTGCTTACGCACTTCAAATTGTTCATCAGTGTAGCCCCGCTCACAGGTCGTGTGGCGGATGGACTCGCAAATGTAGTATCCACAATAATCATTCCCGGGTTCCTGCCACAACCACTTTACAAGAAATAGAGGTCAATCAAACTGATAAGCAAGAATGCCAAATTGATATTGATGAAACTAGCGCTTGAATCAAGATATAGGAGATGCGCGCGCGGAACATGCTACTATATAGTACTTACTTTCGGGTATCTAAATTGTAGCTTCTTCGGCAGTCCCGAAGCTTTTTTTGTGAATTTTTTCCAAGCCCTGCCAGACAAAGGAAACAATTAGTTGATATCAGAAATGAAGTTGCTGATATATATGCATGGTGGATAATATTGATCGATTTAACTTACCTGACTAGCATTTGAGTCATGTCCGCATACTCCTCGGGATCTTTACGTTTAGAGTCGAAGACAGTTACTATTCCCTTCTCAAGCTTAATCTCTAAGAGAATATAGTGGAAGCTGCGCACGAATGCATGAGATCATCAATTACATCACTATAAACTTGACTGATATATAAGGGAAACCAAATATGCACAAGACATTAACACTCACTTGAAGTTGTAAGGAAAGAGTATTATATCTTTGTTTTCATTTACCACCAACGATCGTAGCAAGTTGGTCTCGGTATCGCCGGGACGCAATTTAACCTCGGTTGCATCTATGAGGTATGTGTTAATAAACCCAATATCACCTACTTGTCTTTTCTTCAATTCGACGATCTTCAATCTGCATAATATAGTGAGGATAATTATAAATACATGCAATGAAGATCAGCTATATAGAGAGACTTAATGACAGAAGTAGTACTACTTACAGACAGTAGCAGGTGATCGTTGTTTTATCGAGGGCCAATTGATTGAAAAATTGATAGAACTCCTCAAATGGAATAGGCAACAGCTCAATTCCAACGAGGTCATGCTCCGGTTTAACTCTCAAATACAAGTTATTCCTCCCCCCAGACTCTCTGCAGATTTTCATGTACCAATCATGCAATCTTCGCATATTCGTTGATAGAGATCTTTCATTTTTGACGAGAGGCTTTTTGTACTCGTATCTTTCTATCTGCACGTCCATGAAATCATAGTGTACATCGTCGGACGCGTAATCTGCAAGATTGGTATAACCGGGCACCATCCTCGGATCATTAGCGACCATGTCGCTAGACACCTTGAGCGGGGGGCACGATTGGTTCGCTTGTTCGCCGAGCTGGGCAATTTGTTTCCCAGCTCGCCCTTCTGCTAACCTCTGATCACTTTTTGTACTTCCAGACCGCTTGGCATCTTGAAATGTCTTTTGAATAATGCGGTCATAGTTGCCCTTCGGCTTACTTTTCGCTGGTTGCTTCAGGGCAGCAAGAGTGCGCTTTGCTTTCACCGCATCTATCTTCTCCTCTGGAGGTGGATGTCTCTGTGCTTTCAACCCTTCAAAAAAGTCCTTCACTTCGCCTTCAGCGATCTTCGTGTTTTCCTCGTCGGACCTCTCGTACGGTAACTTCTCTAGAGGCGTGAGAGAAGGACCGAATCTGCATCGCCTCCCGCCTCTGGCTGTACTGGTAGACGTCGCCGGACCAGACGAAGCGGCTGTCTTTTTTACTTGCTTAGGCGCCGGAGCAGGAGCAGCCAGAGCGGCGGCAGGTCTCTTCCGCCCTTGCTGATTAGGCGAAGGAGGAGCTGGCTGTCTGCTCGGGCGCGCCGGCGGCGAAGGAGGCGGAGTGCCGCCACGCGCCGGCGGCGAAGGCGTGGAGGAGGCGGTGGAGGAGGCGGAGTGCCCTGACTCGTCGGAGGAGGAGGAGGAGGCGGAGGCGTCCAGTTCAGAATGTTGATTAGGTCCTTCCGCCATAGGCATGGAGTCTTCAGTGAAGAACCCAGCCGAGTCTCCCCTTCACCGGTAGGGTGGTCAAGCTGGAGCTCCTCAAATCCCTCCGTTATTTCGTCGACCATCACCCTAGCATATCCTTCTGGAATCGGCCGGCAGTGAAAAGTGTCGTCTGGTCCAGAAGGATAAACAGAGCCAGCAGCCGCCTTGACCTTCAGATTCATCCACTGTGCCATAAGGTGGCAATTTTGTGCCTCCGTGATAGCATCCACAGGATTCCTGGCAGTAGCCGTCAAGGCAAGCTCTGGCTGAAGCAGCTCGGTGGAAGCCACGCTGCTTCTCCGCTGAGATGGCGGGGTAGCTTCGGCAATTCTTTCCCGATCTGCTTCCCGTTCCTCTATCGCTTGTATTCTGGCCCGCAGCGCCTGGATTTCGGTCATCTCCATTTTCTTCCTCCTGTCGTGGCATTTGTAGCCTCCTGCGTCCGGAAACCCAGCACGCCACGGAAGGGAGCCTGGCGTGCCTCGTGTCCGTCCAGGGTGCTCAGGATTCCCGAGGGCCATTGTCAGCTCGTCGTTCTCTCTGTCGGGGATGAACGTCCCTGCATGCGCTGCTTTGATATACTGCCGCATCTTCTTGAGTGGTGTTTCCATTTGCTTGTCCGTCCAAATGCACCACCCTGTTACAGGGTCCAAGGTTCCGCCAGCCCCGAAGAACCAAGTCCGGCAACGTTCTGGCCAGTGCATTGTCTGTGGTTCGATCCCTTTCTGAAGCAGATCATTCTCAGCCTTGGCCCACTTAGGCCGGGCTACGAGGTAGCCGCCCGACCCCGTGCGATGGTGATGCATCTTCTTTGCAGCATTTATCCGGTTTGTCTCCGACATCTTCTGACTCTTTTCCGACTTCTTATGGGCCACAAATGCGGGCCAGTCATCTTTGATCTTCTCATATATGCCCACGAATTCTGGAGTCGTTTTATCTCTGACAAACGTATTCAGTTTTTTCTTCCATGCCCTGAATTGGTCTGCCATCTTCGAAAGTGCAGCAGACTTGATTAACTCCTCTTTAACTGGCTTCGCCGGATCAACCTCTCGCGGTAGGACGAAGTTTGACTTCAGCTCAGTCCAAAGATCATCTTTCTGCATATCAGTGACATAAGTCACCTGAGCGTCGTTTGCAGCCGGCTTTAACCATTGATGGATGCTGATCGGGATCTTGTCCCTAACCAGAACCCCGCACTGATTAACAAATGCGTTCTTTGTGCGGATGGGTGCAATCGGCTCGCCGGAGCGCGAGATTTCTGAGATCTCAAACTTTTCATCCGGCCTCAACTTTTTCTTCGCTCCTCGTCTCTTTACCGAAGATTTGCTCGATCCGGAGGGCTAGAAAAGGAACAAAGACGAGAGTTAATGAATGAATCAATTAACTAGTCAGCACATGCTTAACTAACATATATACCTCCTGGCCGGACTCGGTTCGGTCACCGGAGCCAGCATCACGGTCTCCTTCTTGCACCGGCATTGGGTCACCGGAGCCGTCCTCACGGTCTACTTCTTCCATGTGCATTGGGTCACCGAATTCATCAATATCATAGCCTAGATCTTCCAGCCGCAGCTCTTGTTCGACCTGCTCATCGGTGTCGTTGAGATACGACCTGACGGCATTTTGTCCGTCTGCGATTATGTCCATCAACATCGCTTATTGTGCTAGGTCTCGGGTGTTGTCGTCCATTGTTTCTACAAATATTTACAACATGCCAATTATTATTCAAACATGACAGATGGATATATTAATGGCAAACGTAGAACTAGCTTCAACCCTCGACTGCTCGGCGATCCACAAACCCTAGACCCCCTCATGTCACATTTTGTCTAGCTATAGTGTCAAAGGATTCAACAAAACCAATACTTCATCATTAGGCGAAAGTAACAGTAGCATGATGGTACGAAGCTCTCCAAAGTTGTTTTGGAACGAAGTCCCAGATAAGATAATCCGTAACAAAAGACGGATTATTCTATCAGGAACTCCGTTCCAGAACATCTTTGCATAACTTCGTACCAACATGCCCCGGTTACTTCTTGCAAATGATGAAGTCATGGAATTTTTCAATACTTTGACACTAGCTAGGCAACCTCTCTCGACCCCTCGACCCCCGACTGCTCGGCGATCCACAAACCCTAGACCCCCTCATGTCACATTTTGTCGAGTGTCAAAGGATTCAACAAAACCAATACTTCATCATTAGGCGAAAGTAACAGTAGCATGATGGTACGAAGCTCTCCAAAGTTGTTTTGGAACGAAGTCCCAGATAAGATAATCCGTAACAAAAGACGGATTATCCTATCAGGAACTCCGTTCCA
>LR738715.1:39677345-39696706 GCA_902687465.1 Secale cereale
CCTCACATCGGCAGGGCTGGGCGGCGCGACGGCGGCGGGGCGGGGCGGCGACGAGGCGGCGTCGGGGCGCGGCGGCGCGACGGCGGCGGGGCGGGGCGCGCGGCGGCGCGGGGCGACGGGCCGGCCGGGGGGCGCGGCGACGGCGCGGGGCGGGGCGACGGCGCGGGGCGCGGCGACGGCGCGGGGCGGAGCGACGAGGCGGCGTCGGGGGCGACGGCGACGGGGCGACGGGGGCGACGGGGGCGACGGCGACGGCGACGGGGACGGAGCAGATCGAGGGCGGCGTCGGGGCTGGGAAGAAGGAGAAACTGAACGAAATTTTCGCAAGTGTAGCTTATATAGGAGGAATATTAGTCCCGGTTCTTGGCACAAACCGGGACTAATAGCCCCCTTTAGTCCCGGTTGCTGCCACCAACCGGGACTAAAGGTCCCTTTTCAGCAGCCCAAAGGGTGGGAAGGAGGCGCCTTTAGTCCCGGTTGGTGGCAGCAACCGGGACTAATGCCACCCTTTAGTCCCGGTTGGTGGCAGCAACCGGGACTAAAGGCCTTGCCGCGGTGCGGTGGGAAGTTTAGTCCCACCTCGTTAGTTGAGGGAGAGCAGCACCAGTTTATAAGCCCCGCTGCCTCTCTCCTCTCGAATTCCTCTAAACTGCAGGCCTAAGGGCCTAAACTGACACTGCTTTGCCTGTGGACTTGCTGGGCTTTCTACGGGCCTGAATCCTGGCCCATGGTTGGGTTTCTAGTCGTATTCAGGCCGTTTGGGCCCAGCAGGTGGCATATTTTTTCTTTTTTTCTTTGTTGCTTTATTTTTTAGTTTTGTTTCTACTTTCAACAAAATACTTACTGTTGCTATTTTTATTTATTTGTTTTCTTTGTTTCTTTATTTATTTGATTTTGTTTCTACTTATAAAAAAATATTTATTATTGCTATTTTTTTTCAAGTTTTTTTGTTTTGTTTTCTGCATTATTTATTTTCTTTTGTAAAACCAATTACGAACTTTCTGTTAGTGCAAGTAGTATTCAAATTTGAATAGTTTAAATTTGAAATTATTTGTTTTCTTTGTTGCTTTATTTATTTTATTTTGTTTCTTTTCAGCAGCCCAAAGGGCGGGAAGGAGGGGCCTTTAGTCCCGGTTGGTGGCAGCAACCGGGACTAAAGGGGGGCATTAGTCCCGGTTGGTGGCAGCAACCGGGACCAAAGGCCCTGAGCTGGCGCGGGTGCGGTGGGATGTTTAGTCCCACCTCGCTAGCTGAGGGAGCTCGAGAGTGGTTTATAAGGGCTGCTGCTCCCACCCTCTCGAGCTCCTCTCAAATGCAGGCTTCTGGGCCTAACTCTGCGCGCTGCCCTGTGAGCTTGCTGGGCCTTATATTACAGGTGGATCCTGTGCTATAGGCCTTGCAGGCTCACTGGGCAGCGCCCAATTTTTTTTTTCCTTTTTTGCATTATTTATTTCTAAGTTGTTTTTTGCTGCATTTAGAGTTGCTTTATTTATTTTATTTTCTTTGTTTATTTCTAAGTTGTTTTTTGCTGTATTTAGAGTTGCTTTATTTATTTTACTTCCTTTATTTATTTTCTTTGTTGCTTTATTTATTTTATTTTGTTTATACTTAATTACAACAAAATACTTATTGTTGCTATTTATTTCTAAGTTGTTTTTTGCTGTATTTAGAGTTGCTTTATTTATTTTATTTTCTTTGTTTATTTCTAAGTTGTTTTTTGCTGTATTTATAGTTGCTTTATTTATTTTACTTTCTTTATTTATTTTCTTTGTTGCTTTATTTATTTTATTTTGTTTATACTTACAACAAAATACTTATTGTTGCTATTTATTTTTCAAGTTTGTTTTGTTTTGTTTTGTTTTGTTAGTGCAAGTAGTATTGAAATTTGAATAGTACAAACGGACAATGGTATCATACTCGTTTGTTACAAAGTTGGCATGGTATCATCATAATAGTTGCGGAAATAACTCTTCACTTTTTCTTCGCTTGTGTCATTTGCTTATTGCGCCGTAACCATGGATAATCTTCATCGTTTATCAGGATGCTTGGGTCAGCCTTGACTTTGAAGGGAGAAATTTCATGAAACTTTTCATAATCTTCAGACATGTCTGTCTTGCCCTCCACTCCTAGGATGTCCCTTTTTCCTGAAAGAACTATGTGGCGCTTTGGCTCATCGTATGATGTATTCGCTTCCTTATCTTTTCTTTTTCTCGGTCTGGTAGACATGTCCTTCACATAGATAACCTGTGCCACATCATTGGCTAGGACGAACGGTTCGTCATTGTATCCAAGATTTTTCAGATCCACTGTTGTCATTCCGTACTGTGGGTCTACCTGTACCCCGCCTCCTGACAGATTGACCCATTTACACTTAAACAAAGGGACCTTAAAATCATGTCCGTAGTCAAGTTCCCATATGTCCACTATGTAACCATAATATGTGTCCTTTCCCCTATCGGTTGTTGCATCAAAGCGGACACCGCTGTTTTGGTTGGTGCTCTTTTGATCTTGGACAATCGTGTAAAATGTATTTCCATTTATCTCGTATCCTTTGTAAATCAATACAGTCGAAGATGGTCCCCTGGACAACAAGTACAACTCATCACAAATAGTGTTGTCACCTCTGAGACGTGTTTCCAACCAACTGCTGAAAGTCCTGATGTGTTCACGTGTAATCCAGTCGTCGCACTGCTCTGGGTGTTTGGAGCGCAGACTGTTCTTGTGTTCATCGACATACGGGGTCACCAATGTACAGTTCTGTACAACTGTGTAGTGTGCTTGAGACCAAGAATAACCGTCCCTGCATATTATTGAGTCCCTTCCAAGCGTGCCTTTTCCAGTCAGTCTGCCCTCGTACCGCGATTTAGGGAGACCTATCTTATTAAGGCCAGGAATGAAGTCAACACAAAACCCGATGACATCCTCTGTTTGATGGCCCATGGAGATGCTTCCTTCTGGTCTGGCGCGGTTACGGACATATTTCTTTAGGACTCCCATGAACCTCTCAAAGGGGAACATATTGTGTAGAAATACGGGCCCCAGAATGACAATCTCGTCGACTAGATGAACTAGGACGTGTGTCATGATATTGAAGAAGGATGGTGGGAACACAAGCTCGAAACTGACAAGACATTGCGCCACATCACTCCTTAGCCTTGGTACGATTTCTGGATCGATCACCTTCTGAGAGATTGCATTGAGGAATGCACATAGTTTCACAATGGCTAATCGGACGTTTTCCGGTAGAAGCCCCCTCAATGCAACCGGAAGCAGTTGCGTCATAATCACATGGCAGTCATGAGACTTTAGGTTCTGGAACTTTTTCTCTGCCATATTTATTATTCCCTTTATATTCGACGAGAAGCCAGTCGGGACCTTCATACTGAGAAGGCATTCAAAGAAGATTTCTTTCTCTTCTTTCGTAAGAGCATAGCTGGCAGGAACTTCATACTGCTTCGGAGGGATGCCGTCTTTTTCGTGCAAACGTTGCAGGTCCTCCCGTGCCTCAGCTGTATCTTTTGTCTTTCCATACACGCCCAAGAAGCCTAGCAGGTTCACGCAAAGGTTCTTCGTCACGTGCATCACGTCGATTGAAGAGCGGACCTCTAGGTCTTTCCAGTAGGGTAGGTCCCAAAATATAGATTTCTTCTTCCACATGGGTGCGTGTCCCTCATCGTCATTCGGAACAGCTAGTGCGCCGGGGCCCTTTCCGAAGATTACATGTAAATCATTGACCATAGCAAGTACATGATCACCGGTACGCATGGCGGGCTTCTTCCGGTGATCTGCCTCGCCTTTGAAATGCTTGCCTTTCTTTCGACATTGATGGTTGGTCGGAAGAAATCGACGATGGCCCAGGTACACATTCTTCCTGCACTTGTCCAGGTATATACTTTCAGTGTCATCTAAACAGTGCGTGCATGCGTGGTATCCTTTGTTTGTCTGTCCTGAAAGGTTACTGAGAGCGGGCCAATCGTTGATGGTCACGAACAGCAACGCCTTTAGGTCAAATTCCTCCTGTTTGTGCTCATCCCACGCACGTACACCGTTTCCATTCCACAGCTGTAAAAGTTCTTCAACTAATGGCCTTAGGTACACATCAATGTCGTTGCCGGGTTGCTTAGGGCCTTGGATGAGAACTGGTATCATAATGAACTTCCGCTTCATGCACATCCAAGGAGGAAGGTTATACATACATAGAGTCACGGGCCAGGTGCTGTGATTGCTGCTCTGCTCCCCGAAAGGATTAATGCCATCCGCGCTTAGAGCAAACCATACGTTCCTTGCGTCCTTTGCAAACTCCTCCCAGTACTTTCTCTCGATTTTTCTCCATTGCGACCCGTCAGCGGGTGCTCTCAACTTCCCGTCTTTCTTACGGTCCTCACTGTGCCATCGCATCAACTTGGCATGCTCTCTGTTTCTAAACAAACGTTTCAACCGTGGTATTATAGGAGCATACCACATCACCTTCGCAGGAACCCTCTTCCTGGCGGGCTCGCCATCAACATCACCAGGGTCATCTCGTCTGATCTTATACCGCAACGCACCGCATACCGGGCATGCGTTCAGATCGTTGTATGCACCGCGGTAGAGGATGCAGTCATTAGGGAATGCATGTATCTTCTGCACCTCCAATCCTAGAGGGCATACGACCTTCTTTGCTGCGTATGTACTGTCGGGCAATTCGTTATCCTTCGGAAGCTTCTTCTTCAATATTTTCAGTAGCTTCTCAAATCCTTTGTCAGCCACAGCATTCTCTGCCTTCCACTGCAGCAATTCCAGTACGGTACCGAGCTTTGTGTTGCCATCTTCGCAATTGGGGTACAACCCTTTTTGTGATCCTCTAACATGCGATCGAACTTCAGCTTCTCCTTTTGACTTTCGCATTGTGTCCTTGCATCGACAATGACCCGGCGAAGATCATCATTTGGTTCCTCTTGATCTTCAGCAGCTTCACCCGTTGCAGCATCATTGGGCACATCATCTGGTTCCTCTTGATCTTCACCAGCTCCCCCCATTGCAGCATCACCGTATTCAGGGGGCACATAGTTGTCATCGTACTCTTCTTCTTCGCCGTCTTCCATCATAACCCCTATTTCTCCGTGCCTCGTCCAAACATTATAGTGTGGCATGAAACCCTTGTAAAGCAGGTGGGAGTGAAGGATTTTTCGGTTAGAGTAAGACATCGTATTCACACATTGAGTGCATGGACAACACATAAAACCATTCTGCTTGTTTGCCTCTGCCACATTTAGAAACTCACGCACGCCCTTAATGTACTCGGAGGTGTGTCTGTCACCGTACATCCATTGGCGGTTCATCTGCGTGCATTTATATATAATTAAGTGTGTCAAAAACCATTACAGAACATCATAAATAGATAATTAAGTGACCAAATGGATAAAAGTTCATCATCAAATTAAAACCAAAGTACATACATATATAGTTCTCATCTAACAACATATATAGCTCTCCATACACATCGAAACTATGTAAAACATTTCAACGCGAAAACAAATGCTATCATAATCGCAACCAAGGTAACAATTGATCCAACGGCATAATGATACCAAGCCTCGGTATTAATGGCATATTTTCTAATCTTTTTAATCTTCAACCGCATTGCATCCATCTTGATCTTGTGATCATCGACGACATCCGCAACATGCAACTCCAATATCATCTTCTCGTCCACAATTTTTTTTATTTTTTCCTTCAAGAATTTGTTTTCTTCTTCAACTAAATTTAACCTCTCGACAATAGGTTCCATCTTGATCTTGTGATCATCGATAACTTCCGCAACATGCAACTCCAATTCCATCTTCTCCTCCTCCATTTTTTCCAATTTTTTCTTTAACGAAATGTTTTCCTCTTCAACTAAATTTAACCTCTCCACAAGAGGGTCGGTTGGAATTTCCGGTTCAACTACCTCCTAGACATAATAAAACATCTATGCATGTCAGGTTGGTCGGCATAACTATCATAAGCACTAAAACAAATAGTTATAAATTAAAGATAATATACCACATCTGAATCGTAGACCGGACGTGGGCCCACGTGGGCGGATATCAAAACCATCGCACTATATAATAACAAGCAATAATAAACGTAAGAAAATTAGACAAATATCTATCTAAAGCAATAATAAAAGTAAGAAAAGCATGGACATAACAAGAGGCTCACCACGGTGGTGCCGGTGACGAGATCGGCGGGGGCGATCGACGGCGGCGAAGACGGGGACGGGACGTGACGGACCGCTAAACCTAGACAAATCTCGGAGAAAATAGAGCTTCGAGAGGAGAAAAGCTTAACTAGTGTGGCTCGGGCATTCCACCGAACATGTTGTGTGCATAGGAGGTGAGCTAGAGCACCACTAACCCCTGTCCCCCTCGGCCAGAAAAAAACCAGAGCAGTGAGCTCTGCTCTTGAGTGAGGGGGTTTATATAGGCAACTCACTGGTCCCGGTTGGTGCTACAAACCGGGGCTAAAGGGGAGCCTTTGGTCCCGGTTCATAAAACAAACCGGGACTAATAGTGGTGGGCCAGGAGCAAGAGCCATTGGTCCCGGTTTTTAGCTCCAACCGGGACCAATAGGTCCAGACGAACCGGGACCAATGGCCCACGTGGCCCGGCCGGCCCCCTGGGCTAACGAACCGGGTCCAGTACCCCCATTGGTCCCGGTTCTAGATTGAACCGGGGCTAATGGGCTGGACCAATGCCCTGTTTTCTACTAGTGATGTATTGTAAACTGTGTCTCATGTTGCTGCTAATGGTTGGGGTACTGTAAAGTTCAAAAGATATTTCTGTAGGTAAAATTGTCGATCATTGTGTTGACAAATCGTCACTACCCAAAGAAAATTGATAAGGTGGTTTCTTAACCCAAAAAGGCTTTCGCCCCGCTTCATACATAAAGCAATCACCAAGAGCAAACTGGTATAAACGCACGTCACCACAACACATGCACGCACCAAGGAAGATACATAGACGCTGAGCGCAGCAACACCATCCCAAGCACTACAACAGCAGCCGGGTCCTCGACCGTGAACACGCCACCACGAAGAGATGAAGCCGCATATGACGAACCGTGAGCTTCAAGATGGCGCCTTCGGAAAGGATACAACACCGGAGCGCCGCCACCGCCCGACCCGAGGGTCAGAGTTTCCCCTCAAGCAACACGACGGCCAATGATGGCCGCGACGACACCTTCAAGAAGGGAACGAGATTCGCCACCGCTGGTCTGTCCGAAGATAGAACATGTTTTCACCTCGACCAATACTCACCGTCACCGAACGCCACACCCCAGCGACCATGCCGCCCACACGACCATGATCACCGGGCAGCACCAAGCCACGGGCTCTGCCCATAAGCACCGCGACACCACCACTAGGGCCGCCATCCCGGCATCCAAGACCCGCCAACCACCGCTACCCCAACCAAAGAGACGAGTGGAAAGGCCCCGCCTTTAGTACTCTTGAGCTGCCCCCTGCGTCGAGACCAACTAGGCCGGCCAAAACTGGCCTCCATCGGCCCGTCCTACCGCCGGGCGCGAGGTGAGCTCGGTCCTGCTGCCAAGCGCGAGGCGAGTCCGGTCCTACTACCGGGCGCGAGACGAGTTCAGTTCTGCTGCCCGGCGTGAGAAGAGCGATGGACCGCAAGTGGGCGAGGGCCAACCCTTCGATGAAGATAGCGCGCGAACGACAAGGAGAGCAATCGAAGGTTGACAAGGGCGTTCACCGACCCGTCGACGCCGAAGAAGTCCAACCAACGCCATGAAACGAACCCGACCACCACCATGAGCCACCACCACACCGATGACCCACAAGTGTAGGGGATCTATCGTAGTCCTTTCGATAAGTAAGAGTGTCGAACCCAACGAGGAGCAGAAGGAAATGATAGGCAGTTTTCAGTATGGTATTCTCTGCAAGCACTGAAATTATCGGTAACAGATAGTTTTGTGATAAGGTAATTGATAACAAGTAACAAATGGTAAAAGTAAATAAGATGCAGAAAATACATTTCTAGCAAAAACGATCCACCGCCGCCCAACTCCATCACGCCGGAGCCGGTACCCCGACGTTGTCGTCCAACGCAACCGCAACCACAACGCCCTGAAGGACTTAGCATCTGAAGCCGAGGTAGAGCTGCCTCCACGACACCGACGCCGACGTGCGCCGTACCAGAACCACTCCGACCACGCCATCCTGCGCCTCACTGCTGCCGCTCCACTGTCGCAACCGTCCATCGCACGGGAGCTGTTCCCGCTACGCCGTCGTTCGCCGCCTCGGATCTGCTTCCCCGCCGCCGACAGACAGCCACCGCACCACACTCAACAACTTGGCCATGGGTTCGTCCAAGGCTGCACCGTCCTCCACAACTTCTTGTTTCCAGCGAACGACAAGAAGATCGTTGAAAAAACAGAAGGAGGACATAGCACTGCCAGCAGAAAGAGGTACTCCTCTTCCCTTATTCGTGCAAACCTTACGTCTCCGCTCACACCGTATTCATCCCATGAAAAAAACTAGTTGAGCGCTTCTTACTGCATCTTCTTCGTGATACTAAATGCACAAGGTTTCTTCCCTTTACTATTTCACCTTTGCTAGAGGTCAGTAGCCCGCCTGGATTTCAATTCAGGGTCAGTCGAACCGCAATTAAAAGAAGCAGCACCTGCTTAGGCGTGCAGAGCACCTAGTCCGCCTGTTCGCCGGGGAAGCGGCGCATCGGTGTCTATCATAGGGGTGTGGGGCGCAGGAGCTGCTTGCGCCCGATCTGGAGGTCGGCGGGGCTTGAATGGATTGCCGGGGGGCGGTGCCAAGCATGGCGGTGCGATGAGGTCGAGGGGAGGGCGCAGGCAGGGGACTGGGCCGATGGTCGCTGCTGTTTCGAGGAAGATCATCAACACTGACTGGCTGAAGGTAGATGAAGGCGATCTGCCCGTTCTTTGTACATCGAGCGGTGCAGAAAAAATGGACTGACCTATTTGTTTTCAGTCGAATGTTATTTTCATAGAATCCTGTAGTAATTTAGTGTGCCATGCATGTTGTAGAGCTATCATATGTCTCCCGTCATTTATTTCTCACCGACCTGCTATCTGCTACCTTTACACTGTACTAATTGTGCACACACTTCACCCATACTCACACTATTGTTTTTGATGCATGGGTATTTCAGACTCTAACGCAGTGTTGATGAATGCTGAAAAGAAAAGATAGAAGTCGCTCCAGTGTAATTCGAAGATAAGCACTAAGCATTTCAGCGCTCTAAAGGATGCAGTGTCAGCAGTTGGAGACAGTAAACGTAGCTCTGCAGTTGATGATCTCAATTGCCACACACAACCATCCCAGGTGCTTGCTTTAACTTCGCGTTGTCAAATGTGGTTGCATGTTGCATATGGTGTCTAGCTTGTATTGCTTCCAATTTGGTTAAATTGCATCTGCTTACTTTACACATTATACCTTTGATAATGACATGCCTTCCTGTTTTTTATACATACTACATATGTCTATTAACCATGTTCGTACATCAAACTAATGCTCTTTTGTATCCCTCGTCAATCACTTATGATGAGACAGTCACCCGGGTGGGTTACTGTGAGACGCCATACTCGCTTAAAGAGTGTAGTGTCATCCTCCCCACATGATTCTCAAGAAACAACAAGGCTAAATGAAGATAGCCAACGTAGCTCCCTAGTTGATGACCGCAATTCCCCCACACCACCATCACATGTGCTTGCTCTAACTTTGCAGTGTGATATGTGGTTGCATGTTGCATACGGTGTCTAGCTTGTAATGCTTCTAATTAGGATAAATTACACCAGCTTAGTTTACACATTATACCTGTGAATATGACATGCCTTCCTATTTTTGGTACACACTACATCTATGTGTTAACCTTGTTCTTACATAAAACTACCTCTCTTCTGTATCCTGCATCAATCACTTACGACGAGTCACCATTATTCGTTGCATATTGCATATTATTTCTAGCCTGTTGCCATGTATTGCTTCTAATTTGGTCAAATACATTTGTTAGGGCACCCTTTTAATTTGGCAGAGTGATATTGGTTTCATCTTTCATATGGTTTCTAGCTTGCATTGATTCTAACAAGTTCAAGCACCTTGTGCTTAGTTTACACTTTATACATCATACATGTCAATATGTCACGCCGTCCTGTTTTTCATACATATTCCATCCTCCTATCATGCGGGTGCCTTACATGAAAGTAGTGTTCGTCAGTATCATGCATCAATGAATTCTGAAGAGCAAATTTTATTTATTTTTCTTGTGGGTTTGACTTGACAAGGAAAAATCAAAAAAGAGGAAGGAAAAGAGTAAGGAAGGCGATGATGGTGGTCCTCTGCAGCAACGTAAACGAAGCATCTGTACCGATTCTCCTTGTACTGATAGTGCATTAGAAGGTCCAAGTCTCCGCTCCCCTACTCCACCATCCAAGGTGCTTGCTCTAACTTGGCAGTGTGTTATCTGGTTGCATGTTGCATATGGTGTCTAGCTTGTATTGCTCCTAATTAGTGTAAACTGCATCTGCTTAGCTTACACATGATACGTGTGAATATGACACGCTTTCCTGTTTTTGGTTCATACTATATCTGTCTATCACACCATGTTCCTACATGAAACTACTCTTCTTGTGTATCCTGCATCAGTCACTTATGATGGAACACCTTTAAGTTGGTAGTGTGATATTGGTTTGCGTCTTGAGTATGATTTCTAGCATGTATTACTTCCAGTTTGATGAACGCCACCTATGACGAGATAGTTTTAACTTGGCAGAGTGATATTGATTGCACCTTTCATATGGTGTCTAGTTTGCAGTGCTTCTAATTTGTTGAAGTGCCTTCCGCTTAGTTACCACATCATAGGTGTGAATATGTCAAGCCGTCCATTTTTTTGTACATATTCCATCCTCGTATCATGACTTTGCCTTTCATCAGAGTAGTGTTCGTCAGTATCATGCATCAATGAGTTCTGAAGAGAAAATTTGATTCATTTTTCTTATCGATTTGACTTGACAAGGCAAAATCAAGAAAGAGGAAGGAAAAGAGTAAGGAAGGCGATGATGGTGGTCCTCTGCAGCAACGTAAACAGAGCATCTGTACCGATTCTCCTTGTACTGATAGTGCATTACAAGGTCCAAGTCTCCGCTCCCCTACTCCACCATCCAAGGTCCTTGCTCTAACTTGGCAGTGTGATATCTGGTTGCATGTTGCATATGGTGTCTAGCTTTTATTGCTCCTAATTAGTGTAAACTGCATCTGCTTAGCTTACACATGATACGTGTGAATATGATACGCTTTCCTGTTTTTGGTACATACTATATCTGTCTATCATACCATGTTCTTACATGAAACTACTCTTCTTGTGTATCCTGCATCAGTCACTTATGATGGAACACCTTTAAGTTGGCAGTGTGATATTGGTTTGCATCTTGAATATGATCTCTAGCATGTATTGCTTCTAGTTTGATGAACGCCAACTATGACGAGATAGTTTTAACTTGGCAGAGTGCTATTGATTGCACCTTTCATATGGTGTCTAGTTTGCAGTGCTTCTAATTTGTTGAAGTGCCTTCTACTTAGTTACCACATCATAGGTGTGAATATGTCAAGCCGTCCATTTTTTTGTACATATTCCATCCTCGTATCATGACTTTGCCTTTCATCAGAGTAGTGTCTGTCAGTATCATGCATGAATGAATTCTGAAGAGCGAATTATATTCCTTTTTCTTGTCGGTTTGACCTCACAATGCAAAATCAGTAAAGCTGAAGCAAATTGGCAAGGCATTGGATCATGGTGGTCCTTCCGAGCAACTAAAACAGAGGTTCTCTACAGATTCTACTCCGCCATCCTCCCAACAAGATTCGCAAGACAACGCAAGGCTAGACAGTCAACGTAGCTGTGTAGATGATGAGCACATCACTACTAGGAAAAGGCCTACTAATGACGCACCTATTTTGGCCATTAATGGCGCATTAATGGTGCGCCATTAGTGCCACGCCATTAGTATATTTTATTAATGGCGCACCAGTGGTGCGTTATTAGTATCTGTTATACTAATGGCGCACCACAGATGCGCCATTAGTATATACCACGATGCGCCATTAGTATGCCTCCCAGGGGGCCATATATACCCAGGTGCTTTGGCATACTAATGGCGCACTATTGCCTATTGCGCCATTAGTAACTTTGGCATACTAATGGCGCACTGTTGGTTGATGCGCCATTAGTATCCTTTGGCATACTAATGGCGCACTGTGATGTGATGCGCCATTAGTATGAATATTAGGTTATTTATTTATTTTTAATTTTCTGTTTTTTGCACAGGTTACAAAATGTATTATTGGACAGAATATAGACAGCACCAGCACACAGCAACAACAGATTCATCGAATACAATAAAAGATTAGTCTCTGAATACAATTCATCATATTAGTCTTCGAATACAATCATCATATTAGTCTCCGAATTCAAAAGACCGAACAAAGATAGAACATTATATTACAAGTCTCGAGACCGCGAGTAGCGAGTTTGTCTTCACATTACAAGTCGATATCGATCATCTAAACTATCATCACATAGAAGAGAGCTACGGTGAGCATCATCACGATGAAACTCGTCTTCATCCGGTTCCTCCAACGCTCCCTCCCCTCCCCCGCTAGATAGCGGGCGTATCTAGATTCCGCCTCGGCCCTAGTGGTGTACCCTTTGTAACTGTCACCGCTGAATCGGTGAACCTGTCTCCGACACTCCTCCCAGTCGTCGTAGACTCCGGGAACCTTACCCTTGTACATGACATACGACGGCATCGCTATGCACTAGCCAAAAGAAATGTTAGTACCAATTTACAGACAATACATAACAATATATAAGTATGCAACAGAACGATCGGAAGAGAAAAGCAAGACATTAATCGCATCGATTACATTTAAGTTGAACGACTGTCGAAACCAAAGAGACATACTACAAGTTCATTAAAGTTTAATTACAACGTGAGCCAATCGATGTTTCAGAACTAGACACAACATCACTACTTTCGACTCGACTCAAGGGACCGGAGCATGGATGAAGCCGCCGTCTATCGTGGGAGTCATGAAATCGCGGGCGTTGTCAGCCTGCATTTGTAGCATTGTGTCGATGTCACTATTGGACGGTTGATTTCTAAGGTAGAACTGCCCCGAGGTACGAAGGACATCTTGATGGATGATTTCCGCAAACTCCGACTGGATGCGAAAGAATTCTTGTCTGATGTCCGCGTCCTGGATTGCCGACACGCTCGCGGCCCAATCTTTGAGTTTACTCGGTAGCAGAAGTTGATGATGGTCCCGTACGATCGCCCGCATGTGATGGATGGCGTAGTAGGCACCCTTCTGACCGCCAGGCGGCTGCTTGACACAGCAGAACGTCGTATTATGGGAGAACACGTGCTTGCCGTACTTATGAATAGGCCTGGTGAAGGTGCCTCCAGATTTGGCGTAGCCGGGGAGAACATCATCAAGAACATTCTTGATATTTGTGTAGTCTACCTTCGACTGACGGTCCGAGTCGAAATACGTGGCCATGGAATATTTGGGGCTTAGGAGGATGAGTGTGCAATGTGTGTCACTGCACAAAACACGGAATGTTAAAAGAAAAACGATCGAAATCTAAGAATTCATATGTTACGGGGCGGTTGAGGGGAGGACTTACTCGGGAAAGTAAGGCACGAGGAAGTTATCCTTATCTCGATTTGCCAGAATGACGCCTTCGAGGTAAGAACTCGCGACTTGCCGGTCCCCAGCGCTGCCCAAGATCTTGGCACGCATGTAGAAGGGGTCGACTATCATGATGTCCGGGGTCTTGTCGCGAATGATCCGCATCTCCATACTCAGCGAAAAATAGCCGAACGAAGGTGTAGTGCAGCGGATGAAGGTTCAACATAGCGTAGATGTCATCAAACCGCAGGACGATCATACCCCCGATGGAGTTATCCACAAAGCCCTTGCCCTCTGGCACCTTGGCCGCGAAAACCGGGTATGCCACATCCTTCTCTCTGAGACGCCGCTTCTCCAAAGAAAGAACACTGTCATGCATACTCCACATAGCACCGGTTGCAGCATCGAGCATATTTCTCAGTAGCATCGGCCTACCCGCCACATGCACCCTCCTCATTACATCCTCAGGTGAAGGTAGCCCGTCCTGAGCATGGATCATGCTCGGTGCCGGCTGGCTCGCACCCTTGTTAGTCTTTCTTTTCCATGCCTTCTTCTTCTCCTGTAATGGGACCGAGTTCTGCTCACAGACCGCCTTCTTGAGTGTGTTGGGGCTGATAATATTTCGCACCTCGCCTATATGAGGCTCGGTGAAGTTGGCAGCTGGAGGCGTCTCCTGAGAACTGAACGGCAGACGACGCCTGTTGCAACTTGGGTTCTCCGCGGTACCAGCTAGATCGCGCACGTCTTTTGTAGGGTTGGGTTCTTGAGAAGGAGGCCCCATGAAGTCGCCACCGTACCCATGATCGGCAAAGTACTGATCGACGTTGGCAAATGTATCGTCGTCGTTGTCGTCGTCGTCATTTGGATCCTGTGCCATATGCATGTTTGGATCCAGTGGCATAGGGATGTCCGGCACCGTTGCGGCGGTCTTGCCATGGGGTTGACTTGGCGCCGGCACGACTGGCGGTATTGTCTTTGGGGTGGTGTCCCCCGCCCCCAAACGAATCTGGCTCTTCGGCCAAAGCAGGGGCCAACTCAGGCAGGCGTTGAGGGTCATCACGTCATCTTCGTCGGCCCCGACGGGTCGAATCGGAGGTAACAACTCGTTGCAACCTGGCAGCACCCGAACCAGTTGAACCCTATACAAGTTGGGTGGCATCCTAGTACCGTGAAACACGGGGTTGCCCGGTTGAACGATTTTGCCCTTGGCGACATCGACCAACTCGTTCTTCACGAAGTGCAGGAGAGTGCACGGAACATCGGCGACGCCCTGCGAAAACATGTAGGGCGTCAGGGATGCCCAGTCAAAGGCAAGGAGATGAAGTCCTCGGCCGAGAGAGGCTTAATTAGTTACCATGATGATGGCGTCGAGCTCGGCTAATGTCGAGGCACCGCCAACGGCGGGCGTGCAGTTGACGGAGGGGCCGCTTGCTGCAGAGGTGCCGGCCGGCGTACACCCGGGTGCATTAAGCTCCCGTGCCGGCGTCGGAGACACCAATGCCGCCTCTGCCGGAGACACCAATGGCCCCGCCATCGCGTTCTGCAAGTTGCTGGCCGTGAAGCTGGGAATCGGGGGCGGCCCCTGTTGGCCGCCCGCAATCCACGCCTGCAACCCCTCAATCAAGGTAGGCACAATGGAGGTGATCGTCGCTCCCAGTTGTTGTTGCACTTGCTCTTGGACAATCTCCGGAATCCGCGCCACTTGTGCCTTGAGTTCTTGAACCTCGCACGACTGGCTTTCCGAGCTGGTCTTTTTATCCTTTCGCCCACCAGCGTTATAGTATGACGACCATTTTGTGGACAAGCCTTTGCGGGCCACACGACCAGCTGACGACGGCTTACTGAGCTTATCCTTTTTCTTCATTACATTCAACGCCCTATTTAGAGTGGTGTCCCAAGGGTTGCTCTTAGTCAACCCCGCGCTACTGCTTTCAGTCGCCTGCGGAAGGAATGTGAACCATTTAGAAATTTGGCTTCATTAATTAGAATGCAACCATATGGAGCTAATTACGCGGGGGTGTATTCCTTACCAGAACAAGCTCAAGCGCCCTGGTCTTCGGATCCATGGTAAGCTCCTTTGTTTTCGGGTCCTTCTTGTACCGGGCCCTGACAAAGTTCCCGGTCTGCTTGTCACCGTATTTATCGAAGAGGGGCGGTAGGCCTTGCTCGTCCGCCTCCTCCTTGTCCCATATAGGCTCCGCCACTCTGTAACCGCCGGGACCGAGTGTGTGTTCCCCTAAGTTCAGCTCCCGCATTTCTTTCCCCCACTGACTTGATTCGGAGGTTGCGGTACTCGAGCACTTGATCTTGAAGTCGTTGTAGTCATCTTCGGTGATCGAAGAATTTTTCTCCTTGATCTTCTCATAACTAAAACCTTTGTCGATCATTCTCTTCACCGTGCTTCTCCAAGTAGACAGGGCCGTGCTCATCCTCATGAGGGCAGTATTGTTCACTTTATTCCCTTTGAGGCTTGTGTTTTCAAATTCAGCGGGGAACTTGTATCGTTCGTGCAGCTTCGTGAAGAGGAGGTTGCGCAAATTCTCTCGGTCAGGATGCCTCAGGTTCTCGGTGTTGATCGAGACGGTGCTCCGGAGAATGCACCCGAGCTGAAGCGAGTACCCCTTGACTATTCGTTCGGGCGCCGTTGGATTCCCGTCGGAGTCCACTTCAGTAAATTCCTCCTTGACGGTGTGGAGCACGGTCGGGCGCCGGTCCTTCCGTTGCCTCTTCGGTTGGCTGCCATCTGTGCGTGCGCCGCCATCATCAGTGGTGGCATCCTCGGCGACACCATCAGTGGTGTCATCCCCGACGGCACCATCAGTGGGGTCATCCTCGACGACACCATCAGTGGTAGTGTCAGGATCGGTGGGGAAGGCGGTGTCCTCATACAAGTGAGGTTGTTCCTCCATCTCCTAGGACAGCTCCCAGAATGCCTTGCCGCCCGAACCCCCGGCCTCATCGTTGTTGGCCATGTTTCTCTCTAAATAGGAAAAAAGTTAGGTCAAAAAGTTGGTTATTGTCAAGGAACAAGATCATGGTCTCATCATTTAGGGTTTGTCGACACCGAGGCATCCTAAAAGCTAAGCTTTTATCATTGAGGGTTTTTTGACGCCGAGGCACCCTAAAAGCCTAAGCTTTCATCATTTAGGTTTTTATCGACACCGAGGCACCCTAAAAGCGAAGGTTTTATAATTTATGGTTTGTCGACACCGAGGCATCCTAAAAGCTAAGCTGGGAAGGAGAATTCTAAGTTGGGCCTAATCAATTGGCTCTATTGCCGCCTATGGTTTAATGCAGCAAGAATAAAGGGGCAGTTGATCCTACTTAATTAACTACTAATATACCTCGGCCCATGCATTAGTCACAAGTACCCCATATGTCCTATTTTTAGCAAAGTCATGCTAAAATTCACGGAAAATTTCAGCAGGACCTTTGCTGAAAATAGGACATATGGAGTACCCGAATTTGCCAGAACGGAAGTTCGACATTCCAGCAAACTCAAGGGCCTCTCGGGGTACCTGCAAAATCATCACGACACGATGGTCGGAGATAAAACCCAACAGTGCAAAGTGGGGAAATCTGCCATGTCTAAACATGGATATTTCCAGTAGTTGATTGGACCAGTGAAGCTATAAGATGTTACAGTACTACTTCAGCAGCAATAATAATAGGTTGAAGCTTCATCATTTTCTTTATGTATGCAGATAAATCAGTAAGTAATGCACAAGTACTTTCTGCTGCTGTTGTGCTAGCTAAATCAGTAAGTAATGCACAAGTAGTTTGTACTACTGTCACTAGCTAAATCAGCAAGTAATGGACATGTAGTGCATAAAGCTTCCAAATTTCATGTGTAAATAGGGACATGTATCGCTTTCTACTTGTTTATATTCTTCTGTTGTGCATTTGTTGCAAGGGAAAAATGACTACCCAAGGAACCTATTAACTAGTTGAAAGAAACAGCCAAATCCAGTTAAACTGGACATATTGACTCAGAACTAGCACACATCAAGTTACTCAAATTCTGATAACATACGCCCACAATGTTTCCCTGGTTCCAAAAGAAATTGTTACAGCATCTCACATTATTTTTCAGAGAGCAGAATTTAGGTTCCCTAGTTCTAACTATGGATAAGATGTCAAAGGAAACAATGAAAACATAGGGTATAATGCTAAACACGGGCTCTCGGTTTGTCTTGCCATAGTACGAATCCATGTGTAAGAAAAAAAAGAAACATAATAGTGTATCACTGCCCACCTAGACAACAAGAAACATAATAGGCTATATGTTTTTTGAAGAAGAGAAAGACATGGCTTAATCAGCAGTTAATTAGCTTTTGCTTTTGCTTTTCAGTGCCAAATTCTAGCTAGTACCAGCAAATTAACATCTAGCAGCAATCATTTTCAAATATATATACAAGACAGTATGTAAAAGGAATTTATATGTGCCCACTGGACATTTTTATAATTCAGCATGCATATATAGGAGACAAAGCATTCAGAGATGGCGGCCTGCCCTGTATATTGATCTTTGCCTGATGGGAGGAAGAGTTGAGGCACAAGTGTGTAGCAAGCATCAGTGAAACAGAGGTTAGTAACAGCTCAAGATTCAGTTTACATGTCATATACTCTTCAGCAACACTGCTTGCCAAAAAGAATTGCACTAACATGAGCACTTGACATGTACCAGTAATTAATTTCAAAAGATAAATTTAGACATGTCAGCGATCCACCATATGCAGAAGCCCACCACCTAATGGCCTTATCAGCAGTTTGACATGTCGCAACACGACAAAAACCACTAGCTCTGCACATGTCCTCATTATCTGTGATGTACCTCTTTTGGCAGATGAACTTAGAGATTGGATAAAAGCTGGTAGTAAACTCTAGAGTTTTTAAATTAGGGACACTAGGATAAAAGCTGATAGTAAACTCAAGGATTGCATAGGATGTATTGTAGTTAATTAACAACTTGTGAATCCCCGCAAAAACAATTAGGTTGCGTTTGGCAATGAAGTTTTTCTGCAGTTTTACAAAAAATACCGTGGTCTTCAATAAAGCCGCAGTTTCAAATACTTTGATGTGTTTGGCATGAACAAATACAACAGTTTTAGAAACGGTAGTTTTCTTGAAACCACAGTTTTTTTGCTGTTTTGGAAAAAGAGGTTGGGACCTCTTTTTCGTAAACAGAGAAACGTGTGCATTAATTTGCTCTCTCCTGCAATTTTTACTTAGGTCATGTAGCTCCTTAGGTATAGCTAAGTCAGGTTCAGTTGTGTAGCAATCGTTCCAAACTACGGTAAAACAACATCGGCCAAACATATCCGTAGTTTTCCGAAAACTGAGAAAAATGCAGTTTCTAGAAACTGTAGTATTTGTTGTCCACGCATTGCAATACCAAAGTTTCGGAATACTGCAGTATTTTAAAAACTTTGCTGCCAAACTAAAGCAACAGAGCAAAAAATCTAGGAATCAGAGTTAACACTAACAAGGACTAGGATCCTATGAAACTAAAGCAATAGAGCAAAAAAACTAGGTTAGTATTAATCGTGAATCTAGCGCCGGCGATCGATCTAGGGCAGGCCGCGATCCATCCAGGGGGGAACAGAGCAGAGCAATCGTGACGTGGCAGTAAGGAAGCGAAGAAGGGGGGGGGGGG
>LR738715.1:39697372-39712624 GCA_902687465.1 Secale cereale
CGGCGGCGGCTGGTGGAGCGGGGGAGGGTGCGGTGGGTCGTCGGCGGCGGTGGAGTAGGGGAGGGTACGGGGGGTCGGCGGCGGCGGCCGGTGGAGCGGGGGGTGCTCGGCGGCGAGGGGGACCGAATCTGGCGAGGTGGGATAGCGATCGAGATCGAGATCGAGTGTCCATGAAATTTAAAAATATTCATGATAGTTCAAAAAGTGCCCATGAAATACAATCGAGAAATGAAGGCTACGATTTAAATACAATCGATCTTAGCTAGCTATCTGTTCACAATCTTCTTGCCCTTCTTTTTCGCAAATGGAGTTCTTCTGTGGAACGGACGTCCTTTAGGTAGGGTGGTCCTGCTTCTTCTTCTGGTGTATGCTGCTACTTCATCACCGTCGTCATGTTCGATCTTCGGGTCGCCGTACTTGTCGAAGTCTTGCTCACTGGCTACTCCATCCATTCCGATGATCTTCCTTTTGCCTCTCCTCACGACAACACGACTGGGCTTTGACGGGTCGGTAATGAAGAAGCATTGGTCAACTTGGGAAGCCAGTACCCATGGCTCATTTTTCGCGATGACGTTTGCGCCCGCGATCTTGGATTTGGCTTCGGGTATAACCATGGTGGTGAAATACCGGTCTTCTTTTAGAACGCTCTTGGCCAATCTGACACGGAACATCGGGACCTTCTCTCCAGCGTAGCTCATCTCCCAGATCTCCTCAATCCTTCCGTAGTATCTGTCCTTGTCGTTACCGCTGTAGGATTCCATCGTTACCCTGGAGTTATGATAATTGCTCTTCATGTCCTTTTGCTCAGTGTAGAATGTGTAGTCGTTGATATCGTACGCCTCATAGGTCATCAGGTTGTGCTCGGCGCCCTGTGACAAGGCGAATATGAGTTTTTCTTCCGTGGAAGAATCCTCATGTAAATGGTACTACAGAAGCTTCTCCTTGAACCAATGCGTGAAACATGAGTTGTGCTCTTTGATTATATCTCCGTCCGTCCTCTGTTGTCCTCGGTCATTGTACGTCTTCTCAATAAAGGTTTTGTGCTCTACCACCCAAGGATGGACCACGTCTATGTGTTGTAGCGCGACTATGTTTGCTCTTTCAAAGTCGGCGAGTCGACCCTCGAAGTTGACATGCATTTCGCGGTGACCCTCACGGTGACCCCATTCAGCGAGCCTGCCGAGGTGCCTGTTGACGGGCAGACCAACGGGGTTCTCGATGCCTAGATAATTCGTGCAGTAGGAGATGCACTCTTCGGTCAGAAAGCCCCTGGCTATGCTTCCCTCTAGACGTGACATGTTGCGAACGTATCCTTTGATGACACCATTCATCCTTTCGAACAGCATCATGCTGTGCAGGAACGTCGGCCCGAGTTGGATGATATCGTCCACGATATGGACCAGCAGATGCACCATAACGTCGAAGTATGCGGGCGGGGAGTACATCTCAAGCTCGCATAGTATCACCACGATCTCTTCCTGTAGCCTTCTGAGTTGCCTCACGCCAACCGACTTCCGAGAGATGACGTCGAAAAAGTTGCATAGGCCAAATAGCGTTTCACGGACGTGCGCGTCCATGATCCCACGGATTGCAACTGGAAGTATCTGCGTCATCAGCACGTGACAGTCGTGAGACTTCATCCCGCTGAACTTCTGCTTCGCTGGGTCTAGGTATCTACTTATCTTCCCCGCGTAACCGTAAGGAAGTTTTATTCCTACGAGGTAGGTGAAAAACTGCTCGATCTCCTCCTGACTTAGAGTGAAGCGCGCGGGAGGGTAGTCATTTCCGGTCTTCTTGGCCTTTTTGCCTTTGCGACGACTTTCCGTGTCCTGCTTCGCCTCATCATCGTCATCATCATTAGTGTGAAGCTCCTGCCTGATGCCCATTAATTTCAAGTCTGCCCTTGCTTTCGGCCCATCTTTGGTCCTCTCTGGCATGTTGAGCAGGGTACCAAGCAGACTCTCGCACAAGTTCTTCGTGATATGCATGACATCTAGGCTGTGAGGCACACGGTGGATCTTCTAGTACGGCAAGTCCTAGAAAACAGACCTCGTTTTCCATACCTTCAGCAGCGGCTCTGGCGCCTTTCGCTTCTTTCCCGGCTCTGGCGCCTTTTGCTTCTTTCCCGGCAGTGGGCAATCTTTCCAATTTTTCAACAGCTCGTCTATTTCCTCGCCGCTCCTCGTACGCGGGCGTTCTCGGGGTTCGGTTTCACCATCGAACAGATCCTTGCGTTTTCTCCACAGGTTATCATCGCGAAGCCACCTTCGATGTCCCATGAACACGGTTTTCGATGACCCGGGATCTCTATCTAGCTGGCGATACGTTGTGTCATCCATGCACCTGACGCATCCAGGAAATCCGTGGACCACCAGCCCCGCGACATATCCGTGACCGAGATAGTCGTGCACCGTCGTGAGCAGCGCGACTCTCATAGGGAAATATTCTTTCTCTGCGGCGTCCCACGTATTGGCTGGCGTTTTCCACAGTGTGTCTAGCTCCTCTTTTAGCAGCCCCAGATACAGATTGATGTCGTTCCCTGGTTGTTTCGGTCCTTCAGTTAGCATACTCATGTGAATGTACTTCCTCTTCATGCACAACCAGGGGGAAAGGTTGTACATCCACACAAACAAAGGCCAGGTGCTATGTGTGCTTCTCTGGCTGCCAAACGGATTGACTCCATCGGTGCTCGCGCCCAGCACGAAGTTCCTTGGATCGTTCCCAAATTCTAGGTCTTCGAAGTTCAACGCTTGCCACTGGCTCGCATCCTTAGGGTGACTCAACATCTTGTCTTTTTTATCTATCTCCGGATCATTTGCGTCATCTTCTCGCTACTTATCCTCCCTATCCGCGTGCCAACACAGGAGCTTTGCTACCTTAGGGTCCGCGAAATACCACTGCAGACGAGGAGTGATCAGAAAGTACCACACCACTTTTCGAGGAGCTTTCTTCCTCTTCTTGTATCGAGTGACGCCGCACACCGGACATATGGTAGACTCCGCGTGCTCGTCCCGATAAATGATGCAATTGTTCATGCACACATGGTATTTCACGTGCGGTAAATCCAGAGGACACACGATTTTCTTCGCCTCCTCGAAACTGGTCGGGCACTTGTTCCCCTTGGGAAGACGTTCGTGCCAGAATGACATGTTCTCGTCGAAGCATGCATTGGTCATTTTGTGTTTTACTTTCATCTCCAGAGCCATGAGCGTTACTTTCAGGCGGGTATCCTCGGGCCTGCATCCTTCATACAATGGAGTAACCGCATCTATCTCCAGTTAATCCATCTTGGCTTTCTCTCGGGCGGCAGCTCTTGCGTTATCCGTCTACTTGAGAAGCAGCTCTTGAATATGAGGGTCCTGCACCCAGCCCATCGATGGTCCAACGTCGTCTGCTCCGCCGGCATGATCATCTTCATGATCATGCCCGTCGTCTGCTCCGGCATCTTCCTCACCATCATGTCCTGCATCTTCTACATGATGACTGTGCACGTGTACAACATCACCGTCGTGATCATCTCATGAAGATTCTTCGTCTTCTCGCCCGCCGGAGCCGCGGTGGTTGTCTTGCTGCCCTTCCTCATTTCTTGCCCGGCCCCCATGGACGACTTCGTAGTCATCTTCATCACCTTGCCACCGATAGCCATCCATGAAACCGCGCAAGAGCAGGTGGTTCCGCACCTGCCCGGAATCCGGGTCCGCAATAAGGCTCTTCAGCTTGCATCTTCGACACGGACATCTTATCTCCGTCTCGTTCTTTTGAAGCATCTCGGCCTTCGCGGAGCTCAAAAACCTATTCACGATGCCTTCGGTCATCGTGCGGACCATGGTCGCTTGCGGGGTAGAGCAAAATGATATTTTAGAACCAAGAAAATTTTTGGCATGACTTTCCCTAAAAATAGGACCAAAAAGAATGCTTAATGCCAAAATTCTCGCCGAAATGGAAATGAATCAACATTCCGGCAAAATATTGGCAACTTTCGCATTTCAAATACCGGTACACCTCCAAGCACAAACACATATGCAACACCACAAACATATGCAACACCACGAACATACATAGATCTAGCTAGGCCATAAAAAGTGCATGTGCACATTGTTGTAGGGAGAACAACATAAATATAGCTTCCCCCCTCACTTACCTATCAAAAAAGGTAATTTAACCACTTAATTTGAATGAATCTATGGTGGAAATGAGGTGACAAAGAGGAGGTACCCGAGACAAGCTTTGGAGGAGGAGGTGGAGAGAATGAAGTGGGGAGAAAGTGAGTGGGTTGGAGTGGCTATCCAAAATATCTTGTTGGTGCCCACTTACTAATGGCGCACCACCTACAAATGCACCATTAGTAACCCAGGTTACTAATGGCGCACCTGCTGGTGGTGTGCCATTAGTAGTTTTGCAAAAAATAATAATAAAAAAAACATACTAATGATGCACTATTCCACAGTGCGCCATTACTTGTTTAAACTAGTAATGGCGCACTGTGGAACAGTGCGCCATTAGTAGTTTTGTAAACAAAAAGAATAAAAAATATAATAAAAAAAACAACAGTAGTGGCGCACTATGTGACTGGTGCGCCATTACTAGTTACAACTAGTAATGGCGCACTGTGTGTGGATGCGCCATTAGTATGTTTGGAAAAGGATTTTTTTTGATACTAATGGCACACCCTGAGCCAGGTGCGCTATTAGTGTCAATCCCATCTATAGCCCTTTTTCTAATAGTGCATCTCCCCTACTCCACCATCACAGGTGCTTGCCCTAACTTGGCACTATTATATGTGGTTGCATGTTGCGTATGATGTCTAGCTTGTATTGCTTCTAACATTGTTGAATTGCATCTGCTTATTTTACACATAATGCCTGTGAATATGACACGTGTTCCTATTTCTAGAACATACGTGTACATGATGAGCACATCTCCCCTACTCCACCATCATAGGTGCTTGCTCTAACTTGGCACTATTATATGTGGTTGCATGTTGCGTATGATGTCTAGCTTGTATTGCTTCTAACTTTGTTGAATTGCATCTGCTTAGTCTACACATAATGCATGTGAATATGACACGTGTTCATGTTTCTAGAACATATGTGTACATGATGAGCACATATCCCCTACTCCACCATCACATGTGCTTGCTCTAACTTGGAACTGTTATATGTGGTTGTGTTTTCGTATGATGTCTAGTTTGTATTGCTTCTGATTATGTTGAATTGCATCTGCGTAGCTTACAACTTATACCTGCAATGATCACTTACCCATAAGACACATTTAACTTGGGACTGTGATGTAGGTTGCATCTTGCATTGTCTTCTAGCTTGTACTGCTTCTAATTTCTTGAAATGGCACTTACGATGAGACACTTTTTACCTGATAGAGTGATATTGGTTGCATGTTCATATGGTGCCTAGCTTTCATTTCTTCTAATTTTGTTGAAATGACTTCCGCTAAATGTTTTTTCATACATATTCCATCCTCCTATCGTACGTGTGAATATGAAATGTTGTCTTTTTTTGTATATATTCCATCCTCCTATCCTGCGCTTGCCATACATCAAAGTATTGTTCGTCTGTATCATGCATCAACCAGTTATGAAGATCTAATTTATTCATCTTCTTGTGGTTTTGACTTCATAAGGCAATATCAGAAAATAGGAAGGAAAAGAGTAAGTTTGGGGATGTTGGTGGTCCTCCGCACCGACGCAAACAGAGACTCTCTAGATTTGCCACTGCTACGGCTAATGAAGTTGAAGTCCCAAGTCTACATGATGAGTTCATCTCCCATACTCCACCATCGCAAGTGCTTGCTCTAAGTTGATAGTGTGATAATTGGTTTCATGTTGCATATGTTGTCTAGCCTGTATTTCTTCTATTTTGATTAAATTGCACCTGCTGAGTTCATACATTATACATGTGCATATGACATGGCGTTCTGTGTCTAGAATACACTACATCTATCTATCATACCATGTTCTTACATCAAAGTACTGCTGCTGTGTATCCCGCATCAGTCACTCATGATTGGACACTTTTAACATGGCAGTTTGATAGTGGTTGCATCTTGCATTGATTTCTACGTTGTACTGCTTCTAATTTTTCGAATTTCCACTTATGACAAGACACTTTTAACTTAGCAGCGTAATATTGGTTGCATCTTTCATATAGTGTCTAGCTTGCATTACTTCTATTTTCTTGAAAATCCTTCTGCTTAGTTTACACATCGTAGCTGTGAATATGTCATGCCGTCTTGTTTTTCTTACATATTCCATCCTCATACGGTTGTCTTACATCAAAGTATTGCTTGTCTGTATCATGCATCAATGAGTTCTGAAGAGCGATTTTATTCTTTTGTGTTGTGGATACGGCTTGACATGGCAAAGTCAAAAAAGAGCAAGGAAAATAATATAGTAGGGAGTGGTGTTACTCGTGGGGTGAAACAGAAAAGGATCTGCCATCCAGATTCTGCTGGTACTTATAGTGCAGTAGAAGGTCCAAGTCCACCGGCTAAATCTACAAAAACATTATCACTTGCTCCACTAGCTGCAGCATCCGCTTCAACTATACCAGCATCTCAACGAGTTACTTGTTCGTTTGCTCCGGAACTGGCCAGTTCCCAAGCTGCCTTCACACCTAACACTACTTCCGAAGCACTGCTGATACAAGATGACTTGGCAAGATCAGATGAACCTCATGAGCATCAACACCAAGACGGTACCTGACCGAGTCAAGTTGCAGTTGCATGCTCCTTTATATGTACTCTCACAGTTTGATGTACACTAACACTTTCCATATTCGTTGTTGAACTAGCACCACGACGCAAGCGGAAACAGACATCAGGGATAATGCTTGTCAGATTAACAAAATCTAAAGGAGGAAGAATGAAGATCCATTTTGAGGCAGGTTTAAAAAGTTCACGTGATGCTACAGAGTCAGCCAAGTTCGTATCAGAGGCAGCCGTTGCCGTTAGGTGTCATGCACGTATCCTCCCAACGTGGATCCAGTACATGAATGAGAAAGACAATACCCAGTTTAACACCTTCCTTGACCATTTATCCGTAAGTAATGTTATTCATCGCAATTATTAATATTGTCTTGCTCTGTCCCATACTTTCTAGCTTCCTCCTAATAAGACTCACATTCTTTTTTCAACAGATGAGGTTCAAGTTGGATCCAAAAGATGATGCAACTAAACAAGCATGCACTCATGTTTTTCAGTCTGCTCTGCGACAATATCGGTACCACCTTAGAAAATCTCACTTTGAAGGCAAGGCTAACAATGAAATCTCCCAAACATCTCTAGTGGAATATATTACAGATGAAGACTGGACATCCCTCGTTAAACACTGGTCTGATCCAAAGTATCAGGTAGTCTATATGTAATTGATCAGACCACATATTGACAAGACCAACCGTTCTAAAGTGAAATTCCAACAGACAACAAGATCTCGTAGCTATGTTGGACACCGCGAGGTGATACGTCTCCAACGTATCTATAATTTTTGATTGTTCCATGCTATTATTTATGATGTTTTGGATGTTTAATGGGCTTTGGTATACACTTTTATATTATTTTTGGTACTAACCTATTGACCCAAAGGCCCAGTCCAGATTGCTGTTTTTTGCCTATTTCAGGGTTTTACATGAAAGGAATACCAAATGGAGTCCAAACGGAATGAAACCTTCGGGAGAGATATTTTTGGAGCTATATCTTCACGGGAGACTTGAGAACCACAGAATAGGGCACACGTGGCATCCACTAGGGTGGGGGCCGCCCCCCCCCCCTACAGGGCGCGCCCCCTGCCTCGTGGGCCCCATGTTGGTCCCCCGATGCCCTCCTTCCTCCTATATATACCCATATACCCCGAAGACATCAGAAGAGGAGAAAAACCCTATTTCAACCACCGCAACCTTCTGTTCCTGTCGTGGTTTTGTCACGGCAGATGTCCTAGCAAAAGGACTTAGTCGTGGAGCCATCGCTACGGGTTAGCTTAAAGGGGTTAAAGCGGACAAGGACGCAAGGGTTTTTATACTAGTTCGGCCCCTTCGATGAAGGTAAAAGCCTACGTCTAGTTTGGTGTGGTATTGCTAGGGTTTCGATGACCAGGGAGCGAATCCGCTTTGCCTGTGTCTCGAGTTGTTGTTCTCCGTCCCTGAACCGTCGCCGGGTCGCCCCTTTATACACACAGGGTGACGCCCGACCCGGTTTACAGACTCTTGAGGCCGGCTCATAAACGTGCCTGGCTCGGTCTCTATATTTCCTATCTTACAACACAAGTTACACGCCGTATGGCGGTTTACACATTACGGGCCCTAACACCTCTTGGGCCTTGGATCTCTAGTCTTCTGGAATAAAGCGCCATGCTCCATGTCTCGCTGGGCTTTAATATGAATAATCTATTATAGGCATAAACCGGCTCCTCCCTGGGCGGTTTATACCTAGTAGTAATATCCCTTTCATTAGGCCCCAGATTGATTTGAACCTGTTCATGTCAATCTTCAACGCCTTGTAAAAGTTTGGTGCTCCACGGCTTTCAAATATTTCATAAACCGTCGTGACGTCATCTTCCTGGATCACACTGAATCGCCGTGACGTCATCTGCTCATTTAATACTGATACTTGTTTTAGTTTTTACTCATTAAAAACTCTGCAGATCGAGGCGACAACATCATCCCATATCCACTTTTCTGGCTCCTTGATTCCTGCGCCTACCGTTTCACCTTTCAGCTTATAAATAGGGCTGAGGGGCATCCCCTTTCCCCCCATTGCCTCTTCGCTTCTTCTTCTTCCTCGTGTTCACCCGTGCTCATGCTCTGCCGTCGCCGTCGACCCTTGCATCTTCGTCAAGTTTGGCCACTGCATCAACCTGTTCGGATCAGAAAGTCGCCAGCGCGCCTCCGCACCCGTTGACTCCGGTAATTTCCTTCCTTCCCCCTTATATAGATATCATTAGGGTTTTCTCCTGTGAGTTCATGGGTAGGCGCTGTTCTTCGCTGTTCTTCATCGTGGCCCCAATAACTAAGGCAAATCTGATACCCCTGCTTGCGAACGTAGTAATAACTCTGCTTCCTTAGAATGCCTTATTCTTCCTCAAAATACTAGCCCAATCTAGGTCTGTTCGAACCATTGTTGTATCCGTCGAATATTGAGCCTGAATATTTCTGAATTTCTGACACGCTGTAGATCTGTAATGTTGTTTCTACTGAGTTGAACCATTTCACAAAGCCTGTTAAGATGGTCCTCAATCCTTAGCCAATCATCAATTTAACATTGACAAGTTCAGGGTCTGTGATAAGACTGACTTGTCAAACGTTCAACGGGTCATACCAGGTTTACCTGGGCGGAGTGACTTACTTGATGCAGGCAGGTTAACCCGGGGTTTTAGGTGTATACACCAAGCTTCCAAGCCGTGGCTTGATAGCCTACTACAAGGGTCTTAAAAACTCGTTGCCGCTGTGCGACAGGAGCCCCCAGGTAGCATTGTGAGCTGTGCTCGTTGGGTGCCTATGTTTGAGTTGTGCTATGCATCAAACTCTCTTTTGCCCCTTATCATCATGTTGGCTTCATAGCCGGATTACCGAAGCAACCAGAGCTGTGCTCTTATGATGATATTGGCTTAATAGCCGGTCTAAGAGGGCCATAGGAACTCCTTTGCACACAGAAGCCCCCATGTGACAAACTCTTATGAAAAAGCGGCAGATTCCCCGCTTTAACAGGGATGCCGGTTTATTATATTGATCATAATATATACATTGTGAATTTATGTACATAAAGCGGAGCCTATGGCTCAAGTGTAGTAAGGCCGAAGATGAGAGATTTCCACGGCCGTCGGGTCTCCTCCTCCGCGGTGCGTGAGTCCTTGTGTTCCGGAACGTCGATGAGGTAGTATGATCCGTTGTGCATATTCTTGCTGACCACAAAGGGTCCTTCCCAAGGCGGGGATAGATTGTGCATGTCTGTCTGGTCTTGGATGAGCCAGAGCACTAGATCACCTTCTTGAAACGCTCTGGTTTTAACCCGGCGACTGTGGTATCGGCGCAGATATTGCTGATAAATCACTGATCGAGCTGCTGCCATGTCATGCTCCTCATCTAGCCGGTCTAAAGCGTCTTGCCGTGCCTTCTCGTTATCAGTTTCAATGTAAGCCGCCACTCGTGGCGAATCATGACGGATGTCACTAGGGAGGACCGCTTCAGCTCCATATACCATGAAGAAAGGCGTGTAACCCGTAGACCTGTTAGGTGTTGTGTTGATGCTCCACAACACAGAGGGTAATTCCTCCACCCAACAACCCGGCGTCCTCTGCAAAGGGACCATGAGCCGGGGTTTGATGCCTCTCAAGATCTCTTGATTGGCTCTCTCAGCTTGACCATTGGACTGGGGGTGAGCCACTTAAGATACGTCAAGCCGGATGTGCTCTCGTTGACAAAACTCCTCCATAGCCCTTTGGATAAATTGGTACCATTATCCGTTATAATACTGTGTGGAAAGCCAAACCGGAAAATCACCTTCTTGATGAATTGAACCGTCGTTGCTGCATCACACTTGCTGACTGGTTCGGCCTCAACCCACTTGGTAAATTTATCCACCGCCACCAGAAGGTGGGTCTTCTTATCTGGAGATCTCTTAAAGGTCCCAACCACGTCTAGCCCCCAAGTCGCGAATGACCAAGTAATTGGAATCATCCTCAATTCTTGAGCCGGTACGTGAGCACGTCGTGAGAACTTCTGGCAAGCATCACACTTTTTGACCAAGTCCTCTGCATCAGCATGAGCCGTCAGCCAATAGAACCCATGACGAAAAGCTTTAGCCACCAAAGATTTTGAACCGGCGTGGTGACCACAATCTCCTTCGTGAACCTCTCGAAGAATGTCCCGGCCTTTGTCCGGTGATACACAATGTTGAAATGCCCCAGATACGCTACAATGATGCAGCTCCCCATTGACAATAGTCATTGATTTGGACCGCCAGACTATCTGTCTAGCCGAGACTTCATCTTCTGGTAACTCACCTCGGTTCATGTACGCCAGATACGGGACCATCCACTCCGGAATAGCATGAAGCGCCGCCACCAATTTAGCCTCCGGATCAGGAACAGCCAAATCCTCTTCTGAAGATAACCTCATCGACGGATTATGCAATACATCTAGGAAAACATCAGGTCGGACCGGTTTACGCTGAGAACCCAGACGGCTTAGCACGTCAGCCGCTTCATTCTTTCGCCGGTCCACATGGTCCACCTGATAACCCTTGAAATATCCAGCGACCGCATCCACCTCGCGACAATACGCCGCCATAAGTGGATCCTTGGAGTACCAAGTGCCAGATACTTGTTGTGCCACCAGGTCTGAGTCACCGTAATATTTAACCCGACTTAAATTCATCTCCTTAGCCATCCGCAGACCATGGAGGAGAGCTTCATACTCAGCTGCATTGTTAGTACAAGGGAACATTAAACGGAGGACATAACCGAACTTATCACCTTGTGGGGAAGTTAACACGAATCCAGCCCCCGAGCCCTCCAATTTCCTGGATCCATCAAAGTGGATAGTCCAGTACGCGTGATCCGGCTTTTCCTCCGGCGCTTGCAACTCCGTCCAATCGTTGATGAAGTCCACCAGTGCTTGAGATTTGATTGCAGTACAAGGCACATACTTTAGCCCGTGAGGACTAATTTCAATGACCCACTTGGCAACCCGACCAGTTGCTTCTTTGTTCTGGATTATATCTCCCAAGGGGGCTGAACTGACCACGGTGATTGGATGGCCCTGAAAATACTTCTTAAGCTTCCGGTTTGCCATAAAGACTCCATATACCTATTTCTGCCAATGCAGGTATCTCTGCTCCGACTCAATGAGCACCTTGTTGATATAGTAAACCGATCGTTGAACCGGATATTCCTTTCCTGCCTCCTTGTGCTCTACCACAATGGCAACGCTTACTGCTCGGTCATTAGCAGCCGCGTATAACAACATCGGCTCATTATCAACTGGTGCAACAAGGATAGGTGGCTCTGCCAACTGCTTCTTCAAGTCCTCGAACGCAGCATTAGCAGCATCACTCCAGACAAAGTGTTCTGTCTTTTTCATCATCTGATAAAGCAGGATGGACTTCTCTCCCAAACGGCTGATAAAACGGCTTAGCGCAGCAATGCGGCCCGCCAAGCATTGGACATCGTTGATACCCGCTGGTTTAGCCAAGGATGTAATAGCCTTGATCTTCTCCGGATTAGCTTCGATTCCCCTGTTTGACACCAAGAACCCCTGGAGCTTGCCTGCCGGTACACCGAAAATGCACTTGGCCAGATTAAGCATCATCTTATAGACCCGAAGATTATCAAAGGTTTCCTTCAAGTCTGTTATCAACATTTCTTCCTTCCTGGATTTCACCACAATGTCATCCACATATGCATGAACGTTCCGTCCAATCTGTCCATGAAGACAATTCTGCACACAACGCTGATATGTTGTCTGGGCACTCTTGAGCCCAAAAGGCATGGATACATAGCAGAAGGCTCCAAAGGGAGTTATAAAGGCTGTTTTCTCCTGGTGCTTATCTGCCATCTTGATATGATGATAACCGGAATAGGCATCCAAGAAACTTAAGCGCTCACGACCCACCGTAGCATCAATGATTTGATCAATACGGGGGAGGGCAAACAGATCAGCTGGGCAGGCCTTGTTTAAATCTGTGTAATCTATGCACATTCGCCAAGTGCCATTCTTTTTAAGCACCAGCACCGGATTAGCCAACCACTCAGGGTGAAACACCTCAACTATAAAACCTGCCGCCAAGAGCCTAGCCACTTATTCACCAATAGCCTTGCGCCTTTCTTCATTGAAGCGGCGGAGAAACTGTTTAACCGGTTTAAACTTGGGATCAACATTAAGAGTGTGCTCAGCGAGTTGCCTCAGTACACCTGGCATGCCAGAAGGTTTCCATGCAAAGATGTCCCGATTCTCACGGATGAACTCGATGAGCGCGCTTTCCTATTTCGGATCCAGGTTAGCACTGATGGTAAACTGCTTGGATGACCAGGAACAAAGTCAACCTGCTTGGTCTCATCAGCTGAATTGAATTTTAAGGCTGGATCATGCTCTGTAGTTGGTTTCTTCAACGGAGACATGTCTGCCGGATCAACATTATCCTTGTAAAATTTCAATTCCTCGGTCGCACAAACCGCCTCAGCGTAGGCTGCATCGCCTTCCTCGCACTCCAAAGCAATCTTATGGCTCCCGCGAACCGTAATAGTCCCTTTGTGACCTGGCATCCTGAGCTGTAGATAAACGTAACGAGGCCTCGCCATTAATTTAGCATAAACCGGCCGCCCGAACAAGGCGTGATATGGGCTCTTGATCTTTACCACTTCAAAGGTCAAAGTTTCCGATCTTGAATCATGCTCATCTCCAAAAGTGACCTCTTGGTCTATCTTGCCGACCGAATACGCCGATTTACCAGGTACCACGCCGTGAAAAACATTGTTGGATTGACGGAGCTTCTTGTCTGTCAACCCCATGCGGCGAAAAGTCTCATAATACAGAATATTAATGCTGCTTCCTCCGTCCATGAGTACCTTGGTGAACTTATAGCCCCCAACCTGAGGTGCCACCACCAGAGCCAGCTGACCCGGATTATCAACCCGGGGCGGATGATCCTCTCGACTCCACAGAATGGGCTATTCCGACCAGCGTAAATAACGAGGCACCGCCGGTTCAACAGAGTGCACTGCTCTCTTGTAAACCTTCTGATCGCGTTTACATAAACTTGTGGTGAAGACATGATATTGCCCACTGCTCAACTGCTTCGGGTTGCTCTGATAGCCGGATTGTTGTTGCTGCTGATTATTGTTGCTGCTGATTATTGTTATGATTATTATAGCCACCCTGGCTGGTCTGCTGGTTGTGTTCGTTCTGATTATTGTGGCCGCCCTGGTTGCTTTGGAACCCTGGACCAAAACCACCACCTTGATAACCCGGCCCCTGGAAACCAGGGCCTGAACCGCCAGCCGATTCGTGATTGTATTGGAACCGGTTTCTGAACTCCCTCATTATGAAGCAGTCCTTCCAAAGGTGTGTGGCTGGCTTTTCCTTCGTGTCGTGCCTGGGACAAGGCACATTCATCCGGCGCTCCAAATTGATATTTTGCCCTCCGCCCCATGGGGGCGGTCTTCCCTTACAGCGCTGGCCATCCTCCTGTACATTGGTGCTAGCTACGAAATCTGAACTATTACCCGCTTTATGCTTACCACTGTATCCTTGATTCGCCGGATTAGACTGCGGTGCTTTACCATTTTTTTCCTTTTCCTGACTTCTCATCATCAGACTCAGGATATTTGACACTATCCGAATCTGCATACTTCACCAGGGCCCCCATGAGTGTCCCCATGTCATGACAATGACGCTTGAGCCGTCCTAGCTTCATATTCAGAGGTTCAAACCGGTTGTTGCCTTCCAATGTCACCACTGCCGTGTCCATATTGATGCGGTCTGAGGAATGCAAGATCTCTGACACCCGACGCACCCAATGACTTGTTGATTCGTTTTCCCCTTGAACGCAGGCCGCCAAGTCTACAATGGACATGGGCTGCTTGCATGTATCCTTGAAGTTATTGATAAACTGGCGTCATAACTCGGCCCATGATCCGATGGAGTTCTGGGGTAACCCTTTTAGCCAGGTGCGAGCCGTGCCTTCCAGCATCATGGTGAAGTACTCACTACTAGGAAAAGGGCTATAGATGGAATTGATACTAATGGCGCACCGGACAAGCAGTGCGCCATTAGTATATAGTAATGGCGCACCAGCAACAGATACGCCATTAGAGTTCGAACTACTAATGGCGCACGAGGTCCAAAGTGCGCCATTAGTATCAAGAAGTTTTTTTTTTGAACTAGCGCGCCTGTCCAAACATACTAATGGCGCATCCAGACAAAGTGCGCCATTACTAGTTGTAACTAGTAATGGCGCACCAGCAGTAAAGTGCGCCATTAATGCTCTTTTTTTTTTATGATATTTTTTATTCTTTTTTTTACAAAACTACTAATGGCGCACTGTCCCGGAGTGCGCCATTACTAGTTTAAACTAGTAAAAGCGCACTGTGCGTCAGTGCGCCATTAGTGTGTTATTTTTAAATTTCATGGACACTCGATCTCGACCCCCCCCTCCATCTCGATCGCTATCCGACCTCGCCAGATTCCGGTCCCCCTCGCCACCGAGCACCCCTCGGTCCACCGGCCGCCGCCGCCGACCCCCCGCACC
>LR738715.1:39712771-39759071 GCA_902687465.1 Secale cereale
CTTGATTCCCTTACTCAACCGCCGCCGCCGAGCACCCCCCGGTCCACCGGCTGCCGCCGCCGACCCCTTGCACCCTCGATTCCCCTACTCAACCGCCGCCGCCGACCCATGATATATTCAAAATAATAAATTTGATGATATTTTTTCATATTCATAAATATTTTAAAATAACAAATTTGATGATATTTTTTAAAAAATTATTACTTTTTTATAAAAAATATTACTGTTATGATTTAAACAAGTTTGAACATATTTAAACACAAATAAGTGTCAAACAGCATTATTTAAAAGCAAAAAAAAATTTGGGGAGGCTGGGAATCGAACCCAGGACCTCCTGGTGGGTATGCAGAGTGCTGACCAGTCGGGCTAGTGTGGGGGTTCTGCTAGGTAGTGGGTTAGGTGAAAGATATAGCTTTCTGTCGGGCTAGTGAGTAGAACACAATACTAATGGCGCACCTGGGGGCGGTGCGCCATTAGAGTCCACATACTTATGGCGCACATAGCAGAAGTGCGCCATTAGTAATCCCCCATACTTGGGGCCGACCGCACCCTCCTCTCTCTCCCTCTCGCCAGATCTCTCCCCCCTCTCTCCCCGATGCCTCTCTCTCCCTCACCGCCGACGCCCTCGCCCCCCTCTCCCCGACGCCTCTCTCTCCCTCACCGCCGACGCCCTCGCCCCCCTCTCCCCGACGCCTCTCTCTCCCTCACCGCCGACGCCCCGGCCTCGACGCCAGGGCATCACCCAGGCCGCGCACAAGAGCTTCCTAACCCTAGTTCGGCGACGACTCAGCGCACGGCGACGGTTGGTTCGGAGCCGACGAGGGCCACTCGGGGCACGTGAAGGGAGCGCCGCCGCCGGCCTCCGCCGTGATTGCTCGCGGCATCGTCGAGAAGGACCTCCTCGAGGGTTTCGCAGTCCAGGTGCGCCGCTTACCACACCCACCGCCCCTCCCCGCTCGATCCGCCGGCCCCTCCTGCCATTCGTTTAGCTACTTCCATTTCCGCCGGGGATCACTCGCTCTGTAAATTTGTTTGTGGTGTTCCTTGACGCCGCACGAGTAGGGCCTAGTGGACAGACAGTGAATTAAAGAGGGGGCGCGCGTGTTGATGCTCCGTATTTCCTGCGTAGTATATAATTCAACAATTACCCACCTAGGAGTGAACATCGCAAGCTCATTGTCAACTTATAGCTTTTAACATCGTTTTCGTAGTTAGTTGTATGCTGTTTGTGAAGGAGGCATGATTAGTGTTTTCAGGTTTAGTGTCGAAGTGGCTTTGAACAGTGGTATGTATGCTTGTCTTTTGGCTTGTCAAAAGTCAAGATTATCTTACATTTTACGATCAATTAATCCCATAGGTAGTCTCTTTAGGCAGATGTTATCGATATCGCTGTGTTAGCTCGTGTCCAGTTTAGCTATGTGTGTGAGATTTGGCGATTCCACCGCCCTGACACCCCCATGTCTATTCCCTAAATTCCTAGCTGCAATTGCGTGCTTCTGTTTTGCACCTTTCCTTGAAAGAGAAATCCATTGGCGTTTACTGTTTTATATGAAAGGTGTTGATCAGCTGTGCATCAAAGCTAAATATTGTTATCACTGGAGGGAGACTGGGTTATCACTCAGCATCCATGTCCGGCACTGAGCAGCAGAGAAATGAAATACATCAAGATACAAACTATGAACATGATTTGACCCAACACCTGCTATTCCTGAATCAATTTCATTGGGCCTTCCAAGCCTACTTGTTGAGTTGACTAATTAGTCCATTCCCCTCCTTTCAATAGCTCTTCCAATGTTGTAAGAAGCAAGCAATCTTATGCATAGCAACAATTTGACATTGATATCATTTTGTTCTGGTTGGACTTGGAGTAGTTTCAGTAGTTAGACTAGTTACACTTGAAGGCAAACGACAACAATTGCATCAAATCAAAATAGTTTAAATTTTTGTAGGCAAGCCATACTTTGATGAATGGCTTGAAACTTGTCCCTGTTAATTTTTCTACTAAGCCATAGTTTAAATTTTTCTACTAGGCAAACTGTTGTTGCTTGGAGTAATTGACATGATGAACTTGCTGTTAATAAAAAAGCACTATTGTGATATTATATTTAAAAAACACTGTTGTGATAGTAAAACTCTAGTATGAAAAGCAACCAAGAACAAATGCAGGTCCAGGCCACCAAGCTCTGAGGTTTGTATGGTGCCTCCAGTAAAAAAAAGAATATGAGGAAAATTGGCTCCAGTAATAAAAGAATATGATGAGGTTTGTATGCTGGCTCTAGTAATAAAACTGTAGATATCTAGTGACGATGGTATGTAGCAGAACTAGTGCAAAAGTGTTGACAATGTTAGTCCTAATGAGCCTAGGATGGTGCCACAGCTAGCTTGTCTAGGTACATATTTTTAATTTATAATGTTTAATCTCTTTGAAACATAGGAAATGTCGTCTTCCAACGACGATAGGATCCCGGAGTGCTCCTGGTGCGGTGACGACCGGGGTCTGTGCGACAGGCCTCACCTGGTAGACGGTCGTTACTTCAATATTAAGCTTGACGAGACCTTCGATGTCGAAACGGTACGCAACGACAAGTCTTGTTTCGTAATTAAGCACGATTTCTAGCTACTTCAACATGTAAGTAATTAATTTTCTTCTTTTACATGCAACTAGTTTATCCCGTGTCATGCAAGACGCTGTGTCTTGGAGAGGATGGGATTTGAAGATCATGAAACTACGGAGACAAAGCAAATTCAACTAAGGACCATGCATAATGTTGATTTAGAAGTGGATTTGTACAATTCAGATAACGTAACCACTTTTGGTTGCAAGAATTGGGAATCATTTTGCAAGATATATGGTTTTTATGAGGGTATGCTTCTCACCATGGATCTTGGTAATCCGGATTCCATCGCCGAAGACGATTTGGACATTTGGGTCCTTGTTGACGATATGATTCCAATTCTACCGAGAAGTGAGTTTATCAAACATAGTTATCTAGTAATTTATATTGTTTATTTCAAAATAGTTGACAACTTATTTCCATTGATAGGTTATTTTGATTATTCAAATAATGTGAGGATGATGCTAGACAGAACCTACTACATCCCTGGCTCAGAATGTACTTATAAGGACAAAGAGCAGATCATCTTCTTTTATTCCTTTCTTGTGGATTACATTCAATATCGTAATATTGATCCACAATATGGTCAATACGTCCCACTAGTGCACGTCTTGAACTACGTTAATATCAATGGGGATACCATGGTAAGATTTTTTTACTATTACGACATTCGTGCATGTTTTGCATTAGTTCTTCTCGAACTGAACTACAATGCTAACTACGAAGTCTTACTATGTTTTGCAACAGATTCTCCGTAGTGACTGTGTGCCTCCTGTCATGTTTCAATCTGGTCAACTACAAGTTTTAAACATTCTGCCAGGTGAACCTACAAATCACACGTGTCCATATCGGATTTCTTCTACAAATGAAGGAATGAGAATCAAAGAATGGCGAAAAATAACGAAAACTCGTAAGGAGGTACTTGGAAGCAATAGAGTGAGAAGGGCAAGAAATGGAGACAAGATAATCTGCGTTCTCCATAATGGCCCTTTAAATCTAATTGATTTAGAGACAAACGCCATCTTGTTTTATGCCATTTTACCTAAGAAAATTGCTACGTAGTAGAAGTTGTATGGTCGATAATGATGTGTAAGACTTATTATTTAATACCAATGTTGAGTTATTATTATTATTATTATGATCGATGATGCATGATGCTAAGTTGTTCTATGAGCTATTATATACTCCCTCCGTTCCGATTTACTCGTCGTGGTTTTAGTTCAAATTTGAACTAAAACCACGACGAGTAAATCGGAACGGAGGGAGTAGATTCTAATAGTTTCGATGTGCGTACCATATATATATGCATAACCTGTGCAAAACACAGAAAATTAAAAAATAAAAAAAACCTAATATTCATACTAATGGCGCATCACAGCAGAGTGCGCCATTAGTATGCCAAAGCACCTGGCTACACATGGCCCCTGGGAGGCATAATAATGGCGCACTTCTGTGCATACTAATGGCGCATCTGCGGTGCGCCATTAGTATACCAGATACTAATGGCGCACCAGAGGTGCGCCATTAGTAAAATATACTAATGGCGTGCTAGTAATGGCGCACCACTAATGCGCCATTAATGGCCAAATTAGGTGCGCCATTAATAGGCCTTTTCCTAGTAGTGACTTCGCGCATGCTGCATCGTCCACATCCAGCATCTCCATTGTCATCTCTTAGCTTTCAACCCAGGCTTTGGGGGATAGATCCGCGGTATAATTGGGCACCTTGCACGGCCCTTTGAAATCCTTAGGCAATTTTACATTGCGTAGAGCGGGCGTAAGACATGGTACTCCCAAGGAGCTGGAAGTAACCCCTAGCTCGATCGTGGTAGATGGACGAGCCGACGTAGGCTGACGGGCTTCATACTGTGCCGTTAATTCGGCCTCTCGGCGCTGTCTGCCTTGATCCACCACATCCTGTGCGGTTATCCCTCCTCCTGCCGGGTTGTCCCTCCGCGGCGGGTTACGATTTCGCGCGCTACTCGACACGGCCGGTTCTTCCAGGTGCCTTCTATAGCTCTGGCTTGGGCGGGGGGTGAATGAATCCTCTCGCGGCTGTGGAAATAGGCTTGCTGCTGAGTTAAAGCCGTCTCTAGAAACTCCCTAGCTCGCCGCACCTCCACTGCTATAGGAGATCTCCCTTCAATGGGAAGGGCTGCTAATCGTGAAGCGGCGGCAACTATGTTGTCCAAAGGGTTGGAGTAGTGACCAGGAGGGGTGGGCACTTGTTGTGACGGAACGACCTGGCGGTTGGCTCCGCGGCCTGTGGCTGGAATGATGCCCCTATGCGAGGCACTTCTCCCCGGTTTGCCCCCGGCTGGTTGTTGGTTCCCGCTCCTGGCGTGCTGAAGAGGTTCCTTACTTCGTAAACCGGTGGCAGGCGAGACTGGCGCCTTCTCCTCATTATGTCCTTTGATGCAGTCTGATCCAACAAGAGCCGATAGGCCTGAGCATCTAGCTCGGCCTGCCTTGCGGTCATCCTAGTATTCTCAGCAGCCAGGTCCAATTTAGCTTGATCTATTTGACCCCTCACTTTAGCAACTTCCGCATCGTGTTGTTCCTTCTCAGCTTGGCCGATCTCCGCTGTTAGCAGCGCTGTTAAAGTATCAACTAAAGCGGTCAGAACCTGAGCCGGTAGCTGAACCGGGCCTCCTGCCCTAGCTGCCGCCGCTGCCGCCAGTTCGGATGTTAACGCCGCCGGAGTGGACGACTGTTGCACAGATTGTGATCCGGCCATGAAGACGGCAACCCAGCTCGACGGATCAAGGGTGTCTGAAATACTATCACCATCGGAACAACCCCCAGACCGGCCATCTTGCAATAGATATAAACACTCGGTTTCTCCAGTGGATGACTAGTCGCCGGAATAAACAACGGTCTCACCACCGGATTCCGATCCGTCCTTGGCTTGTGCCCCGTGAACCGCTCCCACGAAGACATGCTTCATGGCAGGCCGAACCCGGGCAGGCCTTGCACACTGAGCCGACTCGACGATGTTGGGGAAGATGTCCAGCTCAGGGCCCGGTTCCCCGATCTTGCCTACGAAGACGTGGATGCCGCCAAAGGGGACCCGGTACCCGTACTCGATTGAATCGGCCTCGGGACCCCAGCCTGCGTCATCGATGTAGATCTTGCCGCAATGACTCTTAGTCATCCGGCCCACTGCGTAGCCCTTGAGTCCTTCAAAACTGCCCTTCAAGAACTTGAAACCATCGTGCGATAGCCCATAGTGGGCGCCAACTGTCGTGGTTTGTCACGGCAAATGTCCTAGCAAAAGGACTTAGTCGTGGAGCCATCGCTACAGGTTAGCTTAAAGGGGTTAAAGTGGACAAGGACGCAAGGGTTTTTATAATAGTTCGGCCCCTTCGATGAAGGTAAAAGCCTACGTCTAGTTTGGTGTGGTATTGCTAGGGTTTCAATAACCAGGGAGCAAATCCGCTTTGCCTGTGTCTCGAGTTGTTGTTCTCCCTCCCTGAACCGTCGCCGGGTCGCCCCTTTATATACACAGGGTGACGCCCGGCCCGGTTTACAAACTCTCGAGACCGGCTCATAAATGTGCCCGGCTCGGTCTCTATCTTTCCTATCTTACAACACAAGTTACACGCCGTATGGCGGTTTACACATTACGAGCCCTAACACCTCTTGGGCCTTGGATCTCTAGTCTTCTGGAATAAAGCGCCATGCTCCATGTCTCGCCGGGCTTTAATATGAATAATCTGTTATAGGCATAAACCCGCCCCACCTTGGGCGGTTTATACCTAGTAGTAATATCCCTGACAATTCCCGTGAGATCCCATCTTGGGGCCTGTTTCGGAGCTCCGCCGGAGGGGGGATCTACCACGGAGTGCTTCTACATCAACACCATCGCCTCACCATGAGTTGTGAGTAGTTTACCACAGACCTTCGGGTCCATAGTTAGTACCTAGATGGCTTCTTCTCTCTCTTTGGATCTCAATACCAAGTTCTCCTCGGTCTTTGAGGAGATCTATTTGATGTAATCTCTTTTTGCGGTGTGTCTATCGAGATCCGATGAATTGTGGGTTTATGATCAAGATTATCTATGAGAAATATTTGGTTCTTCTCTGAATTCTTTTATGTATGATTATAATATCCTTACAAGTCTCTTCGAATTATTGGTTTGGGTTGGCCTACTAGATCTATAGTTATTGCAATGGGAGAAGTGCTTGGCTTTGGGTTCAATCTTGCGGTGTCCTTTCCCAGTGACAACAGGGGCAGCAAGGCACGTATTGTATTGTTGCCATCGAGGATAAAAAGATGGGGTTTATATCATATTGCTTGAGTTTATCCTTCTACATCATGTCATCTTGCTTAATGCGTTACCCTGTTCTTATGAACTTAATACTCTAGATGCATGCTGGATAGCGGTCGATGTGTGGAGTAATAATAGTAGATGCAGAATCGTTTCGGTCTACTTGTCACGGATGTGATGCCTATATATAATGATCATGCCTAGATATTCTCATTATTATTCGCTTTTCTATCAATTTCTCGATAGTAATTCATTCACCCACCATAGAAATCTGCTATCATGAGAGAAGCCACTAGTGAAACCTATGGCCCCCGGGTCTATTCTCAACATACCAATCTACAATCTACTTTTCTTTTCTGTTTTTACTTTTTGTTCTTATATCCAAAAATACCAAAAATACCAAACTATCATATCTATCAGATCTCACTTTCGTAAGTGACCGTACAGGGATTGACAACCCCTTATTACGTTGGCTGCGAAGTTATTATTTGTTTTTGCAGGTGCGAGGGACTCACGCGTGGTCTCCTACTGGATTGATACCTTGGTTCTAAAAATATGAGGGAAATGCTTACACTACTGTGCTACATCACCCTTTCCTCTTCGAGGGAATACAACACAAGCTCGAGAAGTAGCACGAGGGTCTTGTAAATAGCTGCTACTTCCTTCTTTTTTCTGTGCCATATTATCGTATCTATATTGACTTGTTCCAAAAACAGAGGAAAGCCTGTGCGGACCAAAAGGAAACTGAACCGAATGCAGTGCAAACCTTCAAGGATTGCCACACCAGCAACATGAAGGGCATAAGCACACCAGTTCAAGCCGCTGTTGTAAGTCCTTACTCCTCCTGCCTTTGAACTGATTGGTACTATGATGTGTTCATTTAACTACTTGGTTTGCATCCAATGTCAATTACTCTGTTCACTTTTATAAACAGTTGTCTTAACGTATCATTTCACCTTACATGGTTTAAAATAGATGAAGGATATTCTTTTTGTCTTGATCTGTATTCTAGTTGTTATGTTCACATGCGCACACAATGATAAAATAGCCTATTTGTTTTATATCTGTTTGCCCATGATATGAATGATGTCATACTATGTTCATCCTACTTTAAACCATGTCTCTTTATCCTTAGATGTCAATGAATGTGAGGACATAGACAATACATTAGGCATGCTACATGGACATATGTTCCGAAAGTGATTTTATTATGTAGTTGGCACTACAATACATGCTAATGTATTACAGTAGTTCACCAAAATAAGTTATGTATAAACGTGTAACCTACTTTGTTTGTTTTTGTCTCATTAGTAACTTATTTGGTACACTAATCTACAAGTTCAAACTTTCAGGAAGCTATGGAAAAAATGATTGAACATCCACAACCACCTGAAGGTGACGAGGCTACCACAGGCACAATGTCACCTCTTGCTGCAGTGCGTCAGTATCTCTCCCCTAAAAGTGCAAAAAGCACCATCCTGCGTAATTCTAGGTTGGTTGTCAAGGTAACCTTGTCCAAATCGCCTACTGAACAAAATCTTCCTGCTAGACAGAGTGATTTATCTATGCTCGAGACACAAGTCCAATCCCTAATGGACGTCATTTTGGAAACAAGAATAGTGGTTGACAAATATCATCAAGATATGAATGGTTTTGAAACCAGACTATCAGACATTCACTTCGTTGTTCAAGAGCAATGGCGGAAAAAGGTGAAGATCGTGCTGCTCCATCAGATTCTACAGCCTGAAACATTAGCACTCAGGTCAAATGATCTGTGCTTCTATACATCTGATGGTGCTTTTATCTGCAAGGACTGTAAACTTTATGTCAACATGCCTTTTGTTGTGATACATCATTTATGATGCTGCCAAAGGGTGCAATAATTACGATGCTATTTTTGTATAGTGTAGGTTTATCTTAGTAATGTATTCGGCCGAAAGCTTCGTAGGAGCCCAACATGCCAACATTTGTCAGGCCCATTCCAGTTGGGCTAAAAATGACTATGGGCCGAAATTTGCATGTAGCCCACAAAAAATATCTGGGCCTAAATCAGCATAAGATTTCATATTCTTCTGGTAGACATATGCCCATAGTGGGCCTTTAACATGCCTAAACATAATTTGGGCCCTCAGTAAAAATATGCCGTTTACAGGTGTAAATATCTCGAGCCCATAAAAACACGGGCCTTTAAAAGACCAAAAGTGAGATTGGGCCCATTTACGATGCAGATCTTTCATAGGCCGAAATTCAGACGGGCCGTAAATGTGCCGACCTAATACACGAGCCTTTAATAGGCCAGAAGTTCGGCCAGGCTAGATTATCGTGATTTTTATATGGGCCGTTAATGGGCCCGATGTGACGTTGGGCCACATATGGCCCATGGATTTCGTCTGACGTTAATAGGCCGAAAATCACAAAAGGCTGAAAGTGGCCCAAATCTACAGCGGGCTTCTAACAGGCCGAATGTCAGACATGGCCGAATATGACCTAAATCCTTCACGGTCGTTTATGGACCGAAAGTTTCAATGGTCTGTTGATAACCCACAAGTGTAGGGGATCGCAATAGTTTTCGAGGGTAAAGTATTCAACCCAAATTTATTTATTCGACACAAGGGGAGCGACGGCGATGGAGTAGGGGAGGGTGCGGGGGGTCGGCGGCGGCGGCCGGTGGAGCGGGGGGTGCTAGGCGGCGAGGGGGACCGGATCTGGCGAGGTGGGATAGCGATCGAGATCGAGATCGAGTGTCCATGAAATTTAAAAATATTCATGATAGTTCAAAAAGTGCCCATGAAATACAATCGAGAAATGAAGGCTATGATTTAAATACAATCGATCTTAGCTAGCTATCTGTTCACAATCTTCTTGCCCTTCTTTTTTCGCAAATGGAGTTCTTCTGTGGAACGGACGTCCTTTAGGTAGGGTGGTCCTGCTTCTTCTTCTGGTGTATGCTGCTACTTCATCATCGTCGTCATGTTCGATCTTCGGGTCGTCGTACTTGTCGAAGTCTTGCTCACTGGCTACTCCATCCATTCCGATGATCTTCCTTTTGCCTCTCCTCACGGCAACACGACTGGGCTTTGACGAGTCGGTAATGAAGAAGCATTGGTCAACTTGGGAAGCCAGTACCCATGGCTCATTTTTCGCGGTGATATTTGCGCCCGCGATCTTGGATTTGGCTTCGGGTATAACCATGGTGGTGAAATACCGGTCTTCTTTTAGGACACTCTTGGCCCATCTGACACGGAACATCGGGACCTTCTCTCCAGCGTAGCTCATCTCCCAGATCTCCTCGATCCTTCCGTAGTATCTGTCCTTGTCGTTACCGGTGTAGGATTCCATCGTTACCCTGGAGTTATGATAATTGCTCTTCATGTCCTTTTCCTCAGTGTAGAATGTGTAGTCGTTGATATCGTACGCCTCATAGGTCATCAGGTTGTGCTCGGCGCCCTGTGACAAGGCGAATATGAGTTTTTTCTTCCGCGGAAGAATCCTCATGTAAATGGTACTACAGAAGCTTCACCTTGAACCAATGCGTGAAACATGAGTTGTGCTCTTTGATTATATCTCCGTCCGTCCTCTGTTAGCCGCGGTCATTGTACGTCTTCTCATTAAAGGTTTTGTGCTCTACCACCCAAGGATCAACCACGTCTATGTGTTGTAGAGCGACTAGGTTTGCTCTTTCAAAGTCGGCGAGTCGACCCTCGAAGTCGACATGCATTTCGCGGCGACCCTCACGGTGACCCCATCCAGCGAGCCTGCCGAGGTGCCTGTTGACGGGCAGACCAACGGGGTTCTCGATGCCTAGATAATTCGTGCAGTAGGAGATGCACTCTTCGGTCAGAAAGCCCCTGGCTATGCCTCCCTCTAGACGTGACATGTTGCGAACGTATCCTTTGATGACACCATTCATCCTTTCGAACAGCATCATGCTGTGCAGGAACGTCGGCCCGAGTTGGATGATATCGTCCACGATATGGACCAGCAGATGCACCATAACATCGAAGAATGCGGGCGGGAAGTACATCTCAAGCTCGCATAGTATCACCACGATCTCTTCCTGTTGCCTTCTGAGTTGCTTCGCGCCAACCGACTTCCGAGAGATGACGTCCAAAAAGTTGCATAGGCCAAATAGCGTTTCACGGACGTGCGCGTCCATGATCCCACGGATTGCAACTGGAAGTATCTGCGTCATCAGCACGTGACAGTCGTGAGACTTCATCCCGCTGAACTTCTGCTTCGCTGGGTCTAGGTATCTACTTATCTTCCCCGCGTAACCGTAAGGAAGTTTTATTCCTACGAGGCAGGTGAAAAACAGCTCGATCTCCTCCTGACTTAGAGTGAAGCGTGCGGGAGGGTAGTCATTTCCGGTCTTCTTGGCCTTTTTGCCTTTGCGACGACTTTCCGTGTCCTGCTTCGCCTCATCATCATCATCATCATTAGTGTGAAGCTCCTGCCTGATGCCCATTGATTTCAAGTCTGCCCTTGCTTTCGGCCCATCTTTGGTCCTCTCTGGCATGTTGAGCAGGGTACCAAGCAGACTCTCGCACAAGTTCTTCGTGATATGCATGACATCTAGGCTGTGAGGCACACGGTGGATCTTCCAGTACGGCAAGTCCCAAAAAACAGACCTCGTTTTCCATACCTTCAGCAGCGGCTCTGGCGCCTTTCGCTTCTTTCCCGGCTCTGGCGCCTTTTGCTTCTTTCCCGACAGTGGGCAATCTTTCCAATTTTTCAACAACTCGTCTATTTCCTCGCCGCTCCTCGTACGCGGGCGTCCTCGGGGTTCGGTTTCACCATCGAATAGATCCTTGCATTTTCTCCATAGGTCATCATCGCGAAGCCACATTCGATGTCCCATGAACACGGTTTTCGAAGACCCGGGATCTCTATCTAGCTGGCGATACGTTGTGTCATCCATGCACCCGACGCATCCAGAAAATCCGTGGACCACCTGCCCCGCGACATATCCGTAACCGAGATAGTCGTGCACCGTCGTGAGCAGCGCGGCTCTCATAGGGAAATATTCTTTCTTTGCGGCGTCCCACGTATTGGCTGGCGTTTTCCACAGCGTGTCTAGCTCCTCTTTCAGCAGCCCCAGATACAGATTGATGTCGTTCCCTGGTTTTTTCGGTCCTTCAGTTAGCATACTCATGTGAATGTACTTCCTCTTCATGCACAACCAGGGGGAAAGGTTGTACATCCACACAAACACAGGCCAGGTGCTATGTGTGCTTCTCTGGCTGCCAAACGGATTGACTCCATCGGTTCTCGCGCCCAGCACGATGTTCCTTGGATCGTTTCCAAATTCTAGGTCTTCGAAGTTCAACGCTTGCCACTGGCTCGCATCCTTAGGGTGACTCAACATCTTGTCTTTTTTATCTATCTCCGGATCATTTGCGTCATATTCTCGCTTCTTATCCTCCCTATCCGCGTGCCAACGCAGGAGCTTTGCTACCTTAGGGTCCGCGAAATACCACTGCAGACGAGGAGTGATCAGAAAGTACCACACCACTTTTCGAGGAGCTTTCTTCCTCTTCTTGTATCGAGTGATGCCGCACACCGGACATATGGTAGACTCCGCGTGCTCGTCCCGATAAATGATGCAATTGTTCATGCACACATGGTATTTCACGTGCGGTAAATCCAGAGGACACATGATTTTCTTCGCCTCCTCGAAACTGGTCGGGCACTTGTTCCCCTTGGGAAGACGTTCGTGCCAGAATGACATGTTCTCGTCGAAGCATGCATCGGTCATTTTGTGTTTTACTTTCATCTCCAGAGCCATGAGCGTTACTTTCAGGCGGGTATCCTCGGGCCTGCATCCTTCATACAATGGAGTAACCGCATCTATCTCCCGTTGATCCATGTTGGCTTTCTCTCGGGCGGCAGCTCTTGCGTTATCCGTCTGCTTGAGAAGCAGCTCTTGAGTATGAGGGTCCTGCACCCAGCCCATCGATGGTCCAGCATCGTCTACTCCGCCGGCATCATCATCTTCATGATCATGCCCGTTGTCTGCACCGGCATCTTCCTCATCATCATGTCCTGCATCTTCTACATGATGACTGTGCACGTGTACAACATCACCGTCGTGATCATCTCATGGAGATTCTTCGTCTTCTCGCCCGCCCGAGCCGCGGTGGTTGTCTTGCTGCCCTTCCTCATTTCTTGCCCGCCCCCCATGGACGACTTCGTAGTCATCTTCATCACCTTGCCACGGATAGCCATCCATGAAACCACGCAAGAGCAGGTGGTTCCGCACCTGCCCGGAATCCGGGTCCGCAATAAGGCTCTTCAGCTTGCATCTTCGACACGGACATCTTATCTCCGTCTCGTTCTTTTGAAGCATCTCGGCCTCCGCGGAGCTCAAAAACCTATTCACGATGCCTTCGGTCATCGTGCGGACCATGGTCGCCTGCGGGGTAGAGCAAAACGATATTTTAGAACCAAGAAAAAATTTGGCATGGCTTTCCCTAAAAATAGGACAAAAAAGAATGCTTAATGCCAAAATTCTCGCCGAAACGGAAATGAATCAACATTCCGGCAAAATATTGGCAACTATCGCATTTCAAATACCGGTACACCTCCAAGCACAAACACATATGCAACACCACAAACATATGCAACACCACGAACATACATAGATCTAGCTAGGCCATAAAAAGTGCATGTGCACATTGTTGTAGGTAGAACAACATAAATATAGCTTCCCCCCCTCACTTACCTATCAAAAAAAAGGTAATTTAACCACTTAATTTGAATGAATCTATGGTGGAAATGAGGTGACAAAGAGGAGGCACCCGAGACAAGCTTTGGAGGAGGAGGTGGAGAGAATGAAGTGGGGAGAAAGTGAGTGGATAGGAGTGGTTGTCCAAAATATCTTTTTGTGCCCACTTACTAATGGCGCACCACCTACAAATGCACCATTAGTAACCCAGGTTACTAATGGCGCACCTGCTGGCGGTGCGCCATTAGTAGTTTTGCAAAAAAATAATAATAAAAAAACATACTAATGACGCACTATTCCACAGTGCGCCATTACTAGTTTAAACTAGTAATGGCGCACTGTGGAACAGTGCGCCATTAGTAGTTTTGCAAAAAAAAAAGAATAAAAAATATAATAAAAAAAACAACAGTAGTGGCACACTGTGTGACTGGTGCGCCATTACTAGTTACAACTAGTAATGGCGCACTGTGTGTGGATGCGCCATTAGTATGTTTGGAAAAGGAATTTTTTTTTGATACTAATGGCACACCCTGAGCCAGGTGTGCCATTAGTGTCAATCCCATCTATAGCCCTTTTTCTAATAGTGCATCTCCCCTACTCCACCATCACAGGTGCTTGCTCTAACTTGGCACTATTATATGTGGTTGCATGTGGCGTATGATGTCTAGCTTGTATTGCTTCTAACATTGTTGAATTGCATCTGCTTATTTTACACATAATGCCTGTGAATATGACACGTGTTTCTATTTCTAGAACATACGTGTACATGATGAGAACATCTCCCCTACTCCACCATCACAGGTGCTTGCTCTAACTTGGCACTATTATATGTGGTTGCATGTTGCGTATGATGTCTAGCTTGTATTGCTTCTAACTTTGTTGAATTGCATCTGCTTACTTTACACATAATGCATGTGAATATGACTCGTGTTCATGTTTCTAGAACATATGTGTACATGATGAGCACATCTCCCCTACTCCACCATCACAGGTGCTTGCTCTAACTTGGAACTGTTATATGTGGTTGCGTTTTCGTATGATGTCTAGTTTGTATTGCTTCTGATTATGTTGAATTGCATATGCGTAGCTTACAACTTATACCTGCAACGATCACTTACCCATAAGACAAATTTAACTTGGGACTGTGATGTAGGTTGCTGTCGGGGGAAACTGTCCACCACGAGCACCTATGGGACCGGAGCCCCTTGTTCGTGTGGTAAGGGAGCGGAGGGAGCACAAAGAGCAGATCGTAGAGCTCACGCGGGCAGTTTACCCAGGTTCGGGCCGCGATGGACGCGTAAAACCCTACTCCTGCCTAGATTGTATTAAGTGTTGGAGCTCGGGAGCTTGAAGAACTAGCTACACCGAGCGAATGAGCGATCTAGGTTCCGAACCCTTTCTACGTTGTGCATGGGCCTCCTTTTATAGCTCAAGGGGTCACCGACAGGTGTCAACGTAGGAGAAAGGGGTAAAAACGTAACTTTGGTGGTAGTTGTAACAGTGCGGGAACAGTGGATGAACAGTACACGAACAGTGGTCATCACCTACTTTGATAGTGGGGGACAAGGGCATTAAATGCCCGTCGCCGTCGACCCCGAAAGCGCCCGCCCTTGCGTCTCCGTTTGCCACGGCGATAGCTTCGTCACCGTGGAGTGCCACCATGTCCCCCAGGCTGCACAGCCATCCGCCACGCGTCCCTGGAATGGCCCCAGGGCGACGCGTGGGCCGATGAGCTGGAGCGCGGGCACACAGTGCAGACTTCCCCCGGCAAGCACCTTGCCGGGCCGGGAAGCTTGTCGCTCCCCGGGTCTTGCCGGGGCGCAGAGTGCGCCGAGGCTTGTCTCCTAGATATAGTCTTCTGATCTTCCTGGCAAGCTCCTCTTGCCAGGGTCTTGAGCTAATGAGGTAATCTTGAGCCTGGGACGGCCTTCCCGGCAAGCTCCACTTGCCGGGGTCTTGATCTTCTGCCTTGTATACTTTGTTTTTGAATGGCTTTATATGGATTAGAAAAAGGTCTCCGGCGAGCACGTGGTAAGCCCTGCCGCGGGAAGCTGCTACTGCCCGTGCACAAGTTGGGGTACTGAGGTACCCCTACCTTAGTACACCGACAGGAGCCCCCGGGCCTGGGCCACACACGGTGCCGAGCGCTGTTGGGCCAGGCCCAAAACAGTGCACGGGCACGCGCGGCCCACGGCACGTCGAATCCCCTTCCGCACCCACCGCATCCCTCCCTAACGGCACGCGTCGATTACGGCGTCGTGGGAGAGATCGTGGCCACGTTCTTTAATGGGAAATGCGGAGCGTCCCCCACTTCCCCCTTAAAAGCAGAGGAAGCAGGGGCCGTTACCTTACTTCGTCTTCATTGCTTCTTCCATCTCCAGAAATTCCCCTCTGCGCTCCGCCTCCCCATCTCCTCCGCCCTCTTCCGCATCCGCGGCGCCGTCGAGCTTCCCGCCCCTTCCTCCGCCGCCTCCGCCATGGCCCCGAAGACCGAGAAGGCGAAGGCGGAGAAGACCAAGAGGGAGAAATCCGAGCAGCCGGCTAAGCTTGCTCTCCTGCGGAAGAGGAATGTCGTCTTTGCGCCAAGGCTCGGCGCGCGGGAACTCTGGAACAAGTACTACCTGTTCTGGGCCATGAAGACCAAGGCGCATCCTCGGACCAGAGTTTACCCCGCCGCCGCCAAGGATCTGTACCCCGGCGGGTATTTCTTCTTCGCTGTCTTCTTCCACTGCGGCCTTTGTCCTCCATTCTCTGAATTTTTCTGCGATATCATGAACACCTACAACCTCCACCACTTAGACTTCACCCCCAACGCCATCCTCATGATGGCGGTTTTCGCACATCTGTGCGAAAACTACATAGGGATCTATCCAAACGTAGCGCTTTTTAGGCACTTCTTTACGCCTAGAGTAGAGGCCGGCGCTCCCCTCTCCGGGGGTATCTCTTGGGTCTTCCGCTTGAACAAGAAGGAATCCTATCTGCAAGGGGAGCTCCGCGGCAAGTGGGAGGAGTGGCGCGCGGATTGGTGCTGGATAGTAGAGGACGAGCCGCAGCCTTTCACCGCGCCGCGCACGACTGCTATAGTGCGCGGCAGGGACTGGAGTGAACTGGACTCGGACGACATCAAGCTCAACGTCGCCCTTGTCAGAATTCTTCGTCTCCGGGTAGCCAAGTTGACCATCGGAGAGGTAGGGGCAGACTTCCTCCGCCGCCGCATCGCCCCTTTACAGGAGAGGAAAAGGCCAGCATGGGAGTACGGCAATGCGGCGGACATTATGAGACTGCGCCCAGGGCTGAACTTCAACTTCACGTCGCTGGAGCTGAAGGGGATGGTCCGGGAACTTTTTAAGCACGACCCGGCCCACCCGGAGTGGTTTAGAGCTCCCCGGGGAGTGGTGCCCCTATGCAACAGCACGGCCCGGGACCCCTTACGCGCAATGATGCCCGCATGTGACTCGCACGGCGTCGACCCCACATGGATAGCGCCCAAGCCGGACACCATCATGAGCTTCTTCGACAACTTGGTGGAGGTGCCGAAGAACAAGGAGGAGATCAAGGGTCTCACCCGGGCCACCACTGATCGGGAGATTGCTTATATCGCTTCCCGGGTAGAAGAGGCCGCCGCAGCCGCAGCGGCGGGAGAGTTTGGGTTCACAATTGAAGAGGCAGAGGCTGCGGAAGCGTCGTGCCAAGCAGAGGAGGCGGAGATCCGCAGGCTGCTTAAGCTTCCGCCCGACGAGCTCGCCGGGGTCCCCTCTCTGAGGTATGCTGGGATCCCCGCGATCGTGAGCGAGGCCGCCGCGAGGGGCGACGTTGCCGGAGGAAACAGAGGTGCTGGAGGGAGCGGAGGCGCCGGAGGGAGCACGGCCGCAGGGCAGGGCGCTGGGCCCAGCGAGCCGGTCGAGGAGGAGGAGGAGGACGCCGGGGCCGGTGAGGACTCCGGTGGATCCCTGGGGCTCAACGACGACGTCTCCTCGTCATCGGAGACCTCCCCGCCTCGGGCAAGTCCCAGGCGATCTCCGCTGAAGCGCCTCCACAAGGCGACGACGACGACGAGGGCGCAGGCGCCCCGACAACAACCTGCTCGCCGGGCGGCGCGAGCTACCCGGGGGAGCCAAGCCGCGACGGGAGCGCCCGGCGCACCAACCGCGGCGGAGGCGACCCGCGCACAGGCTACGGCGGAGGCGCCCCGTACGTCAGCGCCAAGTGGAGGAGGGTCTTCTCAGAGCGGAGCAGCTGCTCCGCCTGCTCCCCGGGCCTCGGCGCCCACAGGGGCTGGGTCTTCGCAGCCCCCAGCCCCGGGGACCGCCAAGCGCCCGAGGGAGCCTTCTCCTCCCGCTCCTCGCGCGGACGCGCCTCAGGTGGAGTTCGACTTCTCCGCCCTGAGCGACGACGACGACGACGAGGAACAGGAGTAAGGACTTGCATTCTGTAGCTTCTTCAATTCTGTCTTGATTCTTTCGTTGATGATTCTGATCTTGCTTCTTGCTTTGATTTCAGGACCCTGGCCCAGCGAGCGGCGAAGAAGGCCAAGGTTCCCGTAGTCGAGGTCGAGGACGACTCGCCCGTCGCGGCGACAGGAGACGCGCCGGCGACGAGCTTGCCGGACCCAAGCGCTGCTCCGAGGAGCAGCCCCCAGCGCAGCCCCCAGCATAAGTCTGGGCTTGATCTTTCCGCTCGTCGGGCGCGCTTGAGGATTTTTGTCTTGTACTAACATCTTGTTGTTCTGTTTTGTCTTGATCGTCTTGTGCAGAGGTGGAGCCGCAGCCACAGGAGCGCCCGGAGGCCATTCCCGAGGAGCCGCAGGCCCCGCCGCCCCCGCCAAGGACGAACTCTCCGGCGAGGGAGAGCGCTCCGCCAAGGGCGGGTACTCCGCCAAGGGCGAGTACCCCGCCAAGGGCGAGCAGCCCGGCGAGGGTGGCCACCCCGCCAAGGGAGAGCTCCCCGGCGAGGGAGCCTGTCGTCGACGAAGTCCGCCAAGGTAAGTCTTGTAACCTCGTCTTCTTGGATTTGTTTTTTTTGGATATTTTCTTGAACTTTTTCTTTTTCTTCTTCTTCTAGATCCTCCTCCCCCAGAGCAGATGGAGACGGAGGTCGTCGTTGAGGAGGAGGGCGCGCAGGGCGACGGCGGCAACGCCCCTGTCGTGGAAGACATGGCGGGAGCCGCCGAGCCTGCCGCGGAGGAGACTGCCCCAACCGCAGACACAGCGGCCGGGGAGGGGGACGACGGCCATACTGCCGGCCCGGAGGCGGCAGGAGCGTCAAGCGCTGCGCCGGCCGCCGACCCCTCCACCGAGAAGGAGCAGTCCGCCTTCTACCTTGAGGCTCCCAACGGCGTCTTCATTCAGGTGCAGTGGGGATCCTCGTCGCGAGCCCCCGTGGAGGGAGAGGCCTTTGATGGAGAGGTCCTCACCTCTGCGGGGCTGAAGATTGTCGAGGCGCCCGGCGGGAGCGATGAGCCCGAGGAGGAGAAGCTGCTACACCGGCTCCTGGCCCTTTACCGGGCCAGGCAGGCGAAACTTGAGTCTCGGGAAGCCCTCACCGCCAAGGCCGCAGCTGATATGGAGAAACGCGCTGCGGAGCTCCGCGCCGCCAACCAGGCAGCCCTCCGCGACCTGGCGGAGGAGCGCGAGAGGCTTGCTGGAGAGTACCAGGAGTGGCTCCTGGAGAAGGCTGAAGCCGAGGAGCAGCAGCGACTCGCCGGAGAAGCGCTGTCCCGGCGAGAAGGAGAGCTCACCCAACGGAAGGTCAACCTCGACGCTCACGAGGAAGACCTTACCGCCCGGGAGCAGGCCCTTGGCGGGGAGCTGAAGGAGGCGAAGGCCGCCGCCGCCACCGCGGAGACCGCCAAGAAGGACCTCGAGGCTAAGGTGGCGCAGCTGGAGGAGTTCCTGAAGGCGAGCACGGAGAGGGTCATCGTGCTCAACATAGAGCGCGAGAAGGACGCCCATACCAACTCAGAGCTCCAGGTACGCCTCTCCAAGCAGGGCGACGAGCTGAAGGCCGCCAAGGACTCGATTGCAGATCTGGAGCTGAAAGTCTCTACGCTGAAGGATTCGCTCGACGCCATCCGGGACCGCGAAACCAAACTGAAGGACGAGCTCCGCAAGGAGCAAGGCCTGGTGGAGAGCGCCGCCACTTCAGCTGAGAACTTCCGCCGGACCGTCGAGGTATGGACTAAGGATCTGGTGGCTTCTGCAGCTAGCATCGACAAGGAGCTGATGGCGCTGAAGGTTGAGCATCTCATATACTCTCCGGATCCAAACCTCCCCCACAGCGCCAAGCTCAGCCTCTTCTTCAGAGGGGTCGCGCTGGCACTTGCAAATCTACAGAAGAAGCTCCCCGCGCAGCTGGCCGAGGAGTCACGCCAGCTCTGCGCGGGTACTCTGGAGCGCGTTCTGACGAAGATAGTGTACCACAATCCTGGTATAAACCTCGTCAACGTTCTCCGCAGCTTGCCGGCCGACGCGGATATGGAGGCGCTGAAGGCGCAGGTCGCCCACATTATCGCCAAGGTGAACAAGATCTCCAGGCGCGAAGGCGACCACGTAGACTAGGCCTCTTTCTTCTTATTTCTTTTGTTGCTGCAAAGTGTGCGATGAACATGAACCCATTAGTTATTGCGACAAGTTATCTCTTCACGCATGCGGCGGTTACGCACGTTCTGGTGGAACGCGCTAATAACCGCGGCAGGGTGGACGTCGGGGATGTTGTGCTGCACGCGGCTGAAGCGTTGGATGTACTTGCGCAGAGGTTCTCCTTCCTTCTGGGCCAGAATGTGGAGATCACTCTCCTGGCCGTGGGGTTTGTGGCCGCCCGTGAAGGCGCCAACAAACTGGTGGCAAAGATCCGTCCAAGAAGAAATGGAGCCTTCCGGCAAGTGCATAAGCCAAGAACGGACGTTCGGCTTAAGCACTAGTGGGAAGTAGTTCGCCAGTATCTTCTCGTCGCGCCCCCCGGCAGCCTGCACCGCGATGGTGTAAATGCTGAGGAACTCCGAGGGGTGCATCTTGCCGTCGTACTTCTCCGGTACGTCGGGCTTGAAGTTCTTCATGCTGGGCCACTGGACGCGCCGCAGCTCACGGGTAAACGCAGGGCAACCTGCCGCGTACGGCAAGTCGCCTGGCTCACCGGGCGCGTGTGTATCGACAGCGGTCCCAGCTCGCTGATCAGATTGTCGCCGGGCTTCTCGGCGGTGCTCGATCGTCGTCCGAGCGTCTTCTTGTCGCCGATCGTCAAGGACCTGGCGCTGGTCCCGACGAGCCCGCGGATCCGATGACGCCGTGGAGTCGTCGTCAATGTTGATCCGGCGGGGCGGCGTCTTCTGCTTCCGCGGCGGGGAGTGCACGGTGGTTGCACCCCCGGCGGTCTTGTCGCCGTCGGCCTTCGTCTTCTCGACTTGCCGTGGCCGCGAGGTCGCCGGCTGCTGCGGCGTGTCGTTATTGGCGAAGGCGATGAGGCTTTGGATTGTTGCCCTCCAGTCTTCGGCTTTGTCTGCCGCTGGGGGGAAGTCGAGAAGCAGTTGCGCTCTTGCGAGCGCTTCTGCTGGAGAGGAGGGGAGCGGGGGCGAGCGGTGCGAGGAGCGGGATATGCTCGGACTCCTAACAGGGTTAGAAGGAGCAGGGTCCCGCCCCGGCGACCGCGCCTTGCTCGTGCCAGGACGATGGCCCGGAGCATCCCGCGAGCCTCCGGTTTGTCCTTGGCCCAGCAAGCGGAAGGCACCTCCTGTGCCATGGCGCTGCTGGCCTGTCGTCTGGTGAGATGGACGTGGCGCATCTACGGAGACCGAGGCCTTGGAGTTGGTCCGGACGTCCGCCTTGTCCTTGGATTTGGTGGCGCCGTGAGTTTCCTCACCGGCGACCACCCTTCCGCCGGCGTCTCCCCCACCCACCGTTGGTTCTGGTGGCGGTGGAACAGACGCAGACGGGCCTGCGACCTCCGAAGCCTTCTTCTTCGGGGCCATGTTGCTGTTGCTGATGAAGCTAACGAAGTTGGAGAGGTTGATGAAGAATGCGCCCGCGTGAATGCCGGATCAGGTTCGCACAACCTCAACGCCTCCCCTACCTGGCGCGCCAAAGATGTCGGGGGAAACTGTCCACCACGAGCACCTATGGGACCGGAGCCCCTTGTTCGTGTGGTAAGGGAGCGGAGGGAGCACAAAGAGCAGATCGTAGAGCTCACGCGGGCAGTTTACCCAGGTTCGGGCCGCGATGGACGCGTAAAACCCTACTCCTGCCTAGATTGTATTAAGTGTTGGAGCTCGGGAGCTTGAAGAACTAGCTACACCGAGCGAATGAGCGATCTAGGTTCCGAACCCTTTCTACGTTGTGCATGGGCCTCCTTTTATAGCTCAAGGGGTCACCGACAGGTGTCAACGTAGGAGAAAGGGGTAAAAACGTAACTTTGGTGGTAGTTGTAACAGTGCGGGAACAGTGGATGAACAGTACACGAACAGTGGTCATCACCTACTTTGATAGTGGGGGACAAGGGCATTAAATGCCCGTTGCCGTCGACCCCGAAAGCGCCCGCCCTTGCGTCTCCGTTTGCCACGGCGATAGCTTCGTCACCGTGGAGTGCCACCGTGTCCCCCAGGCTGCACAGCCATCCGCCACGCGTCCCTGGAATGGCCCCAGGGCGACGCGTGGGCCGATGAGCTGGAGCGTGGGCACACAGTGCAGACTTCCCCCGGCAAGCACCTTGCCGGGGGCTTGACCTTGCCGGGCCGGGAAGCTTGTCGCTCCCCGGGTCTTGCCGGGGCGCAGAGTGCGCCGAGGCTTGTCTCCTAGATATAGTCTTCTGATCTTCCTGGCAAGCTCCTCTTGCCAGGGTCTTGAGCTAATGAGGTAATCTTGAGCCTGGGACGGCCTTCCCGGCAAGCTCCACTTGCCGGGGTCTTGATCTTCTGCCTTGTATACTTTGTTTTTGAATGACTTTATATGGATTAGAAAAAGGTCTCCGGCGAGCACGTGGTAAGCCCTGCCGCGGGAAGCTGCTACTGCCCGTGCACAAGTTGGGGTACTGAGGTACCCCTACCTTAGTACACCGACAGTTGCATCTTGCATTGTCTTCTAGCTTGTACTGCTTCTAATTTCTTGAAATGGCACTTACGACGAGACACTTTTTTACCTGACAAAGTGATATTGGTTGCATGTTCATATGGTGCCTAGCTTTCATTTCTTCTAATTTTGTTGAAATGACTTCCGCTAACTGTTTTTTCATACATATTCCATCCTCCTATCGTACGTGTGAATATGAAACACTGTCTTTTTTTTTGTATATATTCCATCCTCCTATCCTGCGCTTGCCATACATCAAAGTATTGTTCGTCTGTATCATGCATCAACCAGTTATGCAGATCTAATTTTATTCATCTTCTTGTGGTTTTGACTTCATAAGGCAATATCAGAAAATAGGAAGGGAAAGAGTAAGTTTGGGGATGTTGGTGGTCCTCCGCACCGACGCAAACAAAGACTCTCTAGATTTGCCACTGCTACGGCTAATGAAGTTGAAGTCCCAAGTCTACATGATGAGTTCATCTCCCGTACTCCACCATCGCAAGTGCTTGCTCTAAGTTGATAGTGTGATAATTGGTTTCATGTTGCATATGTTGTCTAGCCTGTATTTCTTCTATTTTGATTAAATTGCACCTGCTGAGTTCATACATTATACATGTGCATATGACATGGCGTTTTGTGTCTAGAATACACTACATCTATCTATCATACCATGTTCTTACATCAAAGTACTGCTGTTGTGTATCCCGCATCAGTCACTCATGATTGGACACTTTTAACATGGCAGTTTGATAGTGGTTGCATCTTGCATTGATTTCTACGTTGTACTGCTTCTAATTTTTCGAATTTCCACTTATGACAAGACACTTTTAACTTAGCAGCGTAATATTGGTTGCATCTTTCATATAGTGTCTAGCTTGCATTACTTCTATTTTCTTGAAAATCCTTCTGCTTAGTTTACACATCGTAGCTGTGAATATGTCATGCCGTCTTGTTTTTCTTACATATTCCATCCTCATACGGTTGTCTTACATCAAAGTATTGCTTGTCTGTATCATGCATCAATGAGTTCTGAAGAGCGATTTTATTCTTTTGTGTTGTGGATACGGCTTGACATGGCAAAGTCAAAAAAGAGCAAGGAAAATAATATAGTAGGGAGTGGTGTTACTCGTGGGGTGAAACAGAAAAGGATCTGCCATCCAGATTCTGCTGGTACTTATAGTGCAGTAGAAGGTCCAAGTCCACCGGCTAAATCTACAAACACAGTATCACTTGCTCCACTAGCTGCAGCATCCGCTTCAACTGTACCAGCATCTCAACGAATTACTTGTTCGTTTGCTCCGGAACTAGCCAGTTCCCAAGCTGCCTTCACACCTAACACTACTTCCGAAGCACTGCTGATACAAGATGACTTGGCAAGATCAGATGAACCTCATGAGCATCAACACCAAGACGGTACCTGACCGAGTCAAGTTGCAGTTGCATGCTCCTTTATATGTACTCTCACAGTTTGATGTACACTAACACTTTCCATATTCGTTGTTGAACTAGCACCACGACGCAAGCGGAAACAGACATGAGGGATAATGCTTGTCAGATTAACAAAATCTAAAGGAGGAAGAATGGAGATCCATTTTGAGGCAGGTTTAAAAAGTTCACGTGATGCTACAGAGTCAGCCAAGTTAGTATCAGAGGCAGCCGTTGTCGTTAGGTGTCATGCACGTATCCTCCCAACGTGGATCCAGTACATGAATGAGAAAGACAATACCCAGTTTAACACCTTCCTGGACCATTTATCCGTAAGTAATGTTATTCATCACAATTATTAATATTGTCTTGCTCTGTCCCATACTTTCTAGCTTCCTCCTAATAAGACTCACATTCTTTTTTCAACAGATGAGGTTCAAGTTGGATCCAAAAGATGATGCAACTAAACAAGCATGCACTCATGTTTTTCAGTCTGCTCTGCGACAATATCGGTACCACCTTAGAAAATCTCACTTTGAAGGCAAGGCTAACAATGAAATCTCCCAAACATCTCTAGTGGAATATATTACAGATGAAGACTGGACATCCCTCGTTAAACACTGGTCTGATCCAAAGTATCAGGTAGTCTATATGTAATTGATCAGACCACATATTGACAAGACCAACCGTTCTAAAGTGAAATTCCAACAGACAACAAGATCTCGTAGCTATATTGGACACCGCGAGGTGATACGTCTCCAACGTATCTATAATTTTTGATTGTTCCATGCTATTATTTATGATGTTTTGGATGTTTAATGGGCTTTGGTATACACTTTTATATTATTTTTGGTACTAACCTATTGACCCAAAGGCCCAATCCAGATTGCTGTTTTTTTGCCTATTTCAGGGTTTTACATGAAAGGAATATCAAATGGAGTCCAAACGGAATGAAACCTTCGGGAGAGATATTTTTGGAGCTATATCTTCACGGGAGACTTGAGAACCACAGAATAGGGCACACGTGGCATCCACTAGGGTGGGGGCCGCCCCCCCTACAGGGCGCGCCCCCTGCCTCGTGGGCCCCATGTTGGTCCCCCGATGCTCTCCTTCCTCCTATATATACCCATATACCCCGAAAACATCAGAAGAGGAGAAAAACCCTAATTCAACCGCCGCCACCTTCTGTTCCTGTCGTGGTTTTGTCACGGCAGATGTCCTAGCAAAAGGACTTAGTCGTGGAGCCATTGCTACGGGTTAGCTTAAAGGGGTTAAAGCGGACAAGGACGCAAGGGTTTTTATACTAGTTCGGCCCCTTCGATGAAGGTAAAAGCCTACGTCTAGTTTGGTGTGGTATTGCTAGGGTTTCGATGACCAAGGAGCGAATCCGCTTTGCCTGTGTCTCGAGTTGTTGTTCTCCGTCCCTGAACCGTCGTCGGGTCGCCCCTTTATACACACAGGGTGACGCCCGGCCCGGTTTACAGACCCTCGAGGCCGGCTCATAAACGTGCCTGGCTCGGTCTCTATATTTCCTATCTTACAACACAAGTTACATGCCGTATGGCGGTTTACACATTACGGGCCCTAACACCTCTTGGGCCTTGGATCTCTAGTCTTCTGGAATAAAGCACCATGCTCCATGTCTCGCTGGGCTTTAATATGAATAATCTATTATAGGCATAAACCGGCTCCTCCCTGGGCGGTTTATACCTAGTAGTAATATCCCTTTCATTAGGCCCCAGATTGATTTGAACCTGTTCATGTCAATCTTCAACGCCTTGTAAAAGTTTGGTGCTCCACGGCTTTCAAATATTTCATAAACCGTCGTGACATCATCTTCCTGGATCACACTGAATCGCCGTGACGTCATCTGCTCATTTAATACTGATACTTGTTTTATTTTTTACTCATTAAAAACTCTGCAGATCGAGGCGACAGTATCGTCCCATATCCACTTTTCTGGCTCCTTGATTCATGCGCCTACCGTTTCACCTTTCAGCTTATAAATAGGGCTGAGGGGCATCCCCTTTCCCCCCATTGCCTCTTCGCTTCTTCTTCTTCCTCGTGTTCACCCGTGCTCAAGCTCTGCCGCCGCCGTCGACCCTTGCATCTTCGTCAAGTTTGGCCACTGCATCAACCTGTTCGGATCAGAAAGTCGCCAGCGCGCCTCCGCACCCGTTGACTCCGGTAATTTCCTTCCTTCCCCCTTATATAGATATCATTAGGGTTTTCTCCTGTGAGTTCATGGGTAGGCGCTGTTCTTCGCTGTTCTTCATCGTGGCCCCAATAACTAAGGCAAATCTGATACCCCTGCTTGCGAACGTAGTAATAACTCTGCTTCCTTAGCATGCCTTATTCTTCCTCAAAATACTAGCCCAATCTAGGTCTGTTCGAACCATTGTTGTATCCGTCGAATATTGATCCTGAATATTTCTGAATTTCTGACACGTTGTAGATCTGTAATGTTGTTGCTACTGAGTTGAACCATTTCACAAAGCCTGTTAAGATGGTCCTCAACCCTTAGCCAATCATCAATTTAACATTGACAAGTTCAGGGTCTGTGATAAGATTGACTTGTCAAACGTTCAACGGGTCATACCAGGTTTACCTGGGCGGAGTGACTTACTTGATGCAGGCAGGTTAACTCGGGGTTTTAGGTGTATACACCAAGCTTCCAAGCCGTGGCTTGATAGCCTACTACAAGGGTCTTAAAAACTCGTTGCCGCTGTGCGACAGGAGCCCCCAGGTAGCATTGTGAGCTGTGCTCGTTGGGTGCCTATGTTTGAGTTGTGCTATGCATCAAACTCTCTTTTGCCCCTTATCATCATGTTGGCTTCATAGCCGGATTACCGAAGCAACCAGAGCTGTGCTCTTATGATGATATTGGCTTAATAGCCGGTCTAAGAGGGCCATAGGAACTCCTTTGCACACAGAAGCCCCCATGTGACAAACTCTTATGGAAAAGCGGCAGATTCCCCGCTTTAACGGGGATGCCAGTTTATTATATTGATCATAATATATACATTGTGAATTTATGTACATAAAGCGGAGCCTATGGCTCAAGTGTAGTAAGGCCCAAGATGAGAGATTTCCACGGACGTTGGGTCTCCTCCTCCGCGGTGCGTGAGTCCTTGTGTTCCGGAACGTCGATGAGGTAGTATGATCCGTTGTGCATATTCTTGCTGACCACAAAGGGTCCTTCCCAAGGCGGGGATAGATTGTGCATGTCTGTCTGGTCTTGGATGAGCCAGAGCACTAGATCACCTTCTTGAAACGCTCTGGTTTTAACCCGGCGACTGTGGTATCGGCGCAGATATTGCTGATAAATCACTGATCGAGCTGCTGCCATGTCATGCTCCTCATCTAGCCGGTCTAAAGCGTCTTGCCGTGCCTTCTCGTTATCAGTTTCAACGTAAGCCACCACTCGTGGCGAATCATGACGGATGTCACTAGGGAGGACCGCTTCAGCTCCATATACCATGAAGAAAGGCGTGTAACCCGTAGACCTGTTAGGTGTTGTGTTGATGCTCCACAACACAGAGGGTAATTCCTCCACCCAACAACCCGGCGTCCTCTGCAAAGGGACCATGAGCCGGGGTTTGATGCCTCTCAAGATCTCTTGATTGGCTCTCTCAGCTTGACCATTGGACTGGGGGTGAGCCACTTAAGATACGTCAAGCCGGATGTGCTCTCGTTGACAAAACTCCTCCATAGCCCTTTGGATAAATTGTCACCATTATCCGTTATAATACTGTGTGGAAAGCCAAACCGGAAAATCACCTTCTTGATGAATTGAACCGCCGTTGCTGCATCACACTTGCTGACTGGTTCGGCCTCAACCCACTTGGTAAATTTATCCACCGCCACCAGAAGGTGGGTCTTCTTATCTGGAGATCTCTTAAAGGTCCCAACCACGTCTAGCCCCCAAGTCGCGAACGACCAAGTAATTGGAATCATCCTCAATTCTTGAGCCGGTACGTGAGCACGTCGTGAGAATTTCTGGCAAGCATCACACTTTTTGACCAAGTCCTCTGCATCAGCATGAGCCGTCAGCCAATAGAACCCATGACGAAAAGCTTTAGCCACCAAAGATTTTGAACCGGCGTGGTGACCACAATCTCCTTTGTGAACCTCTCGAAGAATGTCCCGGCCTTTGTCCGGTGATACACAATGTTGAAATGCCCCAGATACGCTACAATGATGCAGCTCCCCATTGACAATAGTCATTGATTTGGACCGCCAGACTATCTGTCTAGCCGAGACTTCATCTTCTGGTAACTCACCTCGGTTCATGTACGCCAGATACGGGACCGTCCACTCCGGAATAGCATGAAGCGCCGCCACCAATTGAGCCTCCGGATCAGGAACAGCCAAATCCTCTTCTGAAGGTAACCTCATCGATGGATTATGCAATACATCTAGGAAAACATTAGGTGGGACCGGTTTACGCTGAGAACCCAGACGGCTTAGCACGTCAGCCGCTTCAATCTTTCGCCGGTCCACATGGTCCACCTGATAACCCTTGAAATATCCAGCGACCGCATCCACCTCGCGACAATACGCCGCCATAAGTGGATCCTTGGAGTACCAAGTTCCAGATACTTGTTGTGCCACCAGGTCCGAGTCACCGTATTATTTAACCCGGCTTAAATTCATCTCCTTAGCCATCCGCAGACCATGGAGGAGAGCTTCATACTCAGCTGCATTGTTAGTACAAGGGAACATTAAACGGAGGACATAACAGAACTTATCACCTCGTGGGGAAGTTAACACGAATCCAGCCCCCGAGCCCTCCAATTGCCTGGATCCATCAAAGTGGATAGTCCAGTACGTGTGATCCGGCTTTTCCTCCGGCGCTTGCAACTCCGTCCAATCGTTGATGAAGTCCACTAGTGCTTGAGATTTGATTGCAGTACAAGGCACATACTTTAGCCCGTGAGGACTAATTTCAATGGCCCACTTGGCAACCTGACCAGTTGCTTCTCTATTTTGGATTATATCTCCCAAGGGGGCTGAACTGACCACGATGATTGGATGGCCCTGAAAATACTGCTTAAGCTTCCGGTTTGCCATAAAGACTCCATATACCAATTTCTGCCAATGCGGGTATCTCTGCTTCGACTCAATGAGCACCTCACTGATATAGTAAACCGACCGTTGAGCCGGATATTCCTTTCCTACCTCCTTGCGCTCTACCACAATGGCAACGCTTACTGCTCGGTCATTAGCAGCCGCGTATAACAACATCGGCTCATTATCAGCTGGTGCAACAAGGATAGGTGGCTCTGCCAACTGCTTCTTCAAGTCCTCGAACGCAGCATCAGCAGCATCACTCCAGACAAAGTGTTCTGTCTTTTTCATCATCTGATAAAGCAGGATGGCCTTCTCTCCCAAACGGCCAATAAAACGGCTTAGCGCAGCAATGCGGCCCGCCAAGCGTTGGACATCGTTGATACCCGCTGGTTTAGCCAAGGATGTAATAGCCTTGATCTTCTCCGGATTAGCTTCGATTCCCCTGTTTGACACCAAGAACCCCAGGAGCTTGCCTGCCGGTACACCGAAAATGCACTTGGCCGGATTAAGCATCATCTTATAGACCCGAAGATTATCAAAGGTTTCCTTCAAGTCTGTTATCAACATTTCTTCCTTCCTGGATTTCACCACAATGTCATCCACATATGCATGAACGTTCCGTCCAATCTGTCCATGAAGACAATTCTGCACACAACGCTGATAGGTTGTCTGGGCACTCTTGAGCCCAAAAGGCATGGATACATAGCAGAAGGCTCCAAAGGGAGTTATAAAGGCTGTTTTCTCCTGGTGCTTCTCTGCCATCTTGATATGATGATAACCGGAATAGGCATCCAAGAAACTTAAGGACTCACAACCCACCGTAGCATCAATGATTTGATCAATACGGGGGAGGGCAAACAGGTCAGCTGGGCATGCCTTGTTTAAATCTGTGTAATCTACGCACATTCGCCAAGTGCCATTATTTTTAAGCACCAGCACCGGATTAGCCAACCACTCAGGGTGAAACACCTCAACTATAAAACCTGCCGCCAAGAGCCTAGCCACTTCTTCACCAATATCCTTGCGCCTTTCTTCATTGAAGCGGCGGAGAAACTGTTTAACCGGTTTAAACTTGGGATCAACATTAAGAGTGTGCTCAGCGAGTTGCCTCAGTACACCTGGCATGTCAGAAGGTTTCCATGCAAAGATGTCCCGATTCTCACGGATGAACTCGATGAGCGCGCTTTCCTATTTCGGATCCAGGTTAGCACTGATGGTAAACTGCTTGGATGACTCGCCAGGAACAAAGTCAACCTGCTTAGTCTCATCAGCTGAATTGAATTTTAAGGCTGGATCATGCTCTGTAGTTGGTTTCTTCAACGGAGACATGTCTGCCGGATCAACATTATCCTTGTAAAATTTCAATTCCTCGGTCGCACAAACCGCCTTAGCGTAGGCTGCATCGCCTTCCTCGCACTCCAAAGAAATCTTACTGCTCCCGCGAACCGTAATAGTCCCTTCGTGACCTGGCATCTTGAGCTGCAGATAAACGTAACGAGGCCTCTCCATTAATTTAGCATAAACCGGCCGCCCGAACAAGGCGTGATACGGGCTCTTGATCTTTACCACTTCAAAGGTCAAAGTTTCCGATCTTGAATCATGCTCATCTCCAAAAGTGACCTCTTGGTCTATCTTGCCGACCGAATACGCCGATTTACCAGGTACCACGCCGTGAAAAACAGTGTTGGATTGCCGGAGCTTCTTGTCTGTCAACCCCATGCGGCGAAAAGTCTCATAATACAGAATATTAATGCTGCTTCCTCCGTCCATGAGTACCTTGGTGAACTTATAGCCCCCAACCTGAGGTGCCACCACCAGAGCCAGCTGACCTGGATTATCAACCCGGGGCGGATGATCCTCTCGACTCCACAGAATGGGCTGTTCCGACCAGCGTAAATAACGAGGCACCGCCGGTTCAACAGAGTGCACTGCTCTCTTGTAAACCTTCTGATCGCGTTTACATAAACTTGTGGTGAAGACATGATATTGCCCACTGCTCAACTGCTTCGGGTTGCTCTGATAGCCGGATTGTTGTTGCTGCTGATTATTGTTATGATTATTATAGCCACCCTGGCTGGTCTGCTGGTTGTGTTCGTTCTGATTATTGTGGCCGCCCTGGTTGCTTTGGAACCCTAGACCGGAACCACCACCTTGATAACCCGGCCCCTGGAAACCAGGGCTTGAACCGCCAGCCGATTCGTGATCGTATTGGAACCAGTTTCTGAACTCCCTCATTATGAAGCAGTCCTTCCAGGCTTTTCCTTCGTGCCGTGCCTGGGACAAGGCACATTCATCTCGCGCTCCAAATTGATATCTTGCCCTCCGCCCCATGGGGGTGGTCTTCCCTTACATCGCTGGCCATCCTCCTGTACATTGGTGCTAGCTACGAAATCTGAACTATTATCCGCTTTATGCTTACCACTGTATCCTTGATTCGCCGGATTAGACTGCGGTGCTTTACCATTTTTTTCCTTTTCCTGACTTCTCATAATCAGACTCAGGATATTTGACACTATCCGAATCTGCATACTTCACCAGGGCCCCCATGAGTGTCCCCATGTCATGACAATGACGCTTGAGCCGTCCTAGGTTCAGCTTCAGAGGTTCAAACTGGCAGTTGCCTTCCAATGTCACCACTGATGTGTCCGGATTGATGCGGTCTGAGGAATGCAAGATCTCTGACACCCTACGCACCCAATGACTTGTTGATTCATTTTCCCCTTGAACGCAGGCCGCCAAGTCTACAATGGACATGGGCTGCTTGCATGTATCCTTGAAGTTATTGATAAACCGACGTCATAACTCGGCCCATGATCCGATGGAGTTATGGGGTAACCCTTTTAGCCAGGTGCGAGCCGTGCCCTCCAGCATCATGGTCAAGTACTTCACGCATGCTGCATCGTCCACATCCAGCATCTCCATTGTCATCTCGTAGCTTTCAACCCACGCTTTGGGGGATAGATCCGCGGTATAATTGGGCACCTTGCACGACCCTTTGAAATCCTTAGGCCATTTTACATTGCATACAGCGGGCGTAAGACATGGTACTCCCAAGGAGCTGGAAGTAACCCCTAGCTCGATCGTGGTAGCTGGACGAACCGGCGTAGGGTGACGGGCTTCATACTGTGCCGTTAATTCGGCCTCTCGGCGCTGTCTGCCCTGATCCACCACATCCTGTGCGGTTATCCCTCCTCCTGCCGGGTTGTCCCTCCGCGGCGGGTTACAATTTCGCGCGCTACTCGACACGGCCGGTTCTTCCAGGTGCCTGCTATAGCTCCGGCTTGGGCGGGGGGGTGAATGAATCCTCTCGCGGCTGTGGAAATAGGCTTGCTGCTGAGTTAAAGCCGTCTCCAGAAACTCCCTAGCTCGCCGCACCTCCACTGCTATAAGAGATCTCCCTTCAATGGGAAGGGCTGCTAATCGTGAAGCGGCAGCAACTATGTTGTCCAAAGGGTTGGAGTAGTGACCAGGAGGGGTGGGCACGTGTTGTGACAGAACGACCTGGCGGTTGGCTCCGCGCCCTGTGGCTGGAACGATGCCCCTATGCGAGGCACTTCTCCCCAGTTTGCCGCCGGCTGGTTGTTGGTTCCCGCTCCTGGCATGCTGAAGAGGTTTCTTACTTCATAAACCGGTGGCAGGCGAGACTGGCGCCTTGTCCTCATTACGTCGTTTGATGCAGTCTGATCCAACAAGAGCCGATAGGCCTGAGCATCTAGCTCGGCCTGCCTTGCGATCATCCTAGTATTCTCAGTAGCCAGGTCCAATTTAGCTTGATCTATTTGACCCCTCACTTTAGCAACTTCCGCATCGTGTTGTTCCTTCTCAGCTTGGCCGATCTTCGCTGTTAGCAGCGCTGTTAAAGTATCAACTAAAGCGGTCAGAACCTGAGCCGGTGGCTGAACCGGGCCTCCTGCCCTAGCTGCCGCCGCTGCCGCCAGTTCGGATGTTAACGCCGCCGTAGTGGACGACTGTTGCACAGATTGTGATCCGGCCATGAAGACGACAACCCAGCTCGACGGATCAAGGGTGTCCGAAATACTGTCACCATTGGAACAACCCCCAGACCGGCCATCTTGCAATAGATATAAACACTCGGTTTCTCCAGTGGATGACTCGTCGCCGGAATAAACAATGGTCTCACCACCGGATTCCGATCCATCCTTGGCTTGTGCCCCGTGAACCGCTTCCACGAAGACATGCTTCATGGCAGGCCGAACCCGGGCAGGCCTTGCACGCTGAGCCGACTCGACGATGTTGGGGAAGATGTCCAGCTCAGGGCCTGGTTCGCCGATCTTGCCTACGAAGACGTGGATGCCGCCAAAGGGGACCCGGTACCCATACTCGATTGAATCGGCCTCGGGACCCCAGCCTGCGTCATCGATGTAGATCTTGCTGCAACGACTCTTAGTCATCTGGCCCACTGCGTAGCCCTTGAGTCCTTCAAAACTGCCCTTCAAGAACTTGAAACCATCGTGCGATAACCCACAGTGGGCGCCAACTGTCGTGGTTTGTCACGGCAAATGTCCTAGCAAAAGGACTTAGTCGTGGAGCCATCGCTACGGGTTAGCTTAAAGGGGTTAAAGTGGACAAGGACGCAAGGGTTTTTATAATAGTTCGGCCCCTTCGATGAAGGTAAAAGCCTACGTCTAGTTTGGTGTGGTATTGCTAGGGTTTCGATGACCAGGGAGCGAATCCGCTTTGCCTGTGTCTCGAGTTGTTGTTCTCCCTCCCTGAACCATCGCCGGGTCGCCCCTTTATATACACAGGGTGACGCCCGGCCCGGTTTACAAACTCTCGAGGCCGGCTCATAAATGTGCCCGGCTCGGTCTCTATCTTTCCTATCTTACAACACAAGTTACACGACGTATGGCGGTTTACACATTACGATCCCTAACACCTCTTGGGCCTTGGATCTCTAGTCTTCTGGAATAAAGCACCATGCTCCATGTCTCGCCGGGCTTTAATATGAATAATCTGTTATAGGCATAAACCCGCCCCACCCTGGGCGGTTTATACCTAGTAGTAATATCCCTGACAGTTCCCGTGAGATCCCATCTTGGGGCCTGTTTCGGAGCTCCGCCGGAGGGGGGATCTACCATGGAGTGCTTCTACATCAACACCATCGCCTCACCATGAGTTGTGAGTAGTTTACCATAGACCTTCGGGTCCATAGTTAGTACCTAGATGTCTTCTTCTCTCTCTTTGGATCTCAATACCAAGTTCTCCTCGGTCTTTGAGGAGATCTATTGGATGTAATCTCTTTTTGCGGTGTGTCTGTCGAGATCCGATGAATTGTGGGTTTATGATCAAGATTATCTATGAGAAATATTTGGTTCTTCTCTGAATTCTTTTATGTATGATTATAATATCCTTGCAAGTCTCTTCGAATTATTGGTTTGGTTTGGCCTACTAGATCTATAGTTATTGCAATGGGAGAAGTGCTTGGCTTTGGGTTCAATCTTGCGGTGTCCTTTCCCAGTGACAACAGGGGCAGCAAGGCACCTATTGTATTGTTGCCATCGAGGATAAAAAGATGGGGTTTATATCATATTGCTTGAGTTTATCCTTCTACATCATGTCATCTTGTTTAATGCGTTACCCTGTTCTTATGAACTTAATACTCTAGATGCATGCTGGATAGCGGTCGATGTGTGGAGTAATAATAGTAGATGCAGAATCGTTTCGGTCTACTTGTCACGGATGTGATGCCTATTTAAAATGATCATGCCTAGATATTCTCATAATTATTTGCTTTTCTATCAATTGCTCGATAGTAATTCATTCACCCACCATAGAAATCTGCTATCATGAGAGAAGCCACTAGTGAAACCTATGGCCCCCGGGTCTATTCTCAACATACCAATCTACAATCTACTTTTCTTTTCTGTTTTTACTTTTTGTTCTTATATCCAAAAATACCAAAAATACCAAACTATCATATCTATCAGATCTCACTTTCGTAAGTGACCGTACAGGGATTGACAACCCCTTATTACGTTGGCTGCGAAGTTATTATTTGTTTTTGCAGGTGCGAGGGACTCACGCGTGGTCTCCTACTGGATTGATACCTTGGTTCTAAAAATATGAGGGAAATGCTTTCACTACTGTGCTGCATCACCCTTTCCTCTTCGAGGGAATACAACACAAGCTCGAGAAGTAGCACGAGGGTCTTGTAAATAGCTGCTACTTCCTTCTTTTTTCTATGCCATATTATCGTATCTATATTGACTTGTTCCAAAAACAGAGGAAAGCCTGTGCGGACCAAAAGGAAACTGAACCGAATGCAGTGCAAATCTTCAAGGATTGCCACACAAGCAACATGAAGGGCATGAGCACACCAGTTCAAGCCGCTGTTGTAAGTCCTTACTCCTCCTGCCTTTGAACTGATTGGTACTGTGATGTGTTCATTTAACTACTTGGTTTGCATCCAATGTCAATTACTCTGTTCACTTTTATAAACAGTTGTCTTAACGTATCATTTAACCTTACATGGTTTAAAATAGATGAAGGATATTCTTTTTGTCTTGATCTGTATTCTAGTTGTTATGTTCACGTGCGCACACAATGATAAAATAGCCTGTTTGTTTTATATCTGTTTGCCCATGATATGAATGATGTCATACTATGTTCATCCTACTTTAAACCATGTCTCTTTATCCTTAGATGTCAATGAATGTGAGGAAATAGACAATACAGTAGGCATGCTACATGGACATATGTTCCGAAAGTGATTTTATTATGTAGTTGGCACTACAATACATGCTAATGTATTACAGTAGTTCACCAAAATAAGTTATGTATAAATGTGTAACCTACTTTGTTTGTTTTTGTCTCATTAGTAACTTATTTGGTACACTAATCTACAAGTTCAAACTTTCAGGAAGCTATGGAAAAAATGATTGAACAGCCACAACCACCTGAAGGTGACGAGGCTACCACAGGCACAATGTCACCTCTTGCTGCAGTGCGTCAGTATCTCTCCACTAACAATGCAAAAAGCATCATCCTGCGTAATTCTAGGTTGGTTGTCAAGGTAACCTTGTCCAAATCGCCTAATGAACAAAATCTTCCTGGTAGACAGAGTGATTTATCTGTGCTCGAGACACAAGTCTAATCCCTAATGGACATCATTTTTGAAACAAGAATAGTGGTTGACAAATATCGTCAAGATATGAATGGTTTTGAAACCAGACTATTAGACATTCACTTCGTTGTTCAAGACCAATGGCGGAAAAAGGTGAAGATCGTGCTGCTCCATCAGATTCTACAGCCTGAAACATTAGCACTCAGGTCAAATGATCTGTGCTTCTATACATCTGATGGTGCTTTTATCTGCAAGGACTGTAAACTTTATGTCAACATGCCTTTTGTTGTGATACATCATTTATGATGCTGCCAAAGGGTGCAATAATTACGATGCTATTTTTGTATAGTGTAGGTTTATCTTAGTAATGTATTCGGCCGAAAGCTTCATAGGAGCCCAATATGCCAACATTCGTCAGGCCCATTCCAGTTGGGCTAAAAACGACTATGGGCCGAAATTTGCATGTAGCCCACTAAAAATATCTGGGCCTAAATCAGCATAAGATTTCATATTCTTCTGGTAGACCTATGCCCATAGTGGGCCCTTAACATGCCTAAACATAATTTGGGCCCTCAGTAAAAATATGCCGTTTACAGGTGTAAATATCTCGAGCCCATAAAAACACGGGCCTTTAAAAGACCAAAAGTGAGATTGGGCCCATTTACGATGCAGATCTTTCATAGGCCGAAATTCAGACGGGCCGTAAATGTGCCGACCTAATACACGGGCCTTTAATAGGCCGGAAGTTCGGCCAGGCTAGATTATCGTGATTTTTATATGGGCTGTTAATGGGCCCGATGTGACGTTGGGCCACATATGGCCCATGGATTTCGTCTGACGTTAATAGGCCGAAAATCACAACAGGCTGAAAGTGGCCCAAATCTATAGCGGGCTTCTAACAGGCCGAATGTCAGACATGGCCGAATATGACCTAAATCCTTCTCGGTCGTTTATGGACCGAAAGTTTCAATGGTCTGTTGATAACCCACAAGTGTAGGGGATCGCAACAGTTTTCGAGGGTAAAGTATTCAACCCAAATTTATTGATTCGACACAAGGGGAGCCAAAGAATACTCTTAAATATTAGCAGCTGAGTTGTCAATTCAACCACACCTGGAAACTTAGTATCTGCAGCAAGATAGTTTAGTAGCAAAGTAATATGATAGTGGCGGTAGCAGCAATAAAACTAACGACAGTGTTTTTGTGATAGTAGCAACGGAAAAGTAGATAAGCAACAAGCAATATGTGAAAAGCTCATAGGCATTAGATCAGTGATGGGAAATTATGTCGGATGCAATTCATCATGTAGAAGTTATAACCTAGGGTGATACAGAACTAGCTCCAATTCATCAATGCAATGTAGGCATGTATTTCGAATATAGTCATATGTGCTTATGGAAAAGAACTTGCATGACATCTTTTGTCCTACCCTCCCGTGGCAGCGGGGTCCTATTGGAAACTAAGGGATATTAAGGCCTCCTTTAAATAGAGTACCGGACCAAAGCATTAACACATAGTGAATACATGAACTCCTCAAACTACGGTCATCACTGGGAGTGGTCCCGATTATTATCACTTCGGGGTTGCCAGATCATAACACATAGTAGGTGACTATAGACTTGCAAGATAGGATCAATAACACACATATATTCATGAAAACATAATAGGTTCAAATCTGAAATCATGGCACTCGGGCCCTAGTGACAAGCATTAAGCATAGCAAAGTCATAGCAACATCAATCTCAGAACGTAGTGGATACCACAGATCAAACCCTAACAAAACTAACTCGATTACATGATAGATCCCATCCAACCCATCACCGTCCAGCAAGCCTACGATGGAATTACTCACGCACGGCGGTGAGCATCATGGAATTGGTGATGGAGGAAGGTTGATGATGACGATGGCGACGATCTACACTCTCCGGAGCCCCGAATGAGCTCCATATCAGCCCTCCCGAGAGAGATTAGGGCTTGGCGGCGGCTCCGTATCGTAAAACACGATAATTCTTCTTCCTTGATTTTTTTCTCCCTGAAAGTAAATATATAGGATCTGGGGATACGTCGGTGGAGCACCAGGGGGCCCACGAGGCAGGGGGCGCGCCCTAGGGGGGGGCACCCCCACCCTCGTGGACAGGGTGTGGGCCCCCTGGTCTGGATCTTCTTGCAGAAATTTTTTATATTTTCCGAAATAATTCTCCGTGGATGTTCAGGTCATTCCGAGAACTTTTTATTTCTGCACAAATACAACACCATGGCAATTCTGCTGAAAACAGCGTCAGTCCGGGTTAGTTCCGTTCAAATCATGCAAGTTAGAGTCGAAAACAAGGGCCAAAGGGTTTGGAAAAGTAGATACGTTGGAGACGTATCAACTCCCCCAAGCTTAAACCTTTGCTTGTCCTCAAGCAATTCATTTGATAAACTGAAAGTGATAAAGAAAAACTTTGACAAACTCTGTTTGCTCTTCTTGTTGGAAATATGTAAGCCATCATTCAGGTTTTCAGCAAGATCATGAATAACCACATTCACAATAACTTTCAGGTCTCAAGTCTACTCATATCAATGGCATAATCAACTAGCGAGCAATAATAATAAACCTTAGATGACAACACTTTCTCAAATAATCATGATATGATATAACAAGATGGTATCTCGCTAGCCCTTTCTGAGACCGCGAAACATAAATGCAGAGCACCTTTAAAGATCAAGGACTGACTACACATTGTAATTCATGGTAAAAGAGATCCAATCATGATCATACTCAATGCAAATTAACAGTAATACATGCAAATGACAGAGGTGCTCTCCTACTGGTGCTCTTTGATAACAGGATGATGACTCTGCATAAAAGTAAATAGATAGGCCCTTCGTAGAGGGAAGCAGGGATTTGTAGAGGTGCCAGAGCTCGATTTTTAAAAAGAGATGAATACCATATTGAGCGGTATACTTTCATTGTCAACATAACAACCAAGAATCTCGATATCTCCCATGCTACGCACATTATAGGCGGTTCCCAAACAGAATGGTAAAGTTTATACTCCCCCAACCACCAACAAGCACACTCCACGGCTAGCCCGAAACAACGGGTACCATCCAAACCAGCAACATCCCCGGGGGAGTTTTGTTTAATTATTATGATTTTGAGCACAGGAATGGGCATCTCGATTACCAGCCATTTTGTCATGAATGATGAGCGGAGTCCACTCATCGTGAGAATAAGCCACCTAGCATGGAAGATATAGACAGCCCTAGTTGATACATGAGCTGTTCGAGCATACAAAACATAATTTCATTTGAAGGTTTAGAGTTTGGCACATACAAATTTACTTGGAACAGCAGGTAAATACCGCATATAGGAAGGTATGGTGGACTCATGTGGAATAACTTTGGGGTTTATGGAAGTGGATGCACAAGCAATATCCCCGCTTAGTACAGGTGAAGGCTAGAAAGGGACTAGGAAGCGACCAGCTAGAGAGCAACAACGGTCATGAACATGCATTAAAATTAATCAACAATGAATGCAAGCATGAGTCGGATATAAATCACCATGAACATAAATATCGTGGAGGCTATGTTGATTTGTTTCAACTGCATGCGTGAACATGTGCCAAGTCAGACCACTTGACTCGTTCAATGGAGGATACCACCCCATCATACCACATCACAACCATTTTAATATCATGTTGGCAGACAAGATAGACCATTATAAACTCTCAGCTAATTAAGCATGTCATAAGCAGGTATGATCTCTAATTGTCATTGCAAGCATGTTTCATTCATAACAAGCTGAATCAGGAACGATGAACTATCATATTTACAAAAACAAGAGAGGTCGAGTTCATACCAGCTTTTCTCATCTCAATTAGTTCATCATATATCATCCTTATTGCCTTTCACTCGCACGACCGAACAATGTGTATAATAATAATAGTGCATGTGCATTGGACTAAGCTGGAATCTGCAGGCATTTAATACAAGAGAGAAGACAAGGTAATATGGCTCAAGGTTAAATTAATAATAAAGCATATGAGAGCCACTAAGCATTTTAAATCATGGTCTTCTACTCTTAACCCCCAAAGAAAAGAAAAGAAACTATTTACACGGGAAAGCTCCCAACAAGCAAAAGAAGAACGGGAAATCTTTTTGGGTTTTCTTTTAATTACTAGTACTAGCAAAGAAAGTAAACTAGCTAGAAGCTACAACTAATTTTTTTGTTTTTCTTAAGGTTTTTCTAGCACACGAGAAAAAGACTAAGAAAAAGAAATGAAATTAAACATGGATGGTACAATGAAAGAGTGTGAGCACCGACAACTAGAATAAGTGTGTGAACAATGAATGTAAAGTCGGTGAGAAACACGTAGTCCCCCAAGCTTAGGCTTTTGGCCTAAGTTGGTCTATGGCTAGTATTGGCCTGACGGATAACCAAAGTCGTAGTTGGGGTTGTACTGAGATGCATCAACTACTGCATGCTAAGCTGCAGCTCGAAGGTGGGCTACTTCTGTCATATTATAATACGCATTTGCCTCCTCCATAGTTATAATTTATCTCCCTTTTGCCTGAAAGTCAAACAAAGTAGGGGCAGGAAGAACAATAGGGATGGCATGCTGCCTATTAAACATTAATCGATATTTGAGGGATTGATCATCCCTCTCTATATACCGGTGACTAGTCATAGCATGGCAATCCAAATGAGCAGGAGGTAAAGGTTCATCATTCTCATGCACAGGCACACCAAGATGGTGGGCTATGCGAGTGGCATAAATCCCACCAAATAAATCTCCATTCATACCATTATGGTGTAGCCTACGTGCAACAATGGCTCCCAGGTTATATTGTCTATCACCTAGTATAGCACTCCTGAGAACACTAAGATCTGGGACACACATGTGAAAAGCTTCATCTTTACCATTTATGCATCTACCAATAAAGAGAGCAAAGTAATGAATAGCAGGAAAATGGATGCTCCCTATGGTAGCCTGTGTGATTTCTCTAGATTCCCCCACTGTGATACTAGCAAGCAAATCTCTAACTTCAGATTTGCGAGGATCACCCATACTTCCCCACTGTGGGAGCTTATAAGCATCATTAAAATCCTCTAAGTCCATGGTATAATATTTGTCATACAGGTCAAACAGGACAGTGTGAGAACTACGTGAAGATGAAAATTTAAACCTTCTCACAAAGGTGTCAGTTAAGCCACGGTATCGAGGGCACTTATCTTGTATGAAGCCATCGAGGTCAGCATTACGCACATATGAGTAAAATCATCCTTGATGCCAACCTGATCCATAAAGTCATATGACGGCCATTCACAAGGCCGTACGTCAGCATCCCTCGGTAGTTCATCGTCCGGCTCACGAAACGCGAGCCTCGGTTCTAGCTTCCTTGAAGAACCACCTTGCAAGTTTTTCCTATGCATTTTTCTGAAATTTTCTGAAATTTTTAGTAACTGAAAATAAAAGTTAACCACACTCAACAAGATTGATAGCAACAACTCCTACTAGTGCCTAGAGACTATATCATGCATTAGAACTACTTGGGACCAAGAAAATTTGAGATGCAAGCTCAAGAACAAGGTCACCACAACAACACAAATTTGCAATAAATAAAGCACTAGAACAAAAACTAATTGGACCAATAGAGGAGTCACATACCAAGGAACAATCTCCCCAAACAGTTTGATGAATGGTGCTTTGAGCAAGGAGATCGAAAATGGCAGCAAGATGAGCTAGAACTCGGGTTTGAGCTGGTTGGTGATTTTTTTGGGAGGAAGAAGAAGAGTGTGGGTGCAGGAATAAGTGGAGGGGGACCACGTGGGGCCCATGAGGTAGGGGGGCATGCCCTAGAAGGGGGGGGCATGCCCTGGACCCTCGTGGCCAGGTGTTGGCTCCCCTCGTTGTGTGTTCTGTGCCATATTTTCTCAAATATTCTAGAAAAAATCATATTTCATTTTCAGGGCATTTGGAGAACTTTTATTTTCGGGGTATTTTTTTATTGCACGGATAAGTCTAGAAACAGACAGAAAATACTATTTTTGTTTTATTTATCCTAATTAACAGAAAGTAAAAGGGGGGATACAGAAGGTTGTGCTATCTAGATTCACCTATCTCATGCTCATCAAAAGGAATCCATTAACAAGGTTGATCAGGTCTTGTTAATAAACTCTTTCCGAACAACATGAAACCGGAGAATTTTCGAATAACACTAGGTTACCTCAATGGGGATATGTATGTCCGCAACAATAAGAATATCATATGTCTTCTTGACAGTAGGAAGAGGAAATTCAAAACCTCCAATAGTGATAGTTGAATTTTTTCCAATATAATTGATACTGTGGACCTGAGGTTGTTTCATCGGAAAGTGTACCGTATGCTCATCACCATTGACATGAAAAGTGACATTGCCTTTGTTGCAATCAATAACTGCCCCTGCAGTATTCAAAAAGGGTCTACCAAGGATAATAGACATACTATCGTCCTCGGGAATATCAAGTATAACAAAGTCCGTTAGAATAGTAACATTTGCAACTACAACAGGCACATCCTCACAAATACCGACAGGTATAGCAGTTGATTTATGAGCCATTTGCAAAGATATTTCAGTAGGTGTCAACTTACTCAAGTCAAGTCTACGATATAAAGAGAGAGGCATAACACTAACACCGGCTCCAAGATCACATAAAGCAGTTTTAACATAGTTTCATTTAATGGAGCAAGGTATAGTGGGTACTCCTGGATCTCCTAGTTTCTTATGTATTTCACCTTTAAAAGTGTAGTTGGTATGCATGGTGGAAATTTTTACTTCAGGTATCTTTCTTTTGTTGGTAATAATATCTTTCATATACTTATCATAAGGATTTGTTTTAAGCACATCAGTCAAACGCATACGCAAAAAGATAGGTCTAATCATTTCAGCAAAGCGCTCAAAATACTCATTATCCTTTTTCTTGGATGGTTTCAGAGGAAAAGGCATGGGTTTCTGAACCCATGGTTCTCTTTCCCTACCGTGCTTCCTAGCAACAAAGTCTCTCTTATCATAGCGTTGATTCTTTGATTGTGGGTTATCAAGATCAACATCAGGTTCAATTTCTACATCATTATCATTGCTAGGTTGAGCAATCATTATGAACATCATCATTTATATTATCACTAGGTTCATGTTCATTACCAGATTGTGTCTCAGCATCAGAAACAGATATATCATTGGGATTCTCAGGTGTGTCAGCTACAGGTTCACTAGAAGCATGCAAAGTCCTATCATTTTTCTTTTCTTTTTATTAGAAGAACTCAGTGCATCTAAATTAGCTCTCTGAGAATCTTGCTCAATTCTCTTTGGGTGGCCCTTAGGATACAGAGGTTCCTGAGTCGTTCTACCACCTCTAGTCACAACTCTAATGGCATTATCATTATTCTTACTATTTAATTCACTGAGCAAATCATTATGAATCTTAAGTACTTGTTCTACCTTTAGCTCTAGACAGATAATCACTCAAGCGTTCCATCATATAATCATTGTGTTGTAATTGTCTTCCAACATAAGCATTGAAGTTTTCTTGTTTCACAATAAAATTGTCAAACTCATCTAAGCATTGGCTAGCAGACTTATAACGAGGAATATCACCTTCATCAAATCAATAAAGAGAATTTACCTTTACTACCCGTGTCGGGTTATCAAGACCATGTATTTCTTCAATAGGTCATAAATTCTTAACATCTTCAGCTTTAATACCTTTTTCTTTCATAGATTTCTTTGCCTCTTGCATATCTTCAGGACTGAGAAATAGAACACCTCTTTTCTTCGGAGTTGGCTTAGGGGCTGGTTCAGGAAGTGTCCAATTATTTTCATTGGCCAGCATATTATTCAATAGTAATTCAGCTTGATCAACTGTTCTTTCCCTGAAAACACAACCAGCACAACTATCCAGGTGGTCTGTGGAAGCATCAGTTAGTCCATTATAAAAGACATCAAGTATATCATGCATCTCAAAAGGATGATCAGGCAAAGCATTAAGTAATTGGAGAAGCCTCCCCCAAGCTTGTGGGAGACTCTCTTCTTCAATTTGCACAAAGTTATATACTTCCCGTAAGGCAGCTTGTTTCTTATGAGCGGGAAAATATTTAGGAGAGAAGTAATACATCATATCCTGGGGACTACGCACACAACCAGGATCAAGAGAATTAAACCAAGTCTTAGCATCATCGCTGGTAATCAGGGTGGCTATATCATTCAACTTAGTAAGCTGTGCCACAACGGTTTCAGATTCATAGCCATGGAAAGGATCAGATTCAACCAAAGTAATTAACTCAGGATCAACAGAGAATTCATAATCCTTATCAGTAACACAGATAGGTGAAGTAGTGAAAGCAGGGTCATGTTTCATTCTAGCATTAAAGGACTTTTCTTTCAGCTTAGCTAATAATTTCTGAAGATCATATCTATCATTGCAAGCAAGAAAGTCTCTAGCAGTTTCTTCATCCATAACATAACCCCTCGGGAACAACAGGCAATTCATATCTATTGGGAGAAGCTTCATCATCACTTTCATAAATATCATCAGTTTCAATATTTGCATTCTCCCTAACCTTAGCAATTTGCTACTCTAGAAATTCACCTAGTGGCATAGTATTATCAAGCATAGAAGTAGTTTCATCATACAAAGTAGAAGTGGCATCATCAAGAACATACGACATATCACATTCAATAGCATGAGTAGGTGTCGCAAATTTACCCATAACAGAAGGAGAATCAAGTGCAGAGCTAGATGGCAGTTCCTTACCTCCCCTCGTAATTGAGGGTAAGATCTTGGTTTTTGAGTCCTTCAAATTATTCATAGTGATCAGCAGATAAAAATCCCAAGTGACTTAAAGAATAGAGCTATGCTCCCCGGGAACGGCGCCAGAAAATAGTCTTGATAACCCACAAGTGTAGGGGATCGCAACAGTTTTTGAGGGTAAAGTATTCAACCCAAATTTATTGATTCGACACAAGGGGAGCCAAAGAATACTCTTAAGTATTAGCAGCTGAGTTGTCAATTCAACCACACGTGTAAACTTAGTATCTGCAGCAAGATAGTTTAGTAGCAAAGTTATATGATAGTGGCGGTAGCAGCAATTAGAGTAACGATAGTGTTTTTGTAGTTTCTGTGATAGTAGCAACGGAAAAGTAGATAAGCAACAAGCAATATGTGAAAAGCTCGTAGGCATTGGATCGGTGATGGGAAATTATGTCGGATGCAATTCATCATGTAGAAGTTATAACCTAGGGTGACACAGAACTAGCTCCAGTTCATCAATGCAATGTAGGCATGTATTCCGAATATAGTCATACGTGCTTATGGAAAAGAACTTGTATGACATCTTTTGTCCTACCCTCCCGTGGCACCGGGGTGCTATTGGAAACTAAGGGATATTAATGCCTCCTTTTAATAGAGTATCGGACCAAAGCATTAACACATAGTGAATACATGAACTCCTCAAACTACGGTCATCACCGTGAGTGGTTCCGATTATTGTCACTTCGGGGTTGCCGGATCATAACACATAGTAGGTGACTATAGACTTGCAAGATAGGATCAAGAACACACATATATTCATGAAAACATAATAGGTTCAGATCTGAAATCATGGCACTCGGGCCCTAGTGACAAGCATTAAGCATAGCAAAGTCATAGCAACATCAATCTCAGAACATAGTGGATACTAGGGATCAAACCCTAACAAAACTAACTCGATTACATGATAGATCCCATCCAACCCATCACCGTCCAGCAAGCCTACGATGGAATTACTCACGCACGGCGGCGATCATCATGGAATTGGTGATGGAGGAAGGTTAATGATGACGATGGCGGCGATCTCCACTCTCTGGAGCCCCGAACTGACTCCAGATCATCCCTCCCGAGAGAGATTAGGGCTTGGCGGCGGCTCCGTATCGTAAAACACGATAATTCTTCTTCCTTGATTTTTTTCTCCCCGAAAGTGAATATATAGGATATGGGGATACGTCGGTGGAGCACCAGGGGGGCCCACGAGGCAGGGGGGCGCGCTCTGGGGGGG
>LR738715.1:39759177-39815856 GCA_902687465.1 Secale cereale
CCCTCATGGACAGGGTGTGTCCCCCCTGGTCTGGATCTTCTTGCAGGTAATTTTTTATATTTTACGAAATAATTCTCCGTGGATTTTCAGGTCATTCTGAGAACTTTTTATTTCTGCACAAAAACAACACCATGGCAATTCTGCTGAAAACAGCGTCAGTCCGGGCTAGTTCCATTCAAATCATGCAAGTTAGAGTCCAATACAAGGGCAAAAGGGTTTGGAAAAGTAGATATGTTGGAGACGTATCACCTGTAAATGGGCCCAAATGAAGTAGGACCTTTAACAGGCCGAAAATACACCGGGCCGTAATTCGGCCATTATACTTAGCGGACTGTTAACGAGCCAGAAGTGACCATGGCCCGCGATGATGACAAGTTTAGGATAGGCCGTACGGGCCTTAACTGAGAATGTTGGGCCTTTAGCTGGGCCGGCCCATTATGGTCCGCAAAATCTCGCGGGACTTTAGCTGGGCCGGCCCATTATGGCCCGCAAAATCTCGTGGGCGTTTAGTTGGGCCGACCCATTATGATACGCAAAATCTCGTGGGCCTTTTGCTGGGCTGGCCCATTATGGACCGTAAAATCTTGTGGGCCTTTAGTTGGGCCGGCCCATTTAAACTTTATGGGCCGGCCCACGTGTCAACATATCATAGGCGTATCTTTCCCACTGGATGAGTGACACCTGTGCCAACGCGAAGCTGATCCGTCAGCCAATCAAAATTTTACATGTGGAAAATCCCCATTGGTCCGGGCTATTAATGGGTTATCGGATCCAAAACCGGACCTGATAGCTTAACGACGTTTCGTTAAGGTGGATGCCACATGTTGGTCACCCTTGACGAAAGCACTTCTATGACGCACGATTTATCGTCATGGAAGTGGACACTTCCGTGATGATAATTTTGGTAATGTCATGGAACACTTCTACGACAGCACGAGTATGACTATCTTCATTCTGTCATAAATTTGTCATGGAGGTACATGCATGATAGAAAACGTGACCTACCGTGACAAACACGTATCATCACGGAAGTGTATTTTTTTTGTAGTGGTAGCTTTGCGTTACCACGCAGCCACCCTTGTTGCCAACCCCTCCCCGCCACCACCCCCCTCCTCACCTGCCACCTCCTCCTCCTCCTCGCCCCCTCCCCAACCTCCTCCTCCCGAACCCCCTCCTCCTCCTTCTCGTCAGAGGGTACCGAGCTAGAGGAGGGTAACTCACTAAAGGAGCGCCTCGAAGACAACACCCCTAAGTCGGCGAGGGTGCGCTCTTTCTGGCCGCGACCCCCTCTAGTGGCTCTCCTGCCACCACCTCGCCCTCTAGGGGCTCTCCCCCCGCCCCCTCCTCCTCTAGGGGCACCTCTCCCTCGACCTCCCTGTGAGGAGTCATCGTCAAGTAGTCGGGGGGGGGGGGGGAGAGGATTACGTGCTCGACCACTCTGACTTACGACCTTGCGTAGGAAACCCACGCCGTCGGCCTTCCCCTTGCCCATGTTCCACGAACCTGAATTGAAAAGAGAATAAAAAATTAGTACAATAACAAAATCCATGAAAAGTGATACGACCATTTTTCATCATGCTTTTATGTTGATATTTATTGCATTATGGCCTGTTATTACACATTATGTCACAATATTTATGCCATGTCTCTTTTATTTTACAAGGTTTACATGAAGAGGGAGAATGCCGGCAGCTGGAATTCTGGGCTGGAAAAGGAGCAAACATTGGAGCCCTATTCTACACAAATCAAAAAGCCCTGAAACTCCATGAAACTCCGTTTCAGAAAATATAAAAAATATCTGGCGAAAGAAGTATAGGAGGGGGGCCACCCAACGTCCACGAGGGTGGGGGGCGCCCCTCTGGGCGCACCCCCTGCTTCATGGGCCACCTGGCAGCCCTCAGATGCCCATCTTCTGCTATATGAGTTGTTTTGACCCGGAATAAATCATAAGGAGGCTTTCAGGACAAAGCGCCACCGTCTCGAGGCGAAAACTTGGCGGAACCAGTCTAGGGCTCCGGCAGAGCTTTCTGCCTAGGACACTTCCCTCCAGGAGAGAGAAATCATCGCCATCGTAATCACCAACAACTCTCCCATCTCGGGGAGGGTTATCTTTATCAACATCTTCACCAGCACCATCTCCTCTCAAACCCTAGTTCATCTCTTGTATCCAATCTTTGTATCAAAACCTCAGATTGGTACCGGTGGGTTGCTAGTAGTGTTGATTACTCCTAGTAGTTGATGCTAGTTGGTTTACTTGGTGGAAGATCATATGTTCAGATCCATTATGCATATTAATACCCCTCTAATTATGAACATGATTATGTCTTGTGAGTAGTTACGTTTGTTCCTGAGGACATAGGAGAAGTCTTGCTATAAGTAGTCATGTGAATTTGGTATTCGTTCGATATTTCGATGAGATGTATGTTGTCTGTCCTCTAGTGGTGTCATGTGAACGTCGACTGCATGAAACTTCACCATTGTTTGGGCCTAGAGGAAGGCATTGGGAAGTAATAAGTAGATGATGGGTTTCTAGAGTGATAGAAGCTTAAACCCTAGTTTATGCGTTGCTTCGTAAGGGGCTAATTTGGATCCATATGTTTCATGCTATGGTTAGGTTTACCTAAATACTTCTTTTGTAGTTGCGGATGCTTGCAATAGAGGTTAATCATATGTGGGATGCTTGTCCAAGTAAGGGCATCACCCAAGCACCGGTCCACCCACATACCAAATTATCAAAGTAACGAATGCGAATCATATGAGCGTGATGAAAACTAGCTTGACAATAATTCCCATGTGTCCTCGGGAGCACTTTCCTTCATATATGAGTTTGTCAAGGCTTATCCTTTGCTACAAAAAGTATTGGGCCATATTGCGACACCTTATTTACTTTTACTATTTGTTACTTGTTACCAATTATCTTTTCACAAAACTATTTGTTACTGATAATTTCAGTGCTTGCAGAGAATACCTTACTGAAAACTGCCTATCATTTCCTTCTGCTCCTCGTTGGTTTCGACACTCTTACTTATCAAAAGGACTACGATAGATCCCCTACACTTGTGGGTCATCAAGACTCTTTTCTGGCGCCGTTGCCAGGGAGTGAAGCGCCTTTGGTAAGGGAAAATTTATATAGTGTGCTGAAATTTACTGTCATTTGTTACTATGAAACATAATCCTTTGAGTGGCTTGTTCGGGGTATCTTCACCCCGACCAGTAGATCAAATAGTTGCTCCTCAACCTACTGAATATACATTAAATGTTTGCTTTGAAATTCCTTCGGGTATGATAGAGAAACTGCTAGCTAATCCCTTTACAGGAGATGGAACCTTGCATCCCGATTTGCACCTAATCTGAAGTTTGTGGATTATTTAAGCTTGCAGGTATGCTTGAGGATGTGATCAAGAAGAAGGTCTTCCCTTTATCTTTGAAGAGAGAGGCATTGACATGGTTTAGGCTATGCGATGATATTGGATCATGGAACTACAGCCGACTGAAGTTGGAATTTCATCAGAAGTTCTATCCTATGCACCAGGTTCATCGTGATCGTAATTATATATATATATATATATATATATATATATATATATATATATATATATCTATATATATATATATATATATATATATATATATATATATATATATAATTTTTGGCCTCGTGAAGGAGAAAGTATCGCTCAAGCTTGGGGGAGGCTTAAGTCAATGTTATATTCATGCCCGAATCATGAGCTCTCAAGAGAAATGATTATTCAAAATTTTTATCCTTGGCTTTCTCTCAATAATCGCTCCATGCTCGATTCTTCTTGCACCAGTTCTTTTACGATGAAGACTATTGAATTCAAATGGGATTTATTGGAAAGAATTAAATGCAACTCTGAAGATTGAGATCTCGACAAAGGTAAGGAGTCAGGTATAACACCTAAGTTTGATTGTGTTAAACCTTTTATGGATACCGATGTTTTCCGTGAATTCAACACTAAATATGGACTTGACTCTGAGATAGTAGCTTCTTTCTATGAATCATTTGCTACTCATGTTGATCTCCCTAAGGAAAAGTGGTTTAAATTTCATCCTCCCATTGAAGTAAAAATAGTTGAACCTGTTAGAGTTGAAGAAAAGACTATCACTTATAATGTTGATCCTATTGTTCCTACCGCCTATATTGAGAAACCACCTTTCCCTGTTAGAATAAAGGATCATGCTAAAGCTTCAACTGTAGTTCGTAAGGTAATACTAGAACACCTACACCCTGTGAGCAAATTAAAGTTGAACCTAGTGTTGCTATGGTTAAGGATCTCTTGGTCGATAATATAGATGGGCATGTTATTTACCTCCATGAGGAAGCTACTAGAATCGCCAGACCCGATAATAGGAATGAACATAGACCTGTTGTAGGCATGCCTGTTATTTCCGTTAAAATAGGTGATCATTGCTATCATGGTTTATGTGACGTAGGCGCTAGTGCGAGTGTAATACCCATTTCCTTATATGAAGAAATTATGCATGATATTGCACCTACTGAGCTAGAAGGTATTGATGTTACTATTAAGCTTGCCAATAGAGACACTATTTCACCAGTTGGGATTGTTAGACATGTTGAAGTCTTGTGTGGGAAAGTTAAATAGCATGCTGATTTTCTTGTTCTTGGTTCCCCACAAGATGATTTTTGCCCCATTATAGTTGGAAGACCCTTCTTGAATATTGTTAATGCTATGATAGACTGCGAAAAAGATATTGTTATGGTTGGATTAGGGGATATGTGTCATGATTTTAACTTTGCTAAATTTCGTAGACAACCCCATGATAAAGAATTGCCTAGTAAGGATGAAATTATTGGTCTTGCTTCTATTGTTGTACCTCCTAACGATCCCTTAGAGCAATATCTGCTAGACCATGAAAATGATATGTATATGAATGAGAGAAGGGAAATAGATGAAATATTCTTGAAACAGGGACCCTCATTGAAACACAACTTGCATGTTGAAATTCTAGGGGATCCTCTTCCACCCAAGGGTGATCCCATGTTTGAACTCAAACCATTACCTGATACTCTTAAGTATGTTTATCTTGATGAAAAGAAGATATATCCTGTTATTATTAGTGTTAACCTCTCAGAGCAAGAAGAAGGGAAATTATTGAAAACTCTGAAGAAGCACCGTGCTGCTATTGGATATACTCTTCATGATCTTAAGGGCATTAGTCCCACTCTATGCCAACACAAGATACAGTTGGAAAAGGACGCTAAACCGGTTATTGATCATCAACGACGGTTAAATCCTAGGATGAAAGAAGTGGTAAGGAAAGAAATACTGAAGCTTCTAGAGGCAGGTATAATTTATCCAGTTGCTGATAGTTAGTGGGTAAGCCCTGTCCATTGTGTCCCTAAGAAGGGAGGTATTACTGTTGTTCCTAATGATAAAGATGAATTGATCTCGCAAAGAATTGTTATAGGTTATAGGATGGTAATTTATTTCCAAAAATTAAATAAAGCTATTAAGAAAGATCATTATCTTTTACCTTTTATTGATCAAATGCTAGAAAGGTTATCCAAACATACTCATTTTTGCTTTCTAGATGGCTATTCTGGTTTCTCTCAAATACCTGTGTCAGAAGAGGATCAAGAAAAGACCACTTTTAGTTGTCCCTTTGGTACCTTTGCTTATAGACATATGCCTTTTGGTTTATGTAATGCACCTGCTACCTTTCAAAGATGCATGATGGCTATATTCTCTGATTTTTGTGAAAAGATTGTTGAAGTTTTCATGGATGTTTTTTCCGTTTAGGGAACTTCTTTTGATGATTGCTTAAGCAACCTTGATCGAGTTTTGTAGAGATGTGAAGAAACTAATCTTGTCTTGAATTGGGTAAAGTGCCACTTTACGATTAATGAAGGCATTGCCTTGGGGCATAAAATTTCTGAAAGAGGTATTGAAGTTGATAAAGCTAAAGTTGATGCTATTGAAAGGATGCCGTGTCCTAAGGACATCAAAGGTATAAGAAGTTTCCTTGGTCATGTCGGGTTTTATAGGAGGTTCATTAAGGACTTCTCCAAAATCTCTAGTCCTGTGACTAATCTCTTACAAAAAGATGTTCATTTTGTCTTTGATGATGGTTGTGTAGAAGCATTTGAAATGCTTAAGAAAGCATTGATCTCTGCACCTATTGTCCAGCCTCCTGACTGGAATTTACCATTTGAAATTATGTGCGATGCTAGTGATTATGCTGTAGGTGCTGTTCTAGGACAAAGAGTTGATAAGAAATTGAATGTTATCTAGTATGCTAGTAAAACTCTAGACAGTGCCCAGAGAAATTATGCTACTACTGAGAAAGAATTTTTAGTAGTTGTATTTGCTTGTGATTAGTTTAGACCTTATATTGTTGATTCTAAAGTAACTGTTCACACTGATCATGCTGCTATTAAATATCTTATATAAAATAAAGATGCTAAACCTAGACTTATTAGATGGGTTCTCCTGCTACAAGAATTTGATTTGCATATTATTGATAGAAAGGGAGCTGAGAACCCCGTTGCAGACAACTTGTCTAGGTTAGGGAATATTCTTGAAGACCCACTACCCATTGATGATAGCTTTCCTGATGAACAATTAGCTATCATAAATGCTTCTCGTACTGCTCCATGGTATGTTGATTATGATAATGACATTGTCGCTAAATTTATACCACCTAGTTTCGCATACCAGCAAAAGATAAAGTTCTTCTATGATTTAAGACATTACTTCTGGGATGACCCCACCTTTATAAAGAAGGAGTAGATGGTATTATTAGACGTTGTGTACCTGAGCATGAACATGAATAGATCCTACCCAAGTGTCACTCCGAGGCTTATGGAGGACACCATGCTGGAGATAGAACTGCACATAATGTACTGCAATCTGGTTTTTATTGGCCTACTCTCTTCAAGGATGCCCGTAAGTTTATATTATCTTGTGATGAATGTCAAAGAATTGGTAATATTAGTAGACGTCAAGAAATGCCTATGAATTATTCACTTGTTATTGAACTATTTGATGTCTGGGGCTTTTATTATATGGGACCGTTTCCTTCCTGTAATGGGTATACACATATTTTAGTTGCTGTTGATTACGTTACTAAGTGGGTAGAAGCTATTCCAACTAGTAGTGCTGATCATAACACCTCTATTAAGATGCTTAAAGAAGTTATTTTTTTGAGGTTTGGAGTCCCTAGATACTTAATGACTGATGGCGGTTCACACTTTATTCATGGCGCTTTCCGCAAAATGCTTGCTAAGTATGATGTTAACCATAGAATTGCATCCCCATACCACCCACAGTCTAGTGGTCAAGTAGAATTAAGTAACAGGGAGATGAAATTAATTTTGCAAAAGATTTTTAATAGATCTAGAAAGAATTGGTCCAAGAAACTTGATGATGCATTATGAGCCTATATAACTGCATATAAAAATCCCATGGGTATGTCTCCGTATAAAATGGTTTATGGGAAAGCATGTCACTTACCTCTCGAACTAGAACATAAGGCATATTGGGCTATTAAAGAGCTCAATTCGGATTTCAAACTTGCCATTGAGAAGAGGTTATTCGACATTAGCTCGCTTGATGAATGGAGAACCCAGGCCTACGAAAATGCCAAACTGTTTGAAGAAAAAGTTAAAAGATGGCATGACAAAAGGATACAAAAGCGGGAGTTTAACGTACGTGATTATGTCTTGCTATACAACTCTCGTTTAAGAATTTTTGCAGGAAAACTTCTGTCTAAATGGGAAGGTCCTTACGTTATCGAGGAGGTTTATCATTCCGGTGCCATGAAAATCAACAACTTTGAAGGCACAAATCCGAAGGTGGAGAATGGTCAAACAATCAAACATTATATCTCAGGTAATCCCACAAATGTTGAAACCAATGTTATTGAAACCGTAACCCCGGAGGAGTACATAAGGGACACTTTCCAGAACGATTCAGACTCCGAAAAGGAAGAGGTATGTGGTACGGTAAGTAAACCGACTCCAAAACAGTTCTAATGACAACTTTTCTCTCTTTTGGAATATTTAGAAAAATAGAAAAATAAGAAGCAGTCCGGAAAGGACACGAGGCGTCCACGAGGGTGGAGGGCGCGCCCTACCCCCTGGGCGCGCCCCTATCTCTTGGGCACCTCGTGTGCCTCCCGGACTCCGTTTTCTTGCACGTTACCTCTTTTGGTCGGTAAAAATTCATTATATATTCTCCGGAAGGTTTTGACTACCGCATCACGCGAAAATCTTTTGCTTTTGTTTCGAGGTGTCATTCTGATAGATCTAGATCACCATGACGTCTTCAAGCACCCCCAAGGATAAGTTCTTCGAGAAGGTCATCAACCCCTACCTTGCGGAGGTGCTGCAACACCCTCAAACCATCGAGGTGCATGAGGGGGTGCTGCACATCCGTGATGTTGAGGGTCCAAGGAGGACCGTAAGCATGGAGACAAGACTCGAAGCCATGGAGCATCAAGTTTTCAAGTGCCAAGGTATAGTGGAACGAGGACTCAACGCCAACCACATGATGATCACCGAGCTCACCAACAACCACAAGATGGATGCCAAGACCATTGGGGAGGCCATCTTCAAGATCCACGAGAAAATCGAGCACCTCCAAGCCCAGATCTTTGACCGACAAAATCAAAACTGTGAGTATGAATATAGATCAAGAAGATGAGTTTGGTTGCATATTTGATGATCCCAGAGACTCGATCGTCCTGGTGAGCCCATGCCTTGGAAGGTGGACGACAAGCCTGCGTCATCAACAACTCCTTCATCACCACCTCCAAAGAAAGAGACATGATCACATGGGTATGGGCACTCCCCTTGGCAACTGCCAAGCTTGGGGGAGGTGCTCCGGTATTGTATCACCATCACACTCCTATCTTTACCATTTTTCTTAGTTCGATCCTTTTGGTAATATCTTGATCTAGTAGAATAAAGTTTAGTATGATCTATTCGTGAGCGTTGCTTTATGATCATATCCTTGTAATCGAGTCCATGAGCTATATAATAAATATCAGTTTTGAGTCAAGGGCTTGACTTTCTCACTATGATCATGAGAGGATAAAATAAAATATAAAAAGTATCAAAGAGATCATATTGATCTTATGGAAAGTAATGACTTCACATTTAAAGAGTACGATGAATAAAAGTTGTTGAGAGTTGACAAAGATAGTTTTACTCATTGTTGCAATTAATAGGAAGTAATAAGGAAAGAGAGGTTTTCACATACAAATATTCTATCTTGGACTTCTTTTATGATTGTGAGCACTCATTAAAATATGACATGCTAAAGAGTTGATGTTGCACAAGGAAGACAACATAATGGGTTATGTTTTCTTATATCTGAAATAAAGTATATTGTCATGGATCATCCAACATGTTGAGCTTGCCATTCCCCCTCATGCTAGCCAAAACTCCTTGCACCAAGTAGTGATACTACTTGTGCTTCCATACATCCTTAAACCCAGTTTTGCCATGAGAGTCCACCATATCTACCTATGGATTAAGTAAGATCCTTCAAGTAAGTTGTCATTGTTGCAACTCTCTAAAATATGTATGATCTATTAGTGTGGAGGAAATAAACTTTATACGATCTTGTGATATGGAAGCAATAAAAGCGACGGACTGCATAATAAAGGTCCATATCACAAGTGGCAATATAAAGTGACGTTCTTTTGCGCTAAGATTTTGTACATCTAACCATAAAAGCACATGAAAACATCTGCTTCCCTCTGCGAAGGGCCTATCTATTATTCTTACCATATAAGAGTCATGGTGATCTTCACCTTTCCTTTTTACATTTGATCCTTTGGCAAGCACCTTGTGTTGGAAAAATCCTGACATATATACCCACTTGGATGTAAGCTATCATGATCTATTATTGTTGATTACCCTCGAGGTAAAAGGTTGGGAGGCAATACTATAAGCCCCTATCTTTCTCTGTGTTCGATTAAATCTCCATTGTCACAGCCCTAGATTAGCCCTTGTTTGTCTTTGCTTGCTCATCATGTCATCATGTTTAAATTCTCTTGAAACTTGAAGTGGGCATGTTAAAACCCTAGCACAAGAATAACTAAAATAGGTTCAACCAAAATATTTTCAATAAACTCAAAATATCCTTATAAAATGTTCATAATTTATGGAAAACGTTGGAAGCCTCTGTTGGGGAACGTAGCAGAATTCAAAAAAATTCCTACGCTTCACCAAGATCAATTTAAGGAGTCATCTAGCAACGAGCATAATGGAGTGCATCTACATACCCTTTTGTAGATCGCGTGCGGAAGCGTTCGAAGGAACGTGGATGAAGTAGTCGTACTCTTCGTGATCCTCGTCGCCGATGATCCCAGCGCCGAACGAACGGAACCTCCGTGTTCAACACACGTACGGTACAGCGACGTCTCCTCCTTCTTGATCTAGCAAGGGCGGAGGAGAGGTTGTCGGAGATCCAGCAGCACGACGGCGTGGTGGTGGATGCAACAGGAAAACCTGCAGGGCTTCGTCGGCGCCCTGCGTGAGGAGTAGGAAGTGTGACGGGAGGGGGGAGAGGTGCCAGAGGCTTGGGGTGCGGCTGCCCTCTCCCCCCACTATATATAGGGGCCAAGGGGGGGGGGGGCGTCGGCCCTAGGGAGATCAGATCTCCAAGGGGGCGGCGGCCAGGGGGGTAGACTTGCCCCCCAAGGCATAGGGGTCGCCCCCTCCCCCTAGGGTTTCAACCCTAGGCGCATGGAGGGGGGGCCCATGTGGTGCGCCAGCCCACCAGGGGCTGGCCCCTTCCCCCTTGCGGCCTAGGGGATCCACCGGGATGGGTGGCCCCACCCGGTGGACCCCCGGGACCCCTCCGGTGGTCCCGGAACACTCCCGGTGACCCCTGGAGTTCACCCGATGGCCGAAACTGGACTTCCTATATATCATTCTTTACCTCCGGACCATTCCGGAACTCCTCGTGACGTCCGTGATCTCATCCGGGACTCTGAACAACATTCGGGTTTCCACGTGCATGTATCTCTACAACCCTAGCGTCACCGAACCTTAAGTGTGTAGACCCTACGGGTTCGGGAGACACGCAGACATGACCGAGACGACTCTCCGGTCAATAACCAACAACGGGATCTGGATACCCATGTTGGTTCCCACGTGTTCCTCGATGATCTCATCGGATGGACCACTGTGTCAAGGATTCACTCAATCCCGTATGTTATTCCCTTTGTCTATCGGTACGGTACTTGCTCGAGATTCGATCGTCGGTATACCCGATACCTTGTTAAATCTCGTCATGGCAAGTCTCTTTACTCGTTCTGTAATCCATCATCCCGTGACTAACTCCTTAGTCACTTTGAGCTCATTATGATGATGTCTTACCGAGAGGGCCCAGAGGTACCTCTTCGTCATACGGAGTGACAATATCCCAGTGTCGGTTCGTACCAACTCAACAGACAATTTCGGAGATACCCGTTGCATACCTTTATAGCCACCCAGTTACGTTGTGACGTTTGGCACACCAAAAGTATTCCTACGGTATCCGGGAGTTGCACAACCTCATGGTCTAAGGAATAAATACTTGACACTGGAAAAGCTTAAGCATTACGAACTATACGATCTCGTGTTAGGCTTAGGATTGGGTCTTGTCTATCACATCGTTCTCCTAATGATGTGATCCCGTTATCAATGACATCCAATGTCCATGGTCAGGAAACCGTGACCATCTGTTGATCAACGAGCTAGTAACTAGAGGCTTACCAGGGACACGTTGTGGTCTATGTATTCACACATGTATCGCTATTTCCGTACAATACAATTCAAGAATGAATAATAGACAATTATCATGAACAAGGAAATATAATAATAATACTTTTATTATTGCCTCTAGGGCATATATCCAACAGTCTCCCACTTGCACTAGAGTCAATAATCTAGTTATATTGTGATGAATCGAACACCCATAGAGTTCTGGTGTTGATCATGTTTTGCTCGTGGAAGAGGTTTAGTCAATGGGTCTGCGACATTCAGATCCGTATGCACTTTACAAATATCTATGTCTCCATTTTGAACATAATTCCGGATGGAGTTGAAACGGCGCTTGATGTGCTTGGTCTTCTTGTGAAACCTGGGCTCCTTGGCAATGGCAATAGCTCCAGTGTTGTCACAGAAGAGAGTCATCAGGTTTGACGCACTTGGAATGACTCCTAGGTCGGTGATGAACTCCTTCATCCAGACTCCTTCTTGTGCTGCTTTGCAAGCAGCTATGTACTCCGCTTCACATGTAGAATGCGCCACGACGCTCTGCTTGCAACTGCACCAGCTGACTGCTCCACCATTCAAAATATACACGTATCCGGTTTGTGACTTAGAGTCATCCAGATCCGTGTCGAAGCTAGCATTGACGTAACCCTTTACGACGAGCTCTTCGTCACCTCCATAAACGAGAAACATATCCTTCGTCCTTTTCAAGTACTTTAGGATGTTCTTGACCGCTGTCCAGTGTTCCATACCGGGATCACTTTGGTACCTCCCTACCAAACTTATGGCAAGGTTCACATCAGGTCTGGTACACAGCATGGCATACATGATAGAACCTATGGCTGAGGCATAGGGAATGACACTCATCTTTTCTCTATCTTCTGCCGTGGTCGGGGACTGAGCCTTGCTCAATCTCATACCTTGCAAAACAGGCAAGAACCCTTTCTTGGACTGATCCATATTGAACTTCTTCAATATCTTATCAAGGTATGTGCTTTGTGAAAGACCAATGAGGCGTCTTGATCTATCTCTATAGATTTTGATGCCTAATATGTAAGCAGCTTCTCTAAGGTCCTTCATTGAAAAACTCTTATTCAAGTAGGCCTTTACACTTTCTAAGAATTCTATATCATTTCCCATCAGCAATATGTCATCCACATATAATATGAGAAATGCTACAGAGCTCCCACTCACTTTCTTGTAGATACATGCTTCTCCCCAAGTCTGTATAAAGCCAAACGCTTTGATCACATCATTAAAGCGAATATTCCAACTCCGAGATGCTTGCACCAGCCCGTAGATCGAGCGCTGGAGCTTGCATACCTTCTTAGCATTTTCTGGATCGACAAAACCTTCCGGCTGCATCATATACAGCTCTTCCTTGAGGAAACCATTAAGGAATGCCGTTTTGACGTCCATTTGCCATATCTCATAATCATAGAATGCGGCAATTTCTAACAAGATTTGGACTGACTTCAGCATCGCTACGGGAGAGAAAGTCTCATCGTAGTCAATCCCTTGAACTTGTCGATAACCCTTAGCGACAAGCCGAGCCTTATAGATGGCCACGTTACCATCCGCGTCTGTCTTCTTCTTAAATATCCATTTATTTTCTATGGCATGCCTGTCATCGGGCAAGTCCACCAAAGTCCATAATTTGTTTTCATACATGGATTCTATCTCGGATTTCATGGCTCCAAGCCATTTATTGGAATCCGGGCCCGCCATCGCTTCTTCATAGTTCGAAGGTTCACCGTTGTCTAACAACATGATTCCCATGACAGGGTTGCCGTACCACTCTGGTGCGGAACGTGTCCTTGTGGACCTTCGAAGTTCAGTAGTAACTTGATCTGTATCTTCATGATCATCATCATTAACTTCCTCCCTTGTCGGTGCAGGCACCTCAGGAACAATTTCCTGCGCTGCGCTACTTTCCGGTTCGGGAGGGGTGACTGTCACCTCATCAAGTTCTACCTTCCTCCCACTCACTACTTTCGAGAGAAACTCTTTCTCCAGAAAGGATCCATTCTTGGCAACAAAGACTTTACCTTCGGATCTGTGGTAGAAGGTGTACCCAATCGTTTCCTTTGGGTATCCTATGAAGACGCATTTTTTCGATTTGGGTTCGAGCTTTTCAGGTTGAAGTTTCTTGACATAAGCATCGCAACCCCAAACTTTCAGAAACGACAACTTAGGTTTCTTGCCAAACCAAAGTTCATACGGTGTCGTCTCAACGGATTTCGACGGAGCCCTATTTAAAGTGAATGCGGCAGTCTCTAAAGCATAACCCCAAAAATATAGCGGTAAATCGGTGAGAGACATCATAGATCGCACCATGTCCAATAGAGTACGATTTCGACGTTCGGACACACCGTTACGCTGAGGTGTTCCAGGCGGTGTCAATTGTGAAACAATTCCACAGTTCCTAAGGTGCGTGCCAAATTCATGACTTAAATATTCACCCCCACGATCCGATCGCAAGAACTTTATTTTTCTGTCACGTTGATTCTCAACCTCATTCTGAAATTCCTTGAACTTTTCAAAGGTCTCAGACTTGTGTTTCATCAAGTAGATATACCCATATCTACTCAAGTCATCTGTGAGGGTGAGAACATAACAATAGCCTCCGCGAGCCTCAACACTCATTGGACCGCACACATCGGTATGTATGATTTCCAATAAGTTGGTTGCTCGCTCCATTGTTCCGGAGAACGGAGTCTTGGTCATCTTGCCCAAGAGGCATGGTTCGCACATGTCAAATGATTCATAATCAAGAGACTCGAAAAGTCCATCAGCATGAAGCTTCTTCATACGTTTGACACCAATATGACCAAGGCGGCAATGCCACAAGTATGTGGGACTATCATTGTCCACTTTACATCTTTTGGCATTCACACTATGAACATGTGTATCATCACGATCGAGATTCATCAAAAATAAAATAAACCATGGACCAGCGGGGCATGACCATAAAACATATCTCTCAAATAAATAGAACAACCATTATTCTCGGATTTAAATGAGTAGCCATCTCGCATCAAACGAGATCCAGATACAATGTTCATGCTCAAAGCTGGTACTAAATAACAATGATTAAGGTTTAAAACTAATCCCAAGGGTAGATGTAGAGGCAGCGTGCCGACGGCGATCACATCGACCTTGGAACCATTCCCGACGCGCATCGTCACCTCGTCCTTCGCCAGTCTCCGCTTATTCCGCAACTCCTGCTTAGAGTTACAAATATGAGCAACTGCACCGGTATCAAATACCCAGGAGCTACTACGAGCGCTGGTAAGGTACACATCAATAACATGTATATCAGATATACCTTTGACGTTGCCGGCCTTCTTGTCCGCTAAGTATTTGGGGCAGTTCCGCTTCCAGTGACCCGTTCCCTTACAATAAAAGCACTCAGTCTCAGGCTTGGGTCCATACTTTGGCTTCTTCCCGGCAACTGGCTTATCGGGCGCGGTAACTCCCTTGCCGTCCTTCTTGAAGTTCTTCTTACCCTTGCCCTTCTTGAACTTAGTGGTTTTATTGACCATCAACACTTGATGCTCTTTCTTGATCTCCACCTCCATTGATTTCAGCATTGAATACACCTCGGGAATGGACTTCTCCATCCCCTGCATATTGACGTTCAACATGAAGCTCTTGTAGCTAGGTGGGAGCGACTGGAGGATTCTGTCAACGACCGCTTCGTCTGGGAGATTCATTCCCAACTGAGACAAGCGGTTGTGCAATCCAGAAATCTTGAGGATGTGCTCACTGACAAAACTGTTTTCCTCCATCTTACAGCTGTAGAATGTGTTGGAGACATCATATCTCTCAACTCGGGCATGAGCCTGGAAAACCATTTTCAGCTCTTGGAACATCTCATATGCCCCGTGGTGCTCAAAACGCTTTTGGAGCCCCGATTCTAAGCTGTAGAGCATGCCGCACTGAACCAGGGAGTAATCATCACAACGCGACTGCCAAGCGTTCATAACATCTTGGTTTGCCGGGGCGGGAGCGTCACCTAGCGGTGGTTCTAGGACATAAGTTTTCTTGGCAGCTATGAGGATGATCCTCAGGTTACGGACCCAGTCCGTATAGTTGCTACCATCGTCTTTCAGCTTGGATTTCTCTAGGAACGCGTTGAAGTTGAGGGTGAAATGAGCGTGGGCCATTTGATCTACAAGACATATTGTAAAGAATTTAGACTAAGTTCATGATAATTAAGTTCATCTTAATCAAATTTTAATGAACTCCCACTCAGATTGACATCTCTCTAGTCATCTAAGTGATACATGATCCGAATCGACTAGCCCGTGTCCGATCATCACGTGAGACGGACTAGTTATCAACGATGAACATCTTCATGTTGATCGTATCTTCTATACGACTCATGTTCGACCTTTCGGTCTTCTGTGTTCCGAGGCCATGTCTGTACATGCTAGGCTCGTCATGTGAACCCTAAGTGTATTGCGTGTGTAAATCTGGCTTACACCCGTTGTATGCGAACGTTAGAGCCTATCACACCCGATCATCACGTGGTGCTTGGGAATAACGATCCTTAGCAACGGTGCACAGTTAGGGGGAACACAATTCTTGAAATTTTAGTGAGAGATCATCTTATTTACTACCGTCATTCTAAGTAAACAAGATGCATAAACATGATAAACATCACATGCAATCAAATAAAGTGACATGATATGGCCAATATCATCTTGCTCCTTCAATCTCCATCTTCGGGGAACCATGATGATCTTTGTCGCCGGCTTGACACCATGATCTCCATCATCATGTCTTCATGAAGTCGCCATGCCAACTATTACTTCTACTACTATGGCTAACATTTAGCAATAAAGTAAAGTAATTACATGGCCTTATTAAGTGACACGCAGGTCATACAATAATTAAGACAACTCCTATGGCTCCTGCCGGTTGTCATTATCATCGACATGCAAGTCGTGATTTCCTATTACAAGAACATGATCAATCTCATACATCACATATATCATTCATCACATCTTCTTGTCCATACCACATCACATAGCACATGCTGCAAAAACAAGTTAGACGACCTCTAATTGTTGTTGCAAGTTTTTACGTGGCTTCTATAGGTTTTCTAGCAAGAACGTTTCTTACCTACGCCAAAACCACAACGTGATTTGTCAATTTCTATTTACCCTTCATAAGGACCCTGTTCATCGAATCTGATCCGACTAAAGTGGGAGAGACAGACACCCGCCAGCCACCTTATGCATCTAGTGCATGTCTGTCGATGGAAGCAGTCTGACGTAAGCGTACGTGTAAGGTCGGTCCGGGCCGCTTCATCCCACGATGTTGCCGAATCAAGATTGGACTAGTAACGGCAAGAAAATTGAGCAAACTCAACGCCCACAACTTGTTTGTGTTCTACTCGTGCAAGATGCTACACAAAGACCTAGCTCAGATGCCACTGTTGGGGAACGTAGCAGAATTCAAAAAATTTCCTACGCTTCACCAAGATCAATCTAAGGAGTCATCTAGCAACGAGCATAATGGAGTGCATCTACATACCCTTTTGTAGATCGCGTGCGGAAGCGTTCGAAGAACGTGGATGAAGTAGTCGTACTCTTCGTGATCCTCGTCGCCAATGATCCCAGCGCCGAACGAATGACACCTCCGCGTTCAACACACGTACGGTACAGCGACGTCTCCCCCCACTATATATAGGGTCCAGGGGGGGCGCCGGCCCTAGGGAGATCATATCTCCAAGGGGGCGGCGGCCAGGGGGTAGACTTCCCCCCCCCCAAGGCATAGGGGCGCCCCCTCCCCCTAGGGTTTCAACCCTAGGCGCATGGAGGGGGGCCCATGTGGTGCGCCAGCCCACCAGGGGCTGGCCCCTTCCCCCTTGCGGCCTAGGGGACCCACCGGGATGGGTGGCCCCACCCGGTGGACCCCCGGGACCCCTCCGGTGGTCCCGGGACACTCCCGGTGACCCCTGGAGTTCACCCGATGGCCGAAACTGGACTTCCTATATATCATTCTTTACCTCCGGACCATTCCGGAACTCCTCGTGACGTCCGGGATCTCATCTGGGACTCCGAACAACATTCGGGTTTCCACGTGCTTGTATCTCTACAACCCTAGCGTCACCGAACCTTAAGTGTGTAGACCCTACGGGTTCGGGAGACACGCAGACATGACCGAGACGACTCTCCGGTCAATAACCAACAGCGGGATCTGGATACCCATGTTGGTTCCCACGTGTTCCTCGATGATCTCATCGAATGAACCACTGTGTCAAGGATTCACTCAATCCCATATGTTATTCCCTTTGTCTATCGGTACGGTACTTGCCCTAGATTCGATCGTCGGTATACCCGATACCTTGTTCAATCTCGTCATGGCAAGTCTCTTTACTCGTTCCGTAATCAATCATCCCGTGACTAACTCCTTAGTCACTTTGAGCTCATTATGATGATGTCTTACCGAGAGGGCCTAGAGGTACCTCTCCGTCATACAGAGTGACAATATCCCAGTCTCGGTTCGTACCAACTCAACAGACACTTTCGGAGATACCCGTTGCGTACCTTTATAGCCACCCAGTTACGTTGTGACGTTTGTCACACCCAAAGTATTCCTACGGTATCCGAGAGTTGCACAACCTCATGGTCTAAGGAATAAATACTTGACACCGGAAAAGCTTAAGCATTACGAACTATACGATCTCGTGCTAGGCTTAGGATTGGGTCTTGTCCATCACATCATTCTCCTAATGATGTGATCCCGTTATCAATGACATATAATGTCCATGGTCAGGAAACCGTGACCATCTGTTGATCAACGAGCTAGTAACTAGAGGCTTACTAGGGACACGTTGTGGTCTATGTATTCACACATGTATCACTGTTTTCGTACAATACAATTCAAGCATGAATAACAGACAATTATCATGAACAAGGAAATATAATAATAATACTTTTATTATTGCCTCTAGGGCATATTTCCAACAGCCTCTTCCAGAGATGATGCACAAATTTCCAGGATATTTTTGTCTTTGAATTAAGTCATAATGGTATTTGAGTTGGAGTTTAAAATTTACCATTAAATATTGGTTGCTCCAAATGTTCTGAAATTTGCTGTGTGGTTTGAAAGTAATTCAAATATTCCCCACAGAATTTTACAGAATTAACCAAAGTGTTTTTGTTTGTACCTTATTTACGAAACAGAAAACAAAACAAAATAGAAAACAGAAAAAGTTTAGAACAAAGAGAGAGAAGGACTTACCTGGCACCCCACTGCGGCCCAGCTGGCAGCCCATCCCACCTGGGCCTCCCCTACCAGTCATCCCTGTCCTTGCGCCGGGAGGACAGGGGAGCATGCTCGCTGCACACTGGCCACGCGCCGCGCCACCTCATGCATCCCGCCGCTACCCCGGTGTGCCTAGAAACGCCACGGACCTCCCCGCCCCGCTCTCTCACTCTCCCTCGTCCTCATACACTCCCCCGGACCTCTCTCTCTCACCCACCCGAACAGGTTCGTCGCCGCCGCTTGCCACCACCGCGGCCACCACCGTCCTGACGACACCCCAAGCTGTCCCCGAGCTCCTTCGTCCGGCTCTCCCTCTCCTCGTTGACGCATGCAACACCAGGAGCAGCAGAGCGCCGCCCCAGTCGTCTCCATTGCCGGCACTACTTCGTCCTCGCCGTCGTTGTTTCGCCGGCCACAACACTTCCGCGAGCCCTCTTCAACGCCTGTCGCAACCGCAGTGAGCTCTACCACTGTTTCCCCTGACCCCGTGGTCCATCTCTTGCCGTAGACGTCGTCCCCATGAGCTCCGAAGCTCGCTGGAGCCGTGCTTCATCATCGTTGTGGCTACGGACACCGTAGCCTGCACCTGAGCTCGTCATCGTGCTCGGGTTGCTCCCATGAGACGAACGGAGCCACTAGCTCGCCTTGCCGTGCATCATAGCGCCACAACCATCGTTGCCTGAACTCCGGCCGTTGCCGTTTCGATCGTCGCTGTCGATTCGGGTCACCGGAGGCGCCGCTGCGTGCATCCCTCGATGCGGCTGAGCAAGGGCTATGCGCTGGTGCCCTCAGTGCGCCAAACCCCCGCCCGTAGCGATTTTCCGAGCCGCCCCGCCGTCTTTGTCATCGCCGGCGACGAGTCGCCGGCTAGTTTGGGTCTTTTGACCGAGGGTTTGACCTGGCCCCTAATTAATTTAGGTTAGGGTTAGTGTAGTGCTAATTAATCCTGTTAACTAGACTGCGGCGCTTTACAATTTTTTTCCTTTTCCTGACTTCTCATCATCAGACTCAGGATATTTGGCACTATCCAAATCTGCATACTTCACCAGGGCCCCCATGAATGTCCCCATGTCATGACAATGACGCTTGAGTCGTCCTAGCTTCAGCTTCAGAGGTTCAAACCGGCAGTTGCCTTCCAATGTCACCACTGCTGTGCCCGGATTGATGCGGTCTGAGGAATGCAAGATCTCTGACACCCGACGCACCCAATGACTTGTTGATTCGTTTTCCCCTTGAATGCAGGCCGGCAAGTCTGCAATGGACATGGGCTGCTTGCATGTATCCTTGAAGTTATTGATAAACTGGCGTCGTAACTCGGCCCATGATCCGATGGAGTTCTGGGGTAACCCTTTTAGCCAGGTGCGAGCCGTGCCCTCCAACATCATGGTGAAGTACTTCGCGCATGCTGCATCGTCCACATCCAGCATCTCCATTGTCATCTTGTAGCTTTCAACCCTGGCTTTGGGGGATAGATCCGCGGTATAATTGGGCACCTTGCACGGCCCTTTGAATTCCTTAGGCAATTTTACATTGCGTAGAGCGGGCGTAAGACATGGTACTCCCAAGGAGCTGGAAGTAACCCCTAGCTCGATCATGGTAGATGGACGAACCGGCGTAGGCTGACGGGCTTCATACTGTGTCGTTAATTCGACCTCTCGGCGCTGTCTGCCCTGATCCACCACATCCTGTGCGGTTATCCCTCCTCCTGTCGGGTTGTCCCTCCGCGGCGGGTTACGATTTCGCGCTCTACTCGACACGGCCGGTTCTTCCAGGTGCCTGCTATAGCTCCGACTTGGGCGGGGGGGTGGAATGAATCCTCTCGCGGCTGTGGAAATAGGCTTGCTGCTGAGTTAAAGCCGTCTCCTGAAACTCCCTAGCTCGCCGCGCCTCCACTGCTATAGGAGATCTCCCTTCAATGGGAAGGGCTGCTAATCGTGAAGCGGCGGCAACTATGTTGTCCAAAGGGTTGGAGTAGTGACCAGGAGGGGTGGGCATGTGTTGTGACAGAACGACCTGGCGGGTTGGCTCCGCGGCCTGTGGCTGGAACGATGCCCCTGTGCGAGGCACTTCTCCCCGGTTTGCCCCCAGCTGGTTGTTGGTTCCCGCTCCTGGCGTACTGAAGAGCTTCCTTACTTTGTAAACCGGTGGCAGGCGAGACTGGCGCCTTCTCCTCATTACGTCGTTTGATGTAGTCTGATCCAACAAGAGCCGATAGGCCTGAGCATCTAGCTCGGCCTGCCTTGCGATCATCCTAGTATTCTCAGCAGCCAGGTCCAATTTAGCTTGATCTATTTGACCCCTCACTTTAGCAACTTCCGCATCGTGTTGTTCCTTCTCAGCTTGGCCGATCTCCGCCGTTAGCAGCGCTGTTAAAGTATCAACTAAAGCGGTCAGAACCTGAGCCGGTGGCTGAACCGAGCCTCCTGCCCTAGCTGCCGCCGCTGCTGCCAGTTTGGATGTTAACGCCGCCGCAGTGGACGACTGTTGCACAGATTGTGATCCGGCCATGAAGACGGCAACCCAGTTCGACGGATCAAGGGTGTTCGAAATACTGTCACCATTGGAACATCCCCCAGACCGGCCATCTTGCAAGAGATATAAACACTCGGTTTCTCCAGTGGATGACTCGTCGCCGGAATAAACAACGGTCTCACCACCGGATTCCGATCCGTCCTCGGCTTGTGCCTCGTGAACCGCTCCCACGAAGACATGCTTCATGGCAGGCCGAACCCGGGCAGGCCTTGCACGTTGAATCGACTCGATGATGTTGGGGAAGATGTCCGGCTCAGGGCCCGGTTCGCCGATCTTGCCTACGAAGACGTGGATGCCGCCAAAGGGGACCCGGTACCCGTACTCGATTGAATCGGCCTCGGGACCCCAGCCTGCGTCGTCGATGTAGATCTTGCCGCGACGACTCTTAGTCATCCGGACCACTGCGTAGCCCTTGAGTCCTTCAAAACTGCCCTTCAAGAACTTGAAACCATCGTGCGATAGCCCCACGGTGGGTGCCAACTGTCGTGGTTTGTCACGGGAAATGTCCTAGCAAAAGGACTTAGTCGTGGAGCCATCGCTACGGGTTAGCTTAAAGGGGTTAAAGCGGACAAGGACGCAAGGGTTTTTATAATAGTTCGGCCCCTTCGATGAAGGTAAAAGCCTACGTCTAGTTTGGTGTGGTTTTGCTAGGGTTTCGTTGACCAGGGAGCGAATCCGCTTTGCCTGTGTCTCGAGTTGTTGTTCTCCATCCTTGAACCATCGTCGGGTCGCCCCTTTATATACACAGGGTGATGCCCGGCCCGGTTTACAGACTCCCGAGGCCGGCTCATAAATGTGCCCGGCTCGGTCTCTATCTTTCCTATCTTACAACACAAGTTACACGTCGTATGGCGGTTTACACATTACGAGCCCTAACACCTCTTGGGCCTTGGATCTCTAGTCTTCTGGAATAAAGCACCATGCTCCATGTCTCACCGGGCTTTAATATGAATAATCTGTTATACGCATAAACCCATCTTGGGGCCTGTTTCGGAGCTCCGCCGGAGGGGGGATCTACCACGGAGTGCTTCTACATCAACACCATCGCCTCACCATGAGTTGTGAGTAGTTTACCACAGACCTTCGGGTACATAGTGAGTACCTAGATGGCTTCTTCTCTCTCTCTGGATCTCAATACCAAGTTCTCCTCGGTCTTTGAGGAGATCTATTTGATGTAATCTCTTTTTGCGGTGTGTCTGTCGAGATCCGATGAATTGTGGGTTTATGATCAAGATTATCTATGAGAAATATTTGGTTCTTCTCTGAATTCTTTTATGTATGATTATAATATCCTTGCAAGTATCTTCGAATTATTGGTTTGGTTTGGCCTACTAGATCTATAGTTATTGCAATGGGAGAAGTGCTTGGCTTTGGGTTCAATCTTGCGGTGTCCTTTCCCAGTGACAATAGGGGCAGCAAGGCACGTATTGTATTGTTGCCATCGAGTATAAAAAGATGGGGTTTATATCATATTGCTTGAGTTTATCCCTCTACATCATGTCATCTTGCTTAATGCGTTACCCTGTTCCTATGAACTTAATACTCTAGATGCATGCTCGATAGCGGTCGATGTATGGAGTAATAGTAGTAGATGCAGAATCGTTTCGGTCTACTTGTCACGGACGTGATGCCTATATATAATGATCATGCCTATATATTCTCATAATTATTCGCTTTTCTATCAATTGCTCGAAAGTAATTCGTTCACCCACCATAGAAATCTGCTATCATGAGAGAAGCCACTAGTGAAACCTATGGCCCCCGGGTCTATTCTCAACATACCAATCTACAATCTACTTTTCTTTTCTGTTTTTACTTTTTGTTCTTATATCCAAAAATACCAAAAATACCAAACTATCATATCTATCAGATCTCACTTTCATAAGTTATCGTAAAGGGATTGACAACCCCTTATTGCGTTGGCTGCGAAGTTATTAATTTTTTTTGCAGGTGCGAGGGACTCACGCGTGGTCTCCTACTGGATTGATACCTTGGTTCTAAAAAACTGAGGGAAATGCTTATACTACTGTGCTGCATCACCCTTTCCTCTTCGAGGGAATACAACGCAAGCTCGAGAAGTAACACGAAGCTCTTGCAAATAGCTGCTACTTCCTTCTTTTTTCTGTGCCATATTATCGTATCTATATTGACTTGTTCTAAAAACAGAGGCAAGCCTGTGCGGACCAAAAGGAACCTGAACCGAATGCAGTGCAAATCTTCAAGGATTGCCACACCAGCAAGATGAAGGGCATGAGCACACAAGTTCAAGCCGCTGTTGTAAGTCCTTACTCCTCCTGCCTTTGAACTGATTGGTACTGTGATGTGTTCATTTAACTACCTTGTTTGCATCCAATGTCAGTTACTCTGTTCACTTTTATACATAGTTATCTTAACGTATCATTTCACCTTACATGGTTTAAAAGAGATGAAGGATATTCTTTTTGTCTTGATCTGTATTCTAGTTGTTATGTTCACGTGCGCACACAAGGATAAAATAGACTGTTTGTTTTATATCTGTTTGCCCATGATATAAATGATGTCATACTATGTTCATCCTACTTTAAACCATGTCTCTTTATCCTTAGATGTCAATGAATGTGAGGAAATAGACAATCAGTAGGCATGCTACATGGACATATGTTCCGAAAGTGATTTTATTATCTAGTTGGCACTACAATACATGCTAATGTATTACAGTAGTTCACCAAAATAAGTTATGTATAAACGTGTAACCTACTTTGTTTGTTTTTGTCTCATTAGTAACTTATCTGGTACACTAATCTACAAGTTCAAACTTTCAGGAAGCTATGGAAAAAATGATTGAACAGCCACAACCACCTGAAGGTGACGAGGCTACCACAGGCACAATGTCACCTCTTGCTGCAGTGTGTCAGTATCTCTCCACTAACAGTGCAAAAAGCACCATCCTGCGTAATTCTGGGTTGGTTGTCAAGGTAACCTCGTCCAAATCGCCTACTGAACAAAATCTTCCTGCTAGACAGAGTGATTTATCTATGCTCGAGACACAAGTCCAATCCCTAATGGACGTCATTTTGGAAAAAAGAATAGTGGTTGACAAATATCGTCAAGATATGAATGGTTTTGAAACCAGACTATCAGACATTCACTTCGTTGTTCAAGAGCAATGGCGGAAAAAGGTGAAGATCGTGCTGCTCCATCAGATTCTACAACCTGAAACATTAGCACTCAGGTCAAATGATCTGTGCTTCTATACATCTGATGGTGATTTTATCTGCAAGGACTGTAAACTTTATGTCAACAGGCCTTTTGTTGTGATACATCATTTATGATGCTGCCAAAGGGTGCAATAATTACGATGCTATTTTTGTATAGTGTAGGTTTATCTTTGTAATGTATTCGGTCGAAAGCTTCGTAGGAGCCCAACATGCCAACATTCGTCAGGCCCATTCCAGTTGGGCTAAAAACGACTATGGGCCGAAATTTGCATGTAGCCCACTAAAAATATCTGGGCCTAAATCAGCATAAGATTTCATATTCTTCTGCTAGACTTATGCCCATAGTGGGCCTTTAACATGCCTAAACATAATTTGGGCCCTCAGTAAAAATATGCCGTTTACAGGTGTAAATATCTCGAGCCCATAAAAACACGGGCCTTCAAAAGACAAAAAGTGAGATTGGGCCCATTTACGATGCAGATCTTTCATAGGCCGAAATTCAGACGGGCCGTAAATGTGCCGACCTAATACACGGGCCTTTAATAGGCTGGAAGTTCGGCCAGGCTAGATTATCGTCATTTTTATATGGGCCGTTAATGGGCCCGATGTGACGTTGGGCCACATATGGCCCATGGATTTCGCTTGACGTTAATAGGCCGAAAATCACAACAGGCTGAAAGTGGCCCAAATCTACATCGGGCTTCTAACAAGCCGAATGTCAGACATGGCCGAATATGACCTAAATCCTTCACGGTAGTTTATGGACCGACAGTTTCAATGGTCTGTTGATAACCCACAAGTGTAGGGGATCGCAACAGTTTTCGAGGGTAAAGTATTCAACCCAAATTTATTTATTCGACACAAGGGGAGCCAAAGAATACTCTTAAATATTAGCAACTGAGTTGTCAATTCAACCACACCTGGAAACTTAGTATCTGCAGCAAGATAGTTTAGTAGCAAAGTAATATGATAGTGGCGGTAGCAGCAATAAAACTAACGACAGTGTTTTTGTGATAGTAGCAACGGAAAAGTAGATAAGCACCAAGCAATATGTGAAAAGCTCATAGGCATTGGATCAGTGATGGGAAATTATGTCGGATGCAATTCATCATGTAGAAGTTATAACCTAGGGTGACACAGAACTAGCTCCAATTCATCAATGCAATGTAGGCATGTATTTCAAATATAGTCATATGTGCTTATGGAAAAGAACTTGCATGACATCTTTTGTCCTACCCTCCCGTGGCAGCGGGGTCCTATTGGAAACTAAGGGATATTAAGGCCTCCTTTAAATAGAGTACCGGACCAAAGCATTAACACATAGTGAATACATGAACTCCTCAAACTACGGTCATCACTGGGAGTGGTCCCGATTATTGTCACTTCGGGGTTGCCAGATCATAACACATAGTAGGTGACTATAGACTTGCAAGATAGGATCAATAACACACATATATTCATGAAAACATAATAGGTTCAGATCTGAAATCATGGCACTTGGGCCCTAGTGACAAGCATTAAGCATAACAAAGTCATAGCAACATCAATCTCAGAACATAGTGGATATTAGGGATCAAACTCTAACAAAACTAACTCGATTACATGGTAGATCCCATCCAACCCATCACCGTCCAGCAAGCCTACGATGGAATTACTCACGCATGGCGGTGAGCATCATGGAATTGGTGATGGAGGAAGGTTGATGATGACGATGGCGACGATCACCACTCTCCGGAGCCCCGAACGAACTGCATATCAGCCCTCCCGAGAGAGATTAGGGCTTGGCGGCGGCTCCGTATCGTAAAACACGATAATACTTCTTCCTTGATTTTTTTTCTCACTGAAAGTAAATATATAGGATCTGGGGATACGTCGGTGGAGCACCAGGGGGCCCACGAGGCAGGGGGCGCGCCCTGGGGGGGCGCCCCCACCCTCGTGGACAGGGTGTGGCCCCCCTGGTCTGGATCTTCTTGCAGGAATTTTTTATATTTTCCGAAATAATTCTCCGTGGATTTTCAAGTCATTCCGAGAACTTTTTATTTCTGTAGAAATACAACACCATGGCAATTCTGCTGAAAACAGCGTCAGTCCGGGTTAGTTCCATTCAAATCATGCAAGCTAGAGTCGAAAACAAGGGCAAAAGGGTTTGGAAAAGTAGATACGTTGGAGATGTATCAACTCCCCCAAGCTTAAACCTTTGCTTGTCCTCAAGCAATTTAGTTGATAAACTGAAAGTGATAAAGAAAAACTTTGACAAACTCTGTTTGCTCTTGTTGTTGTAAATATGTAAGCCAGCATTCAGGTTTTCACGAAGATCATGAACTAACCACATTCACAATAACTTTCAGGTCTCAAGTCTACTCATATCAATGGCATAATCAAGTAGTGAGTAATAATAATAAACCATAGATGACAACACTTTCTCAAAACAATCATGATATGATATAACAAGATGGTATCTCGCTAGCCCTTTCTGAGACCGCAAAACATAAATGCAGAGCACCTTTAAAGATCAAGGACTGGCTACACATTGTAATTCATGGTAAAAGAGATCCAGTCATGATCATACTCAATGCAAATTAACAGTTTTACATGCAAATGACAGAGGTGCTCTCCTACTGGTGCTCTTTGATAAGAGGATGATGATTCTGCATAAAAGTAAATAGATAGCCCCTTCGCAGAGGGAAGCAGGGATTTGTAGAGGTGCCAGAGCTCAATTTTTAAATAGAGATGAATACCATATTGAGCGGTATACTTTCATTGTCAACATAACAACCAAGAATCTCGATATCTCCCATGCTACGCACATTATAGGCGGTTCCCAAACAGAATGGTAAAGTTTATACTCCCCCAACCACCAACAAGCACACTCCACGGCTAGCCCGAAACAACGGGTACCGTCCAAACCAGCAACATCCCTGGGGGAGTTTTGTTTAATTATTATGATTTTGAGCACGGGACTGGGCATCCCGATTACCAGCCATTTTGTCATGAATGATGAGCGGAGTCCACTCATCGTGAGAATAACCCACCTAGCATGGAAGATATAGACATCCCTAGTTGATACATGAGCTGTTCGAGCATACAAAACATAATTTCATTTGAAGGTTTAGAGTTTGGCACATACAAATTTACTTGGAACAGCAGGTAAATACCGCATATAGGAAGGTATGGTGGACTCGTATGGAATAACTTTGGGGTTTATGGAAGTGGATGCACAAGCAGTATTCCCGCTTAGTATAGGTGAAGGCTAGAAAGGGACTAGGAAGCGACCAGCTAGAGAGCAACAACGGTCATGAACATGCATTAAAATTAATAAACAATGAATGCAAGCATGAGTCGGATATAAATCACCATGAACATAAATATCGTGGAGGCTATGTTGATTTGTTTCAACTGCATGCGTGAACATGTGCCAAGTCAGACCACTTGACTCGTTCAATGGAGGATACCACCCCATCATACCACATCACAACCATTTTAATATCATGTTGGCAGACAAGATAGACCATTATAAACTCTCAGCTAATTAAGCATGTCATAAGCAATTATGATCTCTAATTGTCATTGCAAGCATGTTTCATTCATAACAAGCTGAATCAGGAACGATGTACTATCATATTTACAAAAACAAGAGAGCTTGAGTTCATACCAGCTTTTCTCATCTCAATTAGTTCATCATATATCATCCTTATTGCCTTTCACTCGCACGACCGAACGGTGTGTATAATAATAATAGTGCATGTGCATTGGACTAAGCTGGAATCTGCAGGCATTTAATACAAGAGAGAAGACAAGGTAATATGGCTCAAGGTTAAATCAACAATAAAGCATATGAGAGACACTAAGCATTTTAAATCATGGTCTTCTACTCTTAACCCCCAAAGAAAAGAAAAGAAACTATTTACACGGGAAAGCTCCCAACAAGCAAAAGAAGAACGGGAAATCTTTTGGGGTTTTCTTTTAATTACTAGTACTAGCAAAGAAAGTAAACTAGCTAGAAGCTACAACTAATTTTCTTGTTTTTCTTAAGGTTTTTCTAGCACACGAGAAAAAGACTAAGAAAAAGAAATGAAATTAAACATGGATGGTATAATGAAAGAGTGTGAGCACCGACAACTAGAATACGTGTGTGAACAATGAATGTAAAGTCGGTGAGAAACACGTACTCCCCCAAGCTTAGGCTTTTGGCCTAAGTTGGTCTATGGCTAGTATTGGCCTGACAGATAACCAAAGTCGTAGTTGGGGTTGTACTGAGATGCAGCAACTACTGCATGCTGAGCTGCAGCTCGAAGGTGGACTGATTCTGTCATATTATAATACGCATTTGCCCCCTCCATAGTTATAATTTATCTCCCTTTTGCTTGAAAGTCAAACAAAGTAGGGGCAGGAAGAACAATAGGGATGGCATGCTGCCTATTAAACATTAATCGATATTTGAGGGATTGATCATCCCTCTATATATACCGGTGACTAGTCATAGCATGGCAATCCAAATGAGCAGGAGGTAAAGGTTCATCATTCTCGTGCACAGGCACACCAAGACGATGGGCTATGCGAGTGGCATAAATCCCACCAAATAAATCTCCATTCATACCATTATGGTGTAGCCTACATGCAACAATTGGTCGCAGGTTATATTGTCTATCACCTAGTACAACACTCCTGAGAACACTAAGATCTGGGACACACATGTGAAAAGCTTCATCTTTACCATTTATGCATCTACCAATAAAGAGAGCAAAGTAATGAATAGCAGGAAAATGGATGCTCCCTATTGTAGCCTGTGTGATTTCTCTAGATTCCCCCACTGTGATACCAGTAAGGAAATCTCTAAATTCAGATTTGCGAGGATCACCCATACTTCCCCACTGTGGGAGCTTACAAGCATCATTAAAATCCTCTAAGTCCATGGTATAAGATTTGTCATACAGGTCAAACAGGACAGTGTGAGAATTACGTGAAGATGAAAATTTAAACCTTCTCACAAAGATGTCAGTTAAGCCACGGTATCGAGGGCACTTATCTTGTATGAAGCCCTCGAGGTCAGCGTTACGCACATATGCGTAAAATTCATCCTTGATGCCAACCTGATCCACAAAGTCATATGACGGCCATTCACAAGGCCATACGTCGGCATCCCTCGGTAGTTCATCATCCGACTCACAAAACGCGAGCCTCGGTTCTTGCTTCCTTGAAGAACCACCATGGAAGTTTTTCCTATGCATTTTTCTGAAATTTTCTGAAATTTTTAGTAACTCAAAATAAATGTTAACCACACTCAACAAGATTGATAGCAACAACTCCTACTAGTGCCTAGAGACTATATCATGCATTAGATCTACTTGGGACCAAGAAAATTTGACATGCAAGCTCAAGAACAAGGTCACCACAACAACACAAATTTGCTATAAATAAAGCACTAGAACAAAAACTAATTGGACCAATGGAGGAGTCACATACCAAGGAACAATCTCCCCAAACAGTTTGATGAATGGTGCTTTGAGCAAGGAGATCGAAAATGGCAGCAAGATGAGCTAGAACTCGGGTTTGAGCTGGTTGGTGATTTTTGTGGGAGGAAGAAGAAGAGTGTGGGTGCAGGAATAAGTGGAGGGGGACCACGTGGGGCCCACGAGGTAGGGGGGCGCGCCCTGGCAGGGGGGCATGCCCTGGACCCTCGTGGCCAGGTGTTGGCTCCCCTCGTTGTGTGTTCTGTGCCATATTTTCTCGAATATTCTAGAAAAAATCATATTTCATTTTCAGGGCATTTGGAGAACTTTTATTTTCGGGGAATTTATTTATTGCACGGATAAGTCTAGAAACAAACAGAAAATACTATTTTTGTTTTATTTATCCTAATTAACAGAAAGTAAAAGGAGGGATACAGAAGGTTGTGCTATCTAGATTCACCTATCTCATGCTCATCAAAAGGAATCCATTAACAAGGTTGATCAGGTCTTGTTAATAAACTCTTTCCGAACAACATGAAACCGGATAATTTTCGAATAACACTAGGTTACCTCAATGGGGATATGTATGTCCGCAACAATAAGAATATCATATGTCTTCTTGACAGTAGGAAGAGTAAATTGAAAACCTCCAATAGTGATAGTTGAATTTTTTCCAATATAATTGGTACTGTGGACCTGAGGTTGTTTCCTCGGAAAGTGTACCGTATGCTCATTACCATTGACATGAAAAGTGACATTGCCTTTGTTGCAATCAATAACAGCCCCTGCAGTATTCAAAAAGGGTCTACCAAGGATAATAGACATACTATCGTCCTCGGGAATATCAAGTATAACAAAGTCGGTTAGATTAGTAACATTTGCAACTACAACAGGCACATCCTCACAAATACCGACAGGTATAGCAGTTGATTTATCAGCCATTTGCAAAGATATTTCAGTAGGTGTTAACTTACTCAAGTCAAGTCTACGATATAAAGAGAGAGGCATAACACTAACACCGGCTCCAAGATCACATAAAGCAGTTTTAACATAGTTTCATTTAATGGAGCAAGGTATAGTGGGTACTCCTGGATCTCCTAGTTTCTTATGTATTCCACCTTTAAAAGTGTAGTTGGCATGCATGGTGGAAATTTCTACTTCAAGTATCTTTCTTTTGTTGGTAATAATATCTTTCATATACTTAGCATAAGGATTTGTTTTAAGCACATCAGTCAAACGCATACGCAAAAAGATAGGTCTAATCATTTCAGCAAAGTGCTCAAAATCCTCATTATCCTTTTTCTTGGATGGTTTCGGAGGAAAAGGCATGGGTTTCTGAACCCATGGTTCTCTTTCCCTACCGTGCTTCCTAGCAACAAAGTCTCTCTTATCATAGCGTTGATTCTTTGATTGTGGGTTATCAAGATCAACATCAGGTTCAATTTCTACATCATTATCATTGCTAGGTTGAGCAATCATTATGAACATCATCATTTATATTATCACTAGGTTCATGTTCATTACCAGATTGTGTCTCAGCATCAGAAACAGATATATCATTGGGATTCTCAGGTGTGTCAGCTACAGGTTCACTAGAAGCATGCAAAGTCCTATCATTTTTCTTTTCTTTTTCTTAGAAGAACTCAGTGCATCTAAATTAGCTCTCTGAGAATCTTGCTCAATTCTCTTTGGGTGGCCCTTAGGATACAGAGGTTCCTGAGTCATTCTACCACCTCTAGTCACAACTCTAATGGCATTATCATTATTCTTACTATTAAATTCATTGAGCAAATCATTCTGAGCCTTAAGTACTTGTTCTACTTGAGTGGTGACCATGGAAGCATGTTTACTAATGAGTTTCAGTTCACCTTTAGCTCTAGACAGATAATCACTCAAGCGTTTCATCATATAAGCATTGTGTTGTAGTTGTCTTTCAACATAAGCATTGAAGTTTTCTTGTTTCACAATAAAATTGTCAAACTCATCTAAGCATTGGCTAGCAGACTTATAACGAGGAATATCACCTTCATCAAATCAATAAAGAGAATTTACCTTTACTACCCGTGTCGGGTTATCAAGACCATGTATTTCTTCAATAGGTCATAAATTCTTAACATCTTCAGCTTTAATACCTTTTTCTTTCATAGATTTCTTTGCCTCTTGCATATCTTCAGGACTGAGAAATAGAACACCTCTTTTCTTCGGAGTTGGCTTAGGGGCTGGTTCAGGAAGTGTCCAATTATTTTCATTGGCCAGCATATTATTCAATAGTAATTCAGCTTGATCAACTGTTCTTTCCCCGAAAACACAACCAACACAACTATCCAGGTGGTCTGTGGAAGCATCGGTTAGTCCATTATAAAAGACATCAAGTATATCATGCATCTCAAAAGGATGATCAGGCAAAGCATTAAGTAATTGGAGAAGCCTCCCCCAAGCTTGTGGGAGACTCTCTTCTTCAATTTGCACAAAGTTATATATTTCCCGTAAGGCAGCTTGTTTCTTATGAGCGGGAAAATATTTAGGAGAGAAGTAATACATCATATCCTGGGGACTACGCACACAACCAGGATCAAGAGAATTAAACCAAGTCTTAGCATCACCCTTTAACGAGAAAGGAAATAACTTAAGGATATAGTAATAACGAATCTTTTCATCGCTGGTAATCAGGGTGGCTATATCATTCAACTTAGTAAGCTGTGCCACAACGGTTTCAGATTCATAGCCATGGAAAGGATCAGATTCAACCAAAGTAATTAACTCAGGATCAACAGAGAATTCATAATCCTTATCAGTAACACAGATAGGTGAAGTAGCGAAAGTAGGGTCATGTTTCATTCTAGCATTAAAGGACTTTTCTTTCAGCTTAGCTAATAATTTCTTAAGATCATATCTATCATTGCAAGCAAGAAAGTCTCTAGCAGTTTCTTCATCCATAACATAACCCTCAGGAACAACATGCAATTCATATCTATTGGGAGAAGCTTCATCATCACTTTCATAAATATCATTAGTTTCAATATTTGCATTCTCCCTAACCTTAGCAATTTGCTCATCTAGAAATTCACCTAGTGGCATAGTATTATCATGCATAGAAGTAGTTTCATCATACATAGCAGAAGTGGCATCATCAAGAACATACGACATATCACATTCAATAGCATGAGTAGGTGTCGCAAATTTACCCATAACAGAAGGAGAATCAAGTGCAGAGCTAGATGGCAGTTCCTTACCTCCCCTCGTAGTTGAGGGTAAGATCTTGGTTTTTGAGTCCTTCAAATTCTTCATAGTGATCAGCAGATAAAAATCCCAAGTGACTTAAAGAATAGAGCTATGCTCCCCGGCAACGGCGCCAGAAAATAGTCTTGATAACCCACAAGTGTAGGGGATCGCAACAGTTTTTGAGGGTAAAGTATTCAACCCAAATTTATTGATTCGACACAAGGGGAGCCAAAGAATACTCTTAAGTATTAGCAGCTGAGTTGTCAATTCAACCACACCTGTAAACTTAGTATCTGCAGCAAGATAGTTTAGTAGCAAAGTAATATGATAGTGGCGGTAGCAGCAATTAAAGTAACGATAGTGTTTTTGTAGTTTCTGTGATAGTAGCAACGGAAAAGTAGATAAGCAACAAGGAATATGTGAAAAGCTTGTAGGCATTGGATCGGTGATGGGAAATTATGTTGGATGCAATTCATCATGTAGAAGTTATAACCTAGGGTGACACAGAACTAGCTCCAGTTCATCAATGCAATGTAGGCATGTATTCCGAATATAGTCATACGTGCTTATGGAAAAGAACTTGTATGACATCTTTTGTCCTACCCTCCCGTGGTAGCGGGGTCCTATTGGAAACTAAGGGATATTAATGCCTCCTTTTAATAGAGTATCGGACCAAAGCATTAACACATAGTGAATACATGAACTCCTCAAACTACGGTCATCACCGGGAGTGGTCCCGATTATTGTCACTTCGGGGTTGCCGGATCATAACACATAGTAGGTGACTATAGACTTGCAAGATAGGATCAAGAACACACATATATTTATGAAAACATAATAGGTTCAGATCTGAAATCATGGCACTCGGGCCCTAGTGACAAGCATTAAGCATAGCAAAGTCATAGCAACATCAATCTCAGAACATAGTGGATACTAGGGATCAAACCCTAACAAAACTAACTCGATTACATGATAGATCCCATCCAACCCATCACCGTCCAGCAAGCCTACGATGGAATTACTAACGCACGGCGGTGAGCATCATGGAATTGGTGATGGAGGAAGGTTGATGATGACGATGGCGGCGATCTCCACTCTCCTGAGCCCCGAACGGACTCCAGACCAGCCCTCTCGAGAGAGATTAGGGCTTGGCGGCGGCTCCGTATCGTAAAACACGATAATTCTTCTTCCTTGATTTTTTTCTCCCGGAAAGTGAATATATGGGATCTGGGGATACGTCGGTGGAGCACCAGGGGGCCCACAAGGCAGGGGGCGCGCCCTAGGGGGGGGTGGGCACCCTCATGGACATGGTGTGTCCCCCCTGGTCTGGATATTCTTGCAGGTATTTTTTTATATTTTCCGAAATAATTCTACGTGGATTTTCAGGTCATTCTGAGAACTTTTTATTTCTGCACAAAAACAACACCATGGCAATTATGCTAAAAACAGTGTCAGTCCGGGTTAGTTCCATTCAAATCATGCAAGTTAGAGTCCAATACAAGGTCAAAAGGGTTTGGAAAAGTAGATATGTTGGAGACGTATCACCTGTAAATGGGCCCAAATGAAGCAGGGCCTTTAACAGGCCGAAAATACACCGGGTCGTAATTCGGCCATTATACTTAGCGGACTGTTAACGAGCCAGAAGTGACCATGGCCCGCGATGATGACAAGTTTAGGATAGGCCGTTGACGGGCCGATTTGACACTAGCCGTACGGGCCTTAACTGAGAATGTTGGGCCTTTAGCTGGGCCGGCCCATTATGGTCCGCAAAATCTCGCGGGACTTTAGCTGGGCCGGCCTATTATGGCCCGCAAAATCTCATGGGCGTTTAGTTGGGCCGACCCATTATGATACGCAAAATCTCGTGGTCCTTTTGCTGGGCTGGCCCATTATGGACCGTAAAATCTTGTGGGCCTTTAGTTGGGCCGGCCCATTTAAACTTTATGGGCCACTTTTGGGCCGGTCCACGTGTCAACATATCATAGGCGCATCTTGCCCACTGGATGGGTGACACCTGTGCCAACGCGAAGCTGATCCGTCAGCCAATCAAAATTTTACACGTGGAAAATCCCCATTGGTCCGGGCTATTAACGGGTTATCGGATCCAAAACCGGACCTGATAGCTTAACGACATTCTGTTAAGGTGGATGCCACACGTCGGTCACCCTTGATGAAAGCACTTCTATGACGCACGATTTATCATCATGGAAGTGGACACTTCCATGATGATAATTTTGGTAATGTCATGGAACACTTCTACGACAGCACGAGTATGACTATCTTCATTCTGTCATAAATTTGTCATGGATGTACATGCATGATAGAAAACGTGACCTACTGTGACAAACATGTATCATCACGGAAGTGTAATTTTTTTGTAGTGGTAGCTTTGCATTACCACGCAACCACCATTGTTGCCAACCCCTCCCCGCCACCACCCTCCTCCTCACCTGTCTCCTCCTCCTCGCCTGCCTCCTCCTCGTCCTCCTCGCCCCCCTCCCCAACCTCCTCCCCCCGAACCTCCTCCTCCTCCTTCTCGTCAGAGGGTACCGAGCTAGAGGAGGGTAACTCACTAAAGGAGCGCCTCGAAGAAAACACCCCTAAGTCGGTGAGGGTGCGCTCTTTCTGGTCGCGACCCCCTGTAGTGGCTCTCCCGCCACCACCTCGCCCTCTAGGGGCTCTCCCCCCGCCCCCTCCTCCTCTAGGGGCACCTCTCCCTCGACCTCCCTATGAGGAGTCATCGTCAAGTAGTCGGGGGGGGGGGGGGAGGATTACGTGCTCGACCACTCCGACTTACGACCTTGCGTAGGAAACCCACGCCGTCGGCCTTCCCCTTGCCCATGTTCCACGAACCTGCATTGAAAAGAGAATAAAAAATTAGTACATCAACAAAATCCATGAAAAGTGATACGTCCATTTTGCATCATGCTTTTATGTTGATATTTATTGCATTATGGGCTTTTATTACACATTATGTCATAATATTTATGCCTTGTCTCTTTTATTTTACAAGGTTTACATGAAGAGGGAGAATGCCGGCATCTAGAATTCTGGGCTGGAAAAGGAGCAAACATTGGAGACCTATTCTACACAACTCAAAAATCCCTGAAACTCCATGAAATTCCGTTTCAGAAATTATAAAAAATATCTAGCGAAAGAAGTACAGGAGGGGGGCCACCCAACGTCCACGAGGGTGGGGGGCGCCACCCTGGGCGCGCCCCCGGCTTCGTGGGCCACCTGGCAGCCCTCAGATGCCCATCTTCTGCTATATGAGGTGTTTTGACCTGGAAAAAATAATAAGGAGGCTTTCAGGATGAAGCGCCGCCGTCTCGAGGCGAAAACTTGGCGGAACCAGTCTAGGGCTCCGGCGGAGCTGTTCTGCGTGGGACACTTCCCTCCAGGAGAGGGAAATCATCGCCATCGTAATCACCAACAACTCTCCCATCTCGGGGAGGGTTATCTTTATCAACATCTTCACCAGCACCATCTCCTCTCAAACTCTAGTTCATCTCTTGTATCCAATCTTTGTATCAAAACCTCAGATTGGTACCTGTGGGTTGCTAGTAGTGTTGATTACTCCTAGTAGTTGATGCTAGTTGGTTTACTTGGTGGAAGATCATATGTTCAGATCCATTATGCATATTAATACCCCTCTGATTATGAACATGATTATGTCTTGTGAGTAGTTACGTTTGTTCCTGAGGACATAGGAGAAGTCTTGCTATAAGTAGTCATGTGAATTTGGTATTCGTTCGATATTTTGATGAGATGTATGTTGTCTGTCCTCTAGTGGTGTCATGTGAACGTCGACTGCATGACACTTCACCATTGTTTGGGCCTAGAGGAAGGCATTGGGAAGTAATAAGTAGATGATGGGTTGCTAGAGTGATAGAAGCTTAAACCCTAGTTTATGTGTTGCTTCGTAAGGGGCTAATTTGGATCCATATGTTTCATGCTATGGTTAGGTTTACCTTAATACTTCTTTTGTAGTTGCGGATGCTTGCAATAGAGGTTAATCATATCTGGGATGCTTGTCCAAGTAAGGGCAGTACCCAAGCACCGGTCCACCCACATACCAAATTATCAAAGTAACGAACGCGAATCATATGAGCGTGATGAAAACTAGCTTGACAATAATTCCCATGTGTCCTCGGGAGCACTTTCCTTCATATAAGAGTTTGTCAAGGCTTATCCTTTGCTACAAAGAGTATTGGGACATATTGCTACACCTTATTTACTTTTACTATTTGTTACTTGTTACCAATTATCTTATCACAAAACTATCTGTTACCGATAATTTCAGTGCTTGTAGAGAATACCTTACTGAAAACTGCCTATCATTTCCTTCTGCTCCTCGTTGGTTTCAACACTCTTACTTATCAAAAGGACTACGATAGATCCCCTACACTTGTGGGTCATCAAGACTCTTTTCTGGCGCCATTGCCAGGGAGTGAAGCGCCTTTGGTAAGTGGAATTTGGTAAGGGAAAATTTATATAGTGTGCTGAAATTTACTGTCACTTGTTACTATGAAACATAATCCTTTGAGGGGCTTGTTCGGGGTATCTTCACCCCGACTAGTAGATCAAATAGTTGCTCCTCAACCTACTGAATATACTGAAAATGTTTTCTTTGAAATTCCTTCGGGTATGATAGAGAAACTGCTAGCTAATCCATTTATAGGAGATGGAACCTTGCATCCCGTTTTGCACCTAATCTATGTGGATGAAGTTTGTGGATTATTTAAGCTTGCAGTTATGCTTGAGGATGTGATCAAGAAGAAGGTCTTCCCTTTATCTTTGAAGAGAGAGGCATTGACATGGTTTAGGCTATGCGATGATATTGGATCATGGGACTACAGCCGACTGAAGTTGGAATTTCATCAGAAGTTCTATCCTATGCACCAGGTTCATCGTGATCGTAATTATATATATATAATTTTTGGCCTCGTGAAGGAGAAAGTATCGCTCAAGCTTGGGGGAAGCTTAAGTCAATGTTATATTCATGCCCCAATCATGAGCTCTCAAGAGAAATGATTATTCAAAAATTTTATGCTCGGCTTTCTCTCAATAATCGCTCCATGCTCGATACTTCTTGCACCGGTTCTTTTACGATGAAGACTATTGAATTCAAATGGGATTTATTGGAAAGAATTAAATGCAACTCTGAAGATTGGGATCTCGACGAAGGTAAGGAGTCAGGTATAACACCTAAGTTTGATTGTGTTAAACCTTTTATGCATACTATGTTTTCTGTGAATTCAACACTAAATATGGACTTGACTCTGAGATAGTAGCTTCTTTCTGTGAATCATTTGCTACTCATGTTGATCTCCCTAAGGAAAAGTGGTTTAAATTTCATCCTCCCATTGAAGTAAAAATAGTTGAACCTGTTAGAGTTGAAGAAAAGACTATCACTTATAATGTTGATCCTATTGTTCCTACCGCCTATATTGAGAAACCACTTTTCCCTGTTAGAATAAAGGATCATGCTAAAGCTTCAACTGTAGTTCGTAAGAGTAATACTAGAACACCTACACCCTCTGAGCAAATTAAAGTTGAACCTAGTGTTGCTATGGTTAAGGATCTCTTGGTCGATAATATAGATGGGCATGTTATTTACCTCCATGAGGAAGCTGCTAGAATCGCCAGACCCGATAATAGGAATGAACATAGACCTGTTGTAGGCATGCCTGTTATTTCCGTTAAAATAGGTGATCATTGCTATCATGGTTTATGTGACGTAGGCGCTAGTGCGAGTGTAATACCCATTTCCTTATATGAAGAAATTATGCACGATATTGCACCTACTGAGCTAGAAGGTATTGATGTTACTATTAAGCTTGCCAATAGAGAAACTATTTCACCAGTTGGGATTGTTAGAGATGTTGAAGTCTTGTGTGGGAAAGTTAAATAGCATGCTGATTTTCTTGTTCTTGGTTCCCCACAAGATGATTTTTGCCCCATTATAGTTGGTAGACCCTTCTTGAATACTGTTAATGCTATGATAGACTGCGAAAAAGATATTGTTATGGTTGGATTAGGGGATATGTCTCATGATTTTAACTTTGCTAAATTTCGTAGACAACCCCATGATAAATAATTGCCTTGTAAGGATGAAATTATTGGTCTTGCTTCTATTGTTGTACCTCCTAACGATCCCTTAGAGCAATATTGGCTAGACCATGAAAATGATATGTATATGAATGAGAGAAGGGAAATAGATGAAATATTCTTTAAACAGGGACCCTCATTGAAACACAACTTGCATGTTGAAATTCTAGGGGATCCTCTTCCACCCAAGGGTGATCCCATGTTTGAACTCAAACCATTACCTGATACTCTTAAGTATGTTTATCTTGATGAAAAGAAGATATATCCTGTTATTATTAGTGTTAACCTCTCAGAGCAAGAAGAAGGAAAATTATTGAAAACTCTGAAGAAGCACCGTGCTGCTATTGGATATACTCTTGATGATCTTAAGCTCATTAGTCCCACTCTATGACAACACAAGATATAGTTGGAAAAGGACGCTAAACCTGTTATTGATCATCAACGACGGTTAAATCCTAGGATGAAAGAAGTGGTAAGGAAAGAAATACTGAAGCTTCTAGAGGCAGGTATAATTTATCCAGTTGCTGATAGTCAGTGGGTAAGCCCTGTCCATTGTGTCCCTAAGAAGAGAGGTATTACTGTTGTTCCTAATGATAAAGATGAATTGATCTCACAAAGAATTGTTATAGGTTATAGGATGGTAATTAATTTCCACAAATTAAATAAAGCTATTAAGAAAGATCATTATCCTTTACCTTTTATTGATCAAATGCTATAAAGGTTATCCAAACATACTCATTTTTGCTTTCTAGATGGCTATTCTGGTTTCTCTCAAATACCTGTGTCAGAAGAGGATCAAGAAAAGACCACTTTTAGTTGTCCCTTTGGTACCTTTGCTTATAGACATATGCCTTTTGGTTTATGTAATGCACCTGCTACCTTTCAAAGATGCATGATGGCTATATTCTCTGATTTTTGTGAAAAGATTGTTGAAGTTTTCATGGATGTTTTTTCCGTTTACGGAACTTCTTTTGATGATTGCTTAAGCAACCTTGATCGAGTTTTGCAAAGATGTGAAGAAACTAATCTTGTCTTGAATTGGGTAAAGTGCCACTTTACGATTAATGAAGGCATTGCCTTGGGGCATAAAATTTCTGAAAGAGGTATTGAAGTTGATAAAGCTAAAGTTGATGCTATTGAAAGGATGCCGTGTCCTAAGGACATCAAAGGTATAAGAAGTTTCCTTGGTCATGCCGGGTTTTATAGGAGGTTCATTAAGGACTTCTCCAAAATCTCTAGGCCTCTGACTAATCTCTTACAAAAAGATGTTCCTTTTGTCTTTGATGATGGTTGTGTAGAAGCATTTGAAATGTTTTATAGGAGTACATAAGGGACACTTTCCAGAACGATTCAGACTCCGAAAAGGAAGAGGTATGTGGTACGGTAAGTAAACCGACTCCAAAACAGTTCTAATGGCAACTTTTCTCTGTTTTGGAATATTTAGAAAAATAGAAAAATAAGAAGCAGTCCGGAAAGGACACAAGGCCTCCACGAGGGTGGAGGGCGCGCCCTACCCCCTGGGCGCGCCCCTACCTCGTGGGCACCTCGTGTGCCTCCCAGACTCCGTTTTCTTGCACGTTACCTCTTTTGGTCAGTAAAAATTCATTATATATTCTCCTGAAGGTTTTGACTACCGCATCACGCGAAAATCTTTTGCTTTTTTTCGAGCTGTGATTCTGACAGATCTAGATCACCATGACGTCTTCAAGCACGCCCAAGGATAAGTTCTTCGAGAAGGTCATCAGCCCCTACCTTGCGGAGGTGCCGCAACACCCTCAAACCATCGAGGTGCATGAGGGGGTGCTGCACATCCGTGATGTTGAGGGTCCAAGGAGGACCGGAAGCATGGAGACAAGACTCGAAGCCATGGAGCAGCAAGTTTTCAAGTGCCAAGGTATGGTGGAACGAGGACTCAACACCAACCACATGATGATCACGGAGCTCACCAACAACCACAAGATGGATGCCAAGACCATTGGGGAGGCCATCTTCAAGATCCACGAGAAAATCGAGCACCTCCAAGCCCAGATCTGTGATCGACAAAACCAAAACTGTGAGTATGAATATAGATTAAGAAGATGAGTTTGGCTGCAGATTTGATGATCCTGGAGACTCGATCATCCTGGTGAGCCCATGCCTTGGAAGGTGGACGACAAGCCTGTGTCATCAACAACTCCTTCATCACCACCTCCGAAGAAAGATACATGATCACATGGGTATGGGCACTCCCCTTGGCAACTTCCAAGCTTGGGGGAGGTGCTCCGGTATTGTATCACCATCACACTCCTATCTTTACCATTTTTCTTAGTTCGATCCTTTTGGTAATATCTTGATCTAGTAGAATAAAGTTTAGTATGATCTATTCGTGCGCTTTGCTTTATGATCCTATCCTTGTAATCGAGTCTGTGAGCTATATAATAAAGATTAGTTTTGAGTCAAGGGCTTGACTTTCTCACTATGATCATGAGAGGATAAAATAAAATATAACAAGTATCAAAGAGATCATAGTGATCTTATCGAAAGTAATGACTTCACATTTAAAGAGTATGATAAATAAAAGTTGTTGAGAGTTGACAAACATAGTTTTACTCATTGTTGCAATTAATAGGAAGTAATAAGGAAAGAGAGGTTTTCACATACAAATATACTATCTTGGACTTCTTTTATGATTGTGAGCACTCATTAAAATATGACATGCTAAAGAGTTGATGTTGAACAAGGAAGACAACATAATGGGTTATGTTTTCTTATATCTGAAATAAAGTATATTGTCATGGATCATCCAACATGTTGAGCTTGCCATTCCCCCTCATGCTAGCCAAAACTCCTTGCACCAAGTAGAGATACTACTTGTGCTTCCATACATCCTTAAACCCAGTTTTGCCATGAGAGTCCACCATATCTACCTACGGATTAAGTAAGATCCTTCAAGTAAGTTGTCATTGTTGCAACTCTCTAAAATATGTATGATCTATTAGTGTGGAGGAAATAAACTTTATACGATCTTGTGATATGGAAGCAATAAAAGCGACGGACTGCATAATAAAGGTCCATATCACAAGTGGCAATATAAAGTGACGTTCTTTTGCGCTAAGATTTTGTACATCTAACCATAAAAGCACATGAAAACATCTGCTTCCCTCTGCGAAGGGCCCATCTATTATTCTTACCATATAAGAGTCATGGTGATCTTCACCTTTCCTTTTTACATTTTATCCTTGGCAAGCACCTTGTGTTGGAAAGATCCTGACATATATACCCACTTGGATGTAAGCTATCATGATCTATTATTGTTGACATTACCCTCGAGGTAAAAGGTTGGGAGGCAATACTATAAGCCCCTATCTTTCTCTGTGTTCGATTAAATCTCCATTGTCACAGCCCTAGATTAGCCCTTGTTTGTCTTTGCTTGCTCATCATGTCATCATGTTTAAATTCTCTTGAAACTTGAAGTGGGCATGTTAAAACCCTAGCACAAGAATAACTCAAATAGGTTCAACCAAAATATTTTCAATAAACTCAAAATAACCTTATAAAATGTTCATAATTTATGGAAAATGTTGGAAGCCTCTACCAGAGATGATGCACATTTTTTCAGGATATTTTGGTCTTCGAATTAAGTCATAATGGTATTCGAGTTGGAGTTTAAAATTTACCATTAAATATTGGTTGCTCCAAATGTTCTGAAATTTGTTGTGTGATTTGAAAGTAATTCAAATATTCCCCACAGAATTTTACAGAATTAACCAAAGTGTTTTGGTTTGTACCTTATTTACAAAACAGAAAACAAAACAAAATAGAAAACAGAAAAGTTTTAGAAAGAAGAGAGAGAAGGACTTACCTGGTGCCCCACTACGGCCCAGCTGGCGGCCCAGCCCACCTGTGCCTCCCCTACCAGTCATCCCTGTCCTTGCACCGGGAGGACAAGGGAGCATGCTCGTTGCGCGCTCGCCACACGCCGCGCCACCTCCTGCTTCCTGCCGCTACCCCGGTGTGCCTAGAAACGCCACGCACCTCCCTGACTCGCTCTCTCACTCTCCCTCGTCCTCATACACTCCCCCGGACCTCTCTCTCTCACCCACCCGAACGGGTTCGTCACCGCCGCTTGCCACCACCGCGGCCACCGCCATCCCGACGACACCCCAAGCTGTCCCCGAGCTCCTTCGTCCCGCTCTCCCTCTCCTCGTCGATGCATGCAACACCAGGAGCAGCAGAGCGCCGCCCTAGTCGTCTCCATCACCACCACTACTTCGTCCTCGCCGTCGTTGATTCGCCGGCACAACACTTCCCCGAGCCCTCTTCGACGCCTGTCGCAACCACGGTGAGCTCTGCCACTGTTTCCCCTGACCCCGTGGTCCATCTCTTGCCATAGACGTCGTCCCCATGAGCTCCGAAGCTTGCTGGAGCCGTGCTTCATCGCCGCCGTGGCTACGGACACCGTAGCCTGCACCTGAGCTCGTCATCGTGCTCGGGTTGCTCCCATGAGACGAACGGAGCCACTAGCTCGCCTTGCCGTGCATCGTAGCTCCACAACCGTCGTTGCCTGAACTCCGACCATCACTGTTTCAATCGTCGCTGTCGATTCAGGTCACCGGAGGCGCCGCTGCGTGCATCCCTCGATGCGGCTGAGCAAGGGCTATGCGCTGGTGCCCTTAGTGCGCCAAACCCCCCGCCCGTAGCCATTTTCCGAGCCGCCCCGCCATCTTTGTCATCGCCGGCGACGAGCCGCCGGCTAGTTTGGGCCTTTTGACCGGGGGTTTGACCTTGCCTCTAATTAATTTAGGTTAGGGTTAGTGTAGTGCTAATTAATCCTGTTAACTAGAGTAGTCACTCACATGTAGGCAATAATAAAGTTATTATTTATTTCCTTATATCATGATAAATGTTTATTATTCATGCTAGAATTGTATTAACCGGAAACTTAGTACATGCGTGAATACATAGACAAAACAGCGTGTCCCTAGTATGCCTATACTACACTAGCTCATTGATCAAAGATGGTCATGTTTCCTAGCCATAGACATGAGTTGTCATTTGATCAATGGGATCACATCATTAGGAGAATGATGTGATGGACAAGACCCATCCGTTAGCTTAGCAACTTGATCAATTAGTTTTACTGCTATTAATTTCTTCATGACTTATACATGTTCCTATGACTATGAGATTATGCAACTCCCAAATACCGGAGGAATACTTTGTGTGCTATCAAATGTCACAATGTAACTGGGTGACTATAAAGATGCTCTACAGGTGTCTCCGATAGTGTTTGTCGAGTTGGCATAGATCGAGATTAGGATTTGTCACTCCGATTGTCGAAGAGGTATCTTTGGGCCCTCTCGGTAATGCACATCACTATAAGCCTTGCAAGAAATGTGACTAATAAGTTAGTTGCGGGATGATGCATTACGGAACGAGTAAAGAGACTTGCCGGTAACGAGATTGAAATAGGTATGATGATACCGACGATCAAATCTCGGGCAAGTAACATATCGATGACAAAGGGAACAACATATGTTGTTATGCGGTTTGACCGATAAAGATCTTCGTATAATATGTAGGAGCCAATATGAGCATCGAGGTTCCACTATTGGTTATTGACAAGAGACGTGTCTCGATCATGTCTACGTAGTTCTCAAACACCTAGGGTCCGCACGCTTAACGTTCGATGACGATTTGTATTATGAGTTATGTGATTTGATGACCAACGTTTGTTCAGAGTCCTGGATGAGATCACGGACATGACGAACAGTCTCGAAATGGCCGGGACGTAAAGATCGACATATTGGAAGGTTGTATTCCGACATCGGAAAGGTTCCGAGTGATTCGGGTATTTTTCGGAGTACCGGAGAGTTACGGAAATTCACCGGGAGAAGTATTTAGGCCTTATTGGGCCATATGGGAATAGAGGAGGCAGGCCAAAGGGAAGGAGGCGCCCCCCTCCCCCCATGGGTCCGAATAGGACTAGGGGAAAGGGGGCGGCACCCCACCTTGCCCTTTCCTACTCCCTCTCTCTTTCCTTCTTTCTTCTCTCCTACTCCGGAATGTAAAAAGGGGAATCCTACTAGGACTCGGGAGTCCTAGTAGGACTCCCCACACTTGGCGCGCCCCCTCTAGGGCCGGCCTCCTCCTCCTCCCTCATTTATATACGTGGGCAGGGGGCACCCCAAAGGCACTCCAAGATTTGTCTTAGCCGTGTGTGGTGCACCCCTCCAGAGATACACACCTCGGTCATATCGTTGCAGTGCTTAGGCGCAGCTCTGCGCCGATAGCTTCATCATCACCGTCACCACGCTGTCGTGCTGATGAAACTCTCCCGTGACACTCAACTGGATCAAGAGCTCGTGGGACGTCATCGAGCTGAACATGTGCTGAACAATGAGCTGTCGTACATTCGGTACTTGGATCGGTCAGATCGCGAAGACGTTCGACTACATCAACCGCGTCACTAGACGCATCCGCTTTAGGTCTACAAGGGTACGTAGACACACTCTCCCCTCGCGTTGTTATGCTTCTAGTAGATAGATCTTGCGTGATCGTAGGAATTTTTTTAAATACTACGTTACCCAACAGTGGCATCATGAGCCAGGTCTATGCGTAGATGATATGCATGAGTAGAACACAATGAATTGTGGGCGACAATAGTCATACTGTTTACCAGCTTGTCATACTTTTATTTGGTGGTATTGTTGGATGAAGCGGCCCGGACCGACATTACGCGTACGCTTACGCGAGACTGGTTCTACCGACGTGCTTTGCACACAGGTGGCTGACGGGTGTCAGTTTCTCCAACTTTAATTGAATCAAGTGTGGCTACGCCCGGTCCTTGTGAAGGTTAAAACATCACATACTTGACAAAAGTTCGTTGTGGTTTTTGCATGCGTAGGTAAGAACGGTTCTTGCTAAGTCCGTAGCAGCCACGTAAAACTTGCAACAACAAAGTAGAGGACGTCTAACTTGTTTTTGCAAGGCATGTTGTGATATGATATGGTCAAGTCGTGATGAGTTATACGTTATTGTATGAGATGATCATGTTTTGTAAAGTTATCGACAACCGACAGGAGCCTTATGGTTGGCTCTTTATTGTATGAATTGTGAAGACCATGTAATTGCTTTACTTTATCACTATGAGTTAGTGATAGTAGTAGTAGCAATAGTTGGCGAGACGACCACGGCGCTACGATGAAGATCATGGTGTCTAGCCGGTGACGATGGAGATCATGACGATGCTTTGGAAATGGAGATCAACATCACAAGATGATGATGGCCATATCATGTCACATATTTTGATTGCATGTGATCGTTATCTTATTATGCTGCTTATTTTGCTTAGTACGGTGGTAGCATTATAAGATGATCCCTTATAAAATTTCAAGGTACAAGTGTTCTCCCTGAGTATGCACTGTTGTGAAAGTTCGCCGTGCCGAGACACCACGTGATGATCGGGTGTGATAAGCTCTACGTTCAAATACAACGGGTGTAAGACAGTTTTGCACATGCAGAATACTCGGGTTAAACTTGACGAGCCTAGCATGTACAGACATGGCCTCGGAACACTGGAGACCGAAAGGTCGAGCGTGAATCATATAGTAGATATGATCAACATAAGATTTTCACCATTGAAAACTACTCCATCTCACGTGATGATCGGACATGGTTTAGTTGATTTGGATCACGTGATGATTTAGATGACTAGAGGGATGTCTATCTAAGTGGGAGTTCTTAAGTAATATGATTAATTGAACTTTAATTTATCATGAACTTAGTCCTGATAGTATTTACAAATTATGTTGTAGATCAATAGCTCGCGTTATAGCTCCCCTATGTTTTTGGTATGTTCTTAGAGAAAGCTAAGTTGAAAGATGTTAGTAGCAATGATGCGGACTAGGTCCGTGATCTGAGGATTATCCTCATTGTTGCATAGAAGTATTATGTCCTTGATGCACCGCTAGGTGAAAGATCTATTGCAGGAGCAGATGCAAACGTTATGAATGTTTGGCAAAGCTCAATATGATGTCTACTTAATAGTTTAGTGCACCATACTTTATGGCTTAGAACCGGGACTTCAAAAACATTTTGAACGCCACGAAGCATATAAGATGTTCCAAGAGTTGAAATTAGTATTTCATACTCATGCCCGTGTCGAGGGGTATGAGATCTCTGACAGTACTTTGCCTACAAAATGGAGGAGAATAGCTCAACCAGTGGCATGTGCTCAGATTGTCTGGGTACTACAATTGCTTGAATCAAGTGGGAGTTAATCTTTGAGATAAGATAGTAATTGACAAAGTTCTCTAGACACTATCACCAAGTTAGTAGAACTTTGTGATGAACTATAATATGCAAGGGGTGACGGAAGTAATTCCCGAGCTCTTCGCGATGTTGAAATCGGTGAAGGTAGAAATCAAGAAAGAGCATTAAGTGTTGATGGTTAACAAGACCACTTGTTTCAAGAAAATGGCAAAGGGATAGAAGGGGAACTTCAAGAAGAATGACAAGCAAGTTGTCACTCCCGTGAAGAAACCCAAAGCTAAACTCAAGCCTGAAACTAAGTGCTTCTACTACAAAGGAAATGGTCATTGCAAATGGAACTACCCTAGATACTTGGCGGATAAGAAGGATGGTGAAGTGAACAAAGGTATATTTGATATACAGATTATTGATGTGTACTTTACTAGTGTTCATAGCAACCCCTGGGTATTTGATATTGGTTCAGTTGCTAAAATTAGTAACTCAAAATGAGAGTTGCAGAATGAACAGAGACTAGTTAAAGGTGAAGTGACGATATGTGTTGGAGGTGGTTCCAAGATTAATATGATCATCATCGCACACTCCCTATACTTTCGGGATTAGTATAGAACCTAAATAAATGTTACTTGGCATTTGCATTGAGCATGAATATGATTTGATCATGTTTGTTGCAATACGGTTATTCATTTAAAGTCATAGAATAATTGTTATTCTGTTTACATGAATAAAACCTTCAATGGTCATACACCCAATGAAAATAGTTTGTTGGATCTCGATCGTAGTAATACACATATTCATAATATTGAAGCCAAAAGATGCATAGTTGATAATGATAGTGCAACTTATTTGTGGCACTGACGTTTAGGTCATATTGGTGTAAAGCGCATGAAGAAACTCCATGGTGATGGGCTTTTAGAATCACATGATTATGAATCACTTGGTGCTTGCGAACCATGCCTCATGGGCAAGATGACTAAAACTCCGTTCTCCGGAACAATGGAGCCATCAACTGATTTGTTGGAAAACATACATGCTGATGTATGTGGACCGATGAGTGTTGAGGCTCGCGGAGGGTATCATTATTTTCTGACCTTCACTGATGATTTGAGCAGATATGGGTATATCTGCTAGATGAAGCACAAGTCTGAAACATTTGAAAAGTTCAAAGAATTTCATAGTGAAGTAGGGAATCATCGTAACAAGAAAATTAAGTTTCTATGATCTGATCGCGGAGGCGAATATTTGAGTTACGAGTTTGGTATTCATTTTAAACAATGTGGAATAGTTTCACAGCTCACGCCACCCAGAACACCACAGTGTAATGGTGTGTCCGAACGTCGTAACCGTACTTTATTAGATATGGTGCGATCTATGATGTCTCTTACCGATTTACCACTATTGTTTTGGGTTATGCATTAGAGACAGCTGCATTCACGTTAAATAAGGGCACCATCTAAATTTGTTGAGATGACGCCTTATGAACTGTGGTTCGGGAAGAAACCAAAGTTGTTGTTTCTTAAAGTTTGGGGCTGCGATGCTTATGTGAAAAAGCTTCAACCTGATAAGCTCGAACCTAAGTCGGAGAAATGTGTCTTCATAGGATACCCAAAGGAAACTGTTGGGTACACCTTCCATCACATATCCGAAGGAAAGATATTCATTGCTAAGAATGGATCCTTTTTAGAGAAGGAGTTTCTCTCGAAAGAAGTGAGTGGGAGGAAAGTGGAGCTTAATGAGGTAATTGTACCTTCTCCCGAATTGGAAAGTAGTACATCACAGAAACTAGTTCTAGTGATTCCTACACCAATCAGCGAGGAAGCTAATGATAATGATCATGAAACTTCAGATGAAGTTACTACTGAACCTCGTAAGGTCAACCAGAGTTGTACGGCAACCCAGTTCTGGAAGTCATGTTACTAGACCATGATGATCTACGAACTATGTGGAAGCGATGATGAGCCCAGATTCCGCAAAATGGCTTGAGGCCATGAAATCTGAGATGGGATCCATGTATGAGAACAAAGTGTGGACTTTGGTTGACTTGCCCGATGATCGGCAAGCCATTAAAAATAAATGGATTTTTAAGAGGAAGACTAACGCCGATTGTAATGTTACTGTCTACAAAGCTCGAATTGTTGCGAAAGGTTTTCGACAAGTTCAAGGTGTTGACTACGATGAGATTTTCTCACTCGTAGCGATGCTTAAGTCTGTCTGAATCATGTTAGCAATTGCCACATTTTATGAAATCTGGCAAATGGATAACAAAATTGCGTTCTTTAATGGATTTATTAAAGAAGAGTTGTATATGATGCAACTAGAAGGTTTTGTCAATCCTAATGGTGCTAACAAATGTGCAAGCTCCAGCGATCCATCTAGGGACTGGTGGAAGCATCTCGGAGTTGGAATATATGCTTTGATAAGTTGATCAAAGCATATAGTTTTGTACAAACTTATGGTGAATCCTATATTTATAAGAAAGTGAGTGGGAGCACTACAACATTTTTGATAAGTATATGTGAATGACAAATTGTTGATCGGAAATGATGTAGAATTTTCTGGAAAGCATAAAGGATTGTTTAAAAGGAGTTTTTCAATACAAGACCTTGGTGAAGCTGCTTACATATTAGGCACCTAGATCTATAGAGATAGATCATGACGCTTGATAAGATTTTCAATTAGTACATACCTTGATAAAGATTTTGAAGTAGTTCAAAATGGATCAGTCAGAGAAGCAGTTCTTGCCTGAGTTATAAGGTATGAAGTTGAGTAAGACTCAAAACCCGACCATGACAGAAGATAGAGAAAGAATGAAAGTCATTCCCTATGCCTCAGGCATAGGTTCTATAAAGTATGCCATGCTATGTACCAAACCTTTTCTGTATCTTGCCATGAGTTTGGCAAGGAGCTACAAAAGTGATCTAGGAGTAGATCACTCGACAGCAGTCAAAATTATCCTTAGTTACTGGATGACTAAGGAAATGTTTCTCGATTATGGAGGTGATAAAGAGTTCGTTGTAAAGAGTTACGCTGATGCAAGCTTTGACACTAATCCAGATGACTCTAAGTATCAATCTGGATGCGTATTGAAAGTGGGAGCAATTAGCTAGAGTAGCTCCATGCAGAGCATTGTAGACATAGAAATTTGCGAAATACATACGGATCTGAATGTAATAGGCCCGCTAACTAAACTTCTCTCACGAAGCAAAACATGATCACACCTTAGTACTCTTTGGGTATAAATCACTTGGGGATGTGAACTAGATTATTGAATCTAGTAAACCCTTTGGGTGTTAGTCACATGGCGATGTGAACTATGGGTGTTATTCACATAACGATGTGAATTATCGGTATTAAATCACATGGCGATGTGAACTAGATTATTGACTCTAGTGCAAGTGGGGGACTGAAGGAAATATGCCCTAGAGGCAATAATAAAGTTATTATTTATTTCCTTATATCATGATAAATGTTTATTATAAATGCTAGAATTGTATTAACTGGAAACTTAGTACATGTGTGAATACATAGACAAAACAGAGTGTCCCTAGTATGCCTCTACCAGACTAGCTCATTGATCAAAGATGGTTATGTTTCCTAGCCATAGACATGAGTTGTCATTTGATCAACGGGGTCACATCATTAGGAGAATGATGTGATGGACAAGTGATGTCTACACACGCTTCTACTCTGGTAGACTATGTTGGGCCTCCAAGCGCAGAGGTTTGTAGGACAGCAGCAATTTCCTTCAAGTGGATGACCTAAGGTTTATCGAACTCAGGGAAGTAGAGGTTGAAGATGGTCTCTCTCAAGCAACTCTGCAACTAAGATACAAGAAGTCTCTTGTGTCCCGAACACACCTAATACACTTGTTAGATGTATAGATGCACTAGTTCGGCGAAGAGATGTTAAATGGCAAGTGATATGGATGGCAAAACAAAGTAATATAAATCTGTAATAAAAAGTGCAGCAAGCAAACAAGTGGTAAACGTGAGCACAAATGGTATTGCAATGGTGGAAACAAGGCCTAGGGATCATACTTTTACTAGTGGCAACTCCCAACAACATTAACATAATCGAATCACATGATATTTCCCATAAAACATGCAATGGAGACGCACCCGGAGGTCATTCCTTCGTGGTCAAGAGAGGACGAGAATTATGTAGGGCTGCAAAAGCACACCTCAAAGTTCGTAGTTCTCAATCTAAGGATTTCCCAATGTCACCGCGGCAATCCAAAATGAGTCCCACAATCACCACAACCTATCTAAAGGATAGTCAAAGACAAGCACCAAGAGACTCTCAATCTTCAATCAACACACAAGAGAGGAAATCACTCATGAAAATATTTTTCTAATCCATGTCCAATAGACCGCTGTCACCTTGGTCTCGGGGATTATACTAGATAAAGACAAGTGAGTACATCAATCCAATACATAGAGGAAGGGGAAACATCATGGGATCACCCTAGATTAACATAGCCTATGATCACAACGAAGATCACATCATGGGAGAGAGAGATAACCACATAGCTACACGTACGAGCCCTCGGCCCCGGAGGAAACTACTCACGCATGGACATGGTGAGGAGGAGGTTGATGATGGTGTTGATGGAGAGGTGCAGCCCCGCGAGGAGGAGATGGCCGACGGCAGCCACGGAAGCGGCGGCGGCGGCCCTTGGGGGCGCGACGGCGGCGGCGGCCCTAGGGGGCAGCGGCTCCTTGGCCCCCCTTATTCCTTGTGGATGGTGCTGCAATGGTGCTGGTCCTCACCTCCAAGACGGCGGCTCGGGAGGAGGAAAATTCGTGGCCCTTGGTGACCTAGGTTTCCTCTCTTTATATAGACTCTCGGATTCCCGTCATCAGATTTTGGGCCTCAGTAAAACGGGATTTACTCGGCCGTCCGGACTCCGATTTGGACGAATTTTATATCCAGAAGCATCGCCTCGAAATTCCCCACAACTTTCGCAACTAGACTTTTTCCGTCTGACGTGGTCTTCGGGCCGGAACGTGACCATCTTTAAAAAACGTTCTCAGACAGATTTCAGGAAAGTCAGAGTCCTACTCCAATACGACTCCTTTTGCGTTTTTGTCAATTTCCAAATAATTCCTACACAATAAAGTGTAAAACAGGAACATTGTGCACTTTTGCAACCATTAGTAGGTTAGTCCAAATATGATCAAAAGTGTATGGAAGTGCATAAATATCATAGCAATATCACACAAAAGAGGCATGGAGCAAGCAAAAATTATAGATACGTTTTGGACGTATCAACATCCCCAAGCTTAATTCCTGCTCGTCCTCGAGTAGGTAAATGATAACAAGCATAATTTCTATGGCGACATGCTATTAACCATATAAGAACTTTTCACAGTCACATGACAAGTGCTTACTGAGACAATGAGTCTATAGTAATTAAGTTGCCTCATGAAAAAATCACAAAGAACTGAAAGTTTTACAATATGATACTGAAACACTCAATAGATTTGTAGTGAGCATGGTGTGAAAATATGATAAAGTGGTATCTCGCTTGCCCCCTTTAGTGAAGCAAAACATAAATGCAGGGGCACCTCCAAAGTTTAAGTGACGACTAGATACAATGATTTCAGAATAAACGATATCATAATCATGCAAAAGACAATGGTACTTTGGGACAATGCACATTATACTCTGAATGACAATCATGCTCTCAATAGTTGGTGCTTTAAAGAAAGAAGGTGGAGACTCTCGAACCGTGGCTTTTGTTGGCAATGTTGAAAACCCGTGGTCGGAAACAAAAACTAAACATGTACCAGAGCTCTTGGTTTTAAAAACAGAGGTAATAATTATTTTTTTAATATGCATGTTTCGTCAACGAATGCTAGCAGATAACTCAATCACTTCTTGAGCTGGAGAAGTTTCGAGGAACGGCTCCCGAATGAGGACGATCACATCCTCTTAATCTTCTTTGTTTATCACTGCCAAAGTTTTCTGATTTCTCATGAACAAAGCGTGAAGGAGGGTTTGTTTGTTGTATATTTTTTAATGAGCCGGGCGCACTCTTTGCCAGTTCCTTCTCGTATTATGGGTTTGCACATTAGACATGCAATTCCGGGGTGAAGCTTGTCCAACTTAAAAAGATCATGAATTAACTACTACTTCCTCGTGAGCTAAAATAGAGGCACAAAAGAGAAATGATTTTTTGAATAATTTCGAGATGGTACATGAAAGTCTTTGTTAGGAATGGCAGGTAAATACCATGTATAGGAAGGTGTGGTGGACTCATATGGCATAACTGGTTTAAAGGATTTTGTATGCACAAGCAGTCAGTCCGCTTAGTACAGGTGAAGGTTAGCAAAAGACTGGGAGCGACCAACTAAAAGAGCAATGACGGTCATAATCATGCAGAGCGACAAAGCAACATTGAATCAGGCATGGAAGTTATATGCGTGAGCATACTCCAAGTCTTGGCGGCGGCCCTAGGGGGCGGCGGCGGCCCTCGGGGCGGCGGCTCCTTGGCCCCCCTTATTCCTTGTGTATGGTGCTGCAATGGTGCTGGTCCTCCCCTCCAAGACGGCGGCTCGGGAGGAGGAAAATTCGTGGCCCTTGGTGACCTAGGTTTCCTCTCTTTATATAGACTCTCGGATTCCCGTCATCAGATTTTGGGCCTCAGTAAAACGGGCTTTACTCGGCCGTCCGGACTCCGATTTGGACGAATTTTATATCCAGAAGCATCACATCGAAATTCCCCACAACTTTCGCAACTAGACTTTTTCTGTTTGACGTCGTCTTCGGGCCGGAACGTGACCATCTTTAAAAAACATTCTCAGACAGATTTCAGGAAACTCAGAGTCCTACTCCAATACGACTCCTTTTGCGTTTTTGTCAATTTCCAAGTAATTCCTACACAATAAAGTGTAAAACAAGAACATTATGCACTTTTGCAACCATTAGTAGGTTAGTCCAAATATGATCAAAAGTGTATGGAAGTGCATAAATATCATAGCAATATCACACAAAAGAGGCATGGAGCAAGCAGAAATTATAGATACATTTTGGACGTATCAACAAGACCCATCCGTTAGCTTAGCAACTTGATCGTTTAGTTTTACTGCTATTGCTTTCTTCATGACTTATACATGTTCCTATGACTATGAGATTATGCAACTCCCGAATACCGGAGGAACACTTTTTGTGCTATCAAACGTCACAACATAACTGGGTGATTATATAGATGCTTTACAGGTGTCTCCGATGGTGTTTGTTGAGTTGGCATAGATCGAGATTAGGATTTGTCACTCCGATTGTCGGAGAGGTATCTCTGGGCCCTCTCGGTAATGCACATCACTATAAGCCTTGCAAGCAATGTGACTAATAAGTTAGTTGCGGGATGATGCATTATGGAACGAGTAAAGAGACTTGCGGGTAACGAGATTGAACTAGGTATGATGATACCGACGATCGAATCTCGGGCAAGTAACATACAGATGACAAAGGGAACAACGTATGTTGTTATGCGGTTTGACCGATAAAGATCTTCGTAGAATATGTAGGAGCCAATATGATCATCCAGGTTCCATTATTGGTTATTCACCGGAGGTGTGTCTCGGTCATGTCTACATAGTTCTCGAACCCGTAGGGTCCGCACGCTTAACGTTCTATGACGATTTGTATTATGAGTTATGTGATTTGATGACCGAAGTTTGTTCAGAGTCCCATATGAGATCACGGACATGACTAACAGTGTCGAAATGGTCGAGACGTAAAGATCGATATATTGGAAGGCTATATTCGGACATCGGAAAGGTTCCGAGTGATTCGAGTATTTTTCGGAGTACCGGAGAGTTACGGGAATTCGTCGGGAAAAGTATTTGGGCCTTATTGGGCCATACGAGAATAGAGGAGGCAGGCCAAAGGGAAGGAGGCGCGTGGCCCCCCATGGGTCCGAATTGGACTAGGGGAAAGGGGGCGGCGCCCCACCTTGCCCTTTCCTACTCCCTCTCTCTTTTCTTCTTTCTTCTCTCCTACTCCGGAAAGGAAAAAGGGGAATCCTACTAGGACTCGGGAGTCCTAGTAGGACTTCCCACACTTGGCACGCCCCCTCTAGGGCCGGCCTCCTCCTCGTCCCTCCTTTATATACGTGGTCAGGGGGCACCCCAAAGGCACTCCAAGATTTGTCTTAGCCATGTGCGGTGCCCCCTCCACAGATACACACCTCGTTCATATCGTTGCGGTGGCCCCTCTAGGGCCGACTTCATCATCACCATCACCACGCCGTCATGCTGACGAAACTCTCCCGTGACGCTCAACTAGATCAAGAGCTCGTGGGACATCATCGCGCTGAACGTGTGCTGAATGCGGAGGTGCCGTACGTTCGGTACTTGGGTCGGTTGGATCACGAAGACGTTCGACTACATCAACCGCGTCACTAGACGCTTCCGCTTTCGGTCTACAAGGGTACGTAGACACACTCTCGCCTCTCGTTGCTACGCTTCTAGTAGATACATCTTGCATCATCATAGGATTTTTTTGGAAATACTACGTTACCCAACACCTGCCACCACGCTTCCACACCCGTAGGAGGGCCCACAGCAACACCTGGCGGTATTGCTACCCCCAGGTACCTCGTCTTGTCAAACCCTGACACAGATGACCGCCGGGTCTAGCCCTTTGACTTTCGCCAGACGGAGTTTGACCGATGGACCTTTTCACCTGGTTGTCATAGCCCAACACATACCTACACCCCCAACATAGTCCCGGCCCAACCCGCCCCAAGATTCCCTTCGCGCCGGCCCGACGTGGCCGTTTCCCCCTCCGGGACACGGTGGCAGCGACGCCTGTGAGGAGGGGAGCACACCCCGGAGGTGCGTGTCGGGTGCCTGCGCCTGCCACCACGCTTCCAAAACCA
>LR738715.1:39816355-39834039 GCA_902687465.1 Secale cereale
GATAGCGACGCCAGTGAGGGGGGGCACACCCCGGAGCCGCGTGCCGCGTCCTTGCGCCTGCCACCATGCTTCCACAACCGTAGGAGGGCCCACAACAACACCTGGCGGCATTGCTACCTCCCAGGTACCCCGTCTCGTCTAACCCTGACACAGACGACCGCCGGGTCTAGCCCTTTTTCTTTCGCCGCACGGGGTTGGATCGGTGGACCTCATCACCTGGTTGTCATAGCCCAGCACATAGCTATACCCCCAACACAGTCCCGGCCCAACCCACCCCAAGATTCCCTCGGCATCGGCCCGACATGGTAGTTTCCCCCCTCCGGGACACGGCAACAGCGACGCCCGTGAGGTGGGGTGATGACCCACAAGTGTAGGGGATCTATCGTAGTCCTTTCGATAAGTAAGAGTGTCGAACCCAATGAGGAGCAGAAGGAAATGATAGGCAGTTTTCAGTAAGGTATTTTCTGCAAGCACTGAAATTATCGGCAACAAATAGTTTTGTGATAAGGTAATTGGTAACAAGTGACAAATAATAAAAGTAAATAAGGTGCAGCAAGATGGCCCAATCCTTTTTATAGTAAAGGACAAGCCTGGACAAACTCTTATATGAAGGAAAGCGCTCCCGAGGACACATGGGAATTATCGGCATGCTAGTTTTCATCACGTTCATATGATTTGCGTTCGTTACACTACTAGAAAAAAGGTTGTTAGTGGCGCACCTATTTTGCCTATTAATGGCGCACTATAGGTGCGCCACTATTATCATGCCACTACTAACAAATAGTAATGGCGCACGCCTGGTGCGCCACTGTTAATCTACATAATACTGGCGCACCACCTGGTGCGCCATTACTATCCCCGAAACTAATGGCGCAGCTAAAGTGCGGCATTACTAGGCCCAGAAGTGCGCCACTGCCGTTACTCCAAAGGGCCATGTGTACCTTGTGCTCTAGGTTACTAATAGCGCACTTTTAGATAATGCGCCACTGGTGTGTTTATTTCTGTGCACCACTAAAGTGCAATATGGTGCGCCACTACTATGAATATTATAAAAAAAATTGCTTTTCTGATATTTGCACAGGTTACAAATACATTACAACACAGAATATAAACAGCACAACATATAAACAGCAGATTTATCTAATATGATAGAAGATTAGTCTCCGAATACAATTCATCATATTAGTCTCCGAATTCAAAATACGGAACAAAGTTAGAACATTACAAGTCTCGAGACCGCGAGTAGGGAGTTTGTCTTCACATTACAAGTCGATATCTAAACTACCATCACATAGAAGAGGGTTGCAGTCACGATGAGCATCATCGCGATGAAACTGATCTTCATTCGGTTCCTCCGCCGCTCCCTCCTCTCTCCCGCTAGATAGCGCGCGTATCTAGCTTCTGCCTCCGCCCTAGTGGTTTATCCTTTGTAACTGTTACCGCTAAAACAACGAACCCTTCTCCGACACTCCTCCCAGTCATCGTAGACTCCGGGAACCTCACCCTTATACACGACATACGACGGCATCTCTATGCACTAGACAAACAAAACATTAGTAGCAATTCACGATAATATATAAGCAGTATATAAGTATGCAACAAAAGGATCGCAAGAGAAAAGCAACACATTAATAGCACGATTCATGGTCCTACTAATAAATAGCATCGATTACATATAAGTTGAACGACTGTCCAAACTAAAGAGACATACAAGTTCATTAAATTTTAATTACTACATGAGCTAATCGATATTTCAGAACTACATAGCATCAATACTTTCGACTCGACTCAGGGACCGGAGCGTGGATGAAGCCGCCGTCTTTCGTGATGATCATGAATGTGCGGTCGTTGTCAGCCTGCATTTGTAGCATCGTTTCTATTTCACTGTTGGATGGTTGAGATTTGAGGTAGAACTGCCCCGAGGTACGAAGGACATCTTGATAGATGATTTCCGCAAACTCCGACTGATGCGAAAGAATTCTTGTCTGATGTCCTCGTCCTGGATTGCCGACAAGCGTGCGGCCCATTCTTTGAGATTATTTGCTAGCATAAGGTGATTATGGTTCCGTACGATCACCCGCATGTGATGGTGGGCGTAGTAGGCATCCTTCTGACTGCCAGGCGGCTGCTTGATGTAGGGGAACGTCGTTACGTGGGTGAACACTGCTTGCCGTACCTACAAATTGGCCTCCTGAAGGTGCCTCCAGATTTGGCGTAGCCGGGGAGAGCATCATCAAGAACTTTCTTCATATTTGTGTAGTCTTTCTTCGACTAATGGTCCGAGTTGAAATACGTGGCCATGGAATATTTCGGGCTTAAGAGGATGAGTGTGTAATCTGTGTCACTGCACAAGACACGGAATGTTAGAAAAAAAAAGAACGATCGAAATCTAAGAAATAATATGTTATGGGGCGGTGAGGGGATGACTTACTCGGAAAAGTAAGGCACGAGGAAGTTATCCTTATCTGGGTTCGCCAGAATGACGCCTTCGAGGTATGAACTCGTGACTTGCCGGTCCCCAGCACTGCCCAAGTTCTTGGCACGCATGTAGAAGGGTTCGACTTATCACGATGTCGGGGTCTTGTCTCTAATGATCCGCATCTCCATACTGAGCGAAAATAGCCGAATGAAGGTGTAGTGCAGCGGATAAAGGTTAAACATAGCGAAGATGTCATCAAACCGCAGGACGATCATACACCTGATGGTGCTAACGACAAAGTCCTTGCCCTCTGGCACCTTGACCACGAAAACCGGGTATGCCACATCATTCTCGGAGAGACGCCGCTTCTCCATATAAAGAACACAGTCATGCAGACTCCGCATATCACCGGTTGCAGCATTGAGAAGATTAGTCGGTAGCATCGGCGTACCCGCCACATGCACCCTCCTAGAGATATCCTTAGGTATTGGTGGCCCGTCCTGAGAACGGATCGTACTCGGTGCCGGCTGGCTCGCACCCTTGTTATTTTTTTCGTTTCCGTCCCTTCTGCTTCTTCTGCTGTAATGGAATCGAGTTCTGCTCAGAGACCACCTTCTTGAGTGTGTTGGGGCTGATAATATTTCGCACCCGGCTATTTGAGTCTCGGTGCAGGCGGCAGCTAGAGGCGTCTCTTGAGAACTGAACGCCAGACGACGCCTGTTGCAATTGGATTTCTTCGCGGTACCAGCTAGATCGCGATCGTCTTTTGCAGGGTTGGGTTCTTGAGAAGGAGGCCCCAAGAATTCATCACCGTACCCATGTTCATTGATGTACTTATCGACGTTGGAAAACGTACCATCATCGTCGTCCGGATCATGTGCCATATGCGTGTCTGGATCAGCTGACGGCAGTAGCGTTGCGGCGGTCTTGCCATGGCTTGGCGCCGGCACGACTCGTGGTGTTATCTGTGGGGTGGTGTCCCCCGCCCCCAAATGAATCTGGCTCTTCGGCCAAAGCATGGACCAGTTTAAGCAGGTTCTGAGGGTCATCACATCATCTTCGTCGGCCCCAGGGGGTCAATAGGTACCAAGTCGTCGCAGCCTCGCAACACCCGAACCAGTTGAACCCTATATACGGTGGGTGGCATTGGATTACCATGAAACACGCGGTTGCCCGGTTGAACGATTTTGGCCTTGGCGACATCGATCAACTCGCCGTCCACGAAGTGTAGGAGAGTGCATGAAACGTTGGCGGCGCCCTGCGAAAACATGTAGGGCGTCAGGGATGCCCAGTCAAAGGCAAGGAGATGAAGCCATCGGCCGAGGCTTAGTTACCGTGATGGCGTCGAGCTCGGCTAATGTCGAGGCACCGCCAACGGCGGGCATGCAAGTGACGGAGGGGCCACTTGTTGCCGAGGTGCCGGCTGGCGTATTCTTCCCATACCCGGGTGCATTAAGCTCCAATGACAGCGCTGACACCGGAGACACCAATGCCGCCTCCGCCGGAGACACCAATGCCAGCGCGTCTTCTTGTGGTGTATGGTACTTCATCGTCGTCGTCATCTTCCATCTTCGGGTCGCCGTACTTGTAGAAGTCTTGCTCATTGGCGACTCCATCCATTCCGATGATGTTCCTTTTGCCTCTCCTCGCGACAACACGACTGGGCTTTGACGGGTCAGTAATGAAGAAGCATTGGTCCACTTGGGAAGCCAGTACCCATGGCTCATTTTTCGCAGTGACGTTTGCGCCCGTGGTCTTGGATTTGGCTTCGGGTATAACCATGGTGGTGAAATACCGGTCTTCTTTTAGGACACTCTTGGCCCATCTGACACGGAACATCGAGACCTTCTCTCCAGCGTAGCTCGGCTCCCAAATCTCCTCGATCCTTTCGTAGTATCTGTCCTTGTCATTACCGGTGTAGGATTCCATCGTTACCCTGGAGTTATGATAATTGCTCTACATGTCCTTTTCCTCAGTGTAGAATGTGTAGTCGTTGATATCGTACGCCTCATAGGTCATCAGGTTGTGCTCGGCGCCCTGTGACAAGGCGAATATGAGTTTTCCTTCCGCGGAAGAATCCTCATGTAAATGGTACTATAGAAGCTTCTCCTTGAACCAATGCGTGAAACATGAGTTGTGCTCTTTGATTATATCTCCGTCCGTCCTCTGTTGGCCTCGGTCATTGTACGTCTTCTCAATAAAGGTTTTGTGCTCTACCACCCAAGGATCGACCACGTCTATGTGTTGTAGCGCGACTAGGTTTGCTCTTTCAAAGTCGGTGAGTCGACCCTTGAAATTGACATGCATTTCGCGGCGACCCTCGCGGTGACCCCATCCAACGAGCATGCCGAGGTGCCTGTTGACGGGCAGACCAACGGTGTTCTCGATGCCAAGATAATTCGTGCAAGAGGAGATGCACTCTTTGGTCAAAAAGCCCTTGGCTATGCTTCCATCTGGACGTGCCCTGTTGCGAGCGTATCCTTTGATAACACCATTCATCCTTTCAAACGGCATCATGCTGTGCAGGAATGTCGGCCCAAGTTGGATGATATCCTCCATGATATGGACCAGCAGATGCACCATAATGTCGAAGAATGCGGGCGGGAAGTACATCTCAAGCTCGCATAGTATCACCAGGATCTCTTCCTGTAGCCTTCTGAGTTGGCTCATGCCAACCGACTTCCGAGAGATGATGTCGAAAAAGTTGCATAGGACAAATAGTGTTTCACGGACGTGCGCGTTCATGATCCCATGGATTGCAACTGGAAGTATCTACATCATCAGCATATGACAGTCGTGAGACTTCATCCCGCTGAACTTCTGCTTCGCTGAGTCTAGGTATCTGCTTATCTTCCCCGCGTAACCATAAGGAAGTTTTACTCCTACGAGGCAGGTGAAAAACTGCTCGATCTCCTTCTGACTTAGAGTGAAGCACGCGGGAGGGCAATCATATTTGATCTTCTTGGCCTTTTTGCCTTTGCGACGACTTTCCGTGTCCTTCGCCTCATCATCATCATCATCATTAGGGCGTTTTGCATGAAGCTCCTCCCTGATGTCCATTGATTGCAAGTCTTCCCTTGCTTTCGTCCCATCTTTGGTCCTCTCTGGCATGAAGGCTGTGAGGCACACGGAGGATCTTCCAGTACTTCAAGTCTTAGAAAACAGACCTCGTTTTCCATACCTTCAGCACCGGCTCTGGCGCCTTTCGCTTCTTTCCCGGCGGTGGGCACTCTTTCCAATTTTTCAACAGCTCGTCTATTTCCTTACCGCTCCTCGTACGTGGGGGTCTTCGGGGTTCGGTTTCACCATCGAACAGATCCTTGCGTTTTCTCCATGCGTCATCGTCACGAAGCTACCTTCGATGTCCCATGAACACGGTTTTTGAAGACCCGGGATCTCTATCTAGCTGGCGATACGTTGTGTCATCCATGCACCTGACGCATGCACAAAATCAGTGGACCACCTGCCCCGCGACATATCCGTAACTGAGATAGTCGTGCACCGTCGGGAGTAGTGCGGCTCTCATAGGGAAATATTCTTTTGCTGCGGCGTCCCACGTATTGGCTGGCGTTTTCCACAGCGTGTCTAGCTCCTCTTTCAGCAGCCCCAGATACAGATTGGTGTCGTTCCCTTGTTGTTTCAGCCCTTCAATTAGCATACTCATGTAAATGTACTTCATCTTCATGCACATCCAGGGGGAAGGTTGTACATCCACACAAACACAGGCCAGGTGCTATGTGTGCTTCTCTGGCAGTCAAACGAATTGACTCCATCGGTGCTCGCGCCCAGCATGATGTTCCTTGGATCGTCCCCAAATTATGGGTGTTGGAAGTTTAACGCTTGCCACTGGCTCGCATCCTTAGGGTGACTCAGCATCTTGTCTTTTTTATTTATCTCCGGATCATTTCCATCATCTTCTCGCTTCTTCTCCTCCCTATCCGCGTGCCAACACAGGAGCTTTGCTTGCTTAGGGTCCGCGAAATACCGATGCAGACGAGGAGTGATCGGAAAGTACCACACCACTTTTCGAGGAGCTTTCTTCCTCTTCTTGTATCGACTGACGCTGCACACCGGACATATGGTAGACTCCGCGTGCTCGTCCAGATAAATGATGCAATCGTTCATGCACACATGTACTTCACGTGCGGTAAATCCAGAGGACGCACGCTTTTCTTTGCCTCCTCGAAACTGGTCGGGCACTTGTTCCCCTTGGAAATACGTTCGTGCCAGAATGACATGTTCTCGTCGAAGCATGCGTCGGTCATTTTGTGTTTTACCTTCATCTCCAGAGCCATGAGTGTTACTTTCAGGCGGGTATCCTCGGGCCTGGATCCTTCATACAATGGAGTAACCGCGTCTATCTTCAGTTGATCCAGCTTGGCTTTCTCTCGGGCGGCAGCTCTTGCGTTACCCGTCTGCTTGAGAAGCAGCTGTTGAATATGAGGGTCCTGCACCCAGCCCATCGATGGTCCATCGTCGTCTGCTCCGGCATCTTCATCTTCATGATAATGCCCTTCGTCTTGATCTTCCTCATCATCATGTCCGGCATCTTCTACATGATGACTATGTCCTGCATCTACTTCGTGATGATGTCCTGGAGATTCTTCGTCTTCTTACCCGCCCTCGCTGCTATTGTCTTGCTACCCTTCCGTATTTCTTGCCCGGCCCCCATGGACGACTTCATAATCATATTCATCACCTTGCCATCGATAGCCATCCATGAAACCACGCACGAGCAGGTGGTCCCGCACCTGTCTAGAATACGGGTCCATAAGGCTCTTCAGCTTGCATCTTCGACATGGACATCTTATCTCCGTCTCGTTCTATTGAAGCATCTCGGCCTTCGCGGAGCTCAAAAACCTATTCACGATGTCTTCGGTCATCGTGCGGACCATGGTCGCCTGCGGGGTAGAGCAAAACGATATTTTAGAACCAAAAAAAATTTCGCATGACTTTGCCTAAAAATAGGACAAAAAAGAATGCATAGTGCCAAATTCTTGCGGAAACGGAAATGAATCAACATTCCGGCAAAATATTGGTAACTATCGCATTTCAAATACCGGTAACTGCAAACACAAGCATATGCAACACCACAAACATACGTAGATCTAGGCCATAAAAAGTGTGTACGTTGGAGAGAGAGAGAAAATTAGATCTATAACATAAAGAAAGCTTTCCCCTTACTTACCTATTAAAAAAAGGAAATTTAACCACTTAATTTTGGTGAATCTAAGGTGCAAATGAGGTGAGGAGGAGGAGGCAGCCGAGACCAAGCTTGGTAGAGGTGGAGAGAATGAAGTGGGGAAAGTGAGTGTGGTAGGTGGCTCTCAAAAATATCTAGCTGCTCTCAGGTTACCAATGGCGCACCTCCTAAGAATGCGCCATTGGTAACCAAGGTTACTAATAGCGCACCTGGTGTTTGGTGCACCATTACTAGTTTTGAAAAAAAAATTGAAAAAATTGTTAGTAGTGGCGCACCGTGGGTGTGGTGCGCCATTACTAGTTAAAACTAGCTAGTCGTCAACCCGTGCCGCTGCACGGGTTAGCTATTTTGCGACCTTCATGAGATAAATATTGAAATTATGAATTTTCAAGATAGTGGTTGTTGATCAAAGCCTGCTTGATTAACTTTGCTTTCACAGTTTTCATTCATTCTTTAGTAGTTATATTTATTGCCACGGTATGACCGACAAACCTACAAAAAGAAAGAAAGCATGAATGCCAACTGAACATGTGTAAATTTTATTAATTTATAAGCTAAATATGTGAGGCATAATCACACTAAACATAGTAATTAAGCATTGCAACCACAACAGATTGTCTACCCCCGTCCTCCGTTCTCAATCTCTCTCGAACTGTGTCATGTGAAACATCCAAAGAAATAATTATCTTTGTTTTGTGTTGAGATTTTTGGGAACATGTACAATGAACTATCTGCATATACAATGAACCTCCAAAAGATTTATCATCTAATATTAATGAATGTATGTGCAATGAGAGATGGATTCACTGGGAAAAAGTATGTTCATGCACACAAAGAATTCTTGCGACTGTCTAGTAATGTTGTATATCAATAACTGGCAAAAAGACGTGCTCTTATCAAGCTGAAGGTTACCCATCAAAGTTTCACTGAGTGATCATCTGTCGAGAGGACAACTTTATTTCCCGAGGAGTGTCATCCGGGGAGTTAGAACCAACCTTTAGTACTAAAATCTAGTGTAAAAGAGCAAGCAAAATGAACCACAAACTCCAGATATGCCTCAATGAAACACCATTTTCTGTCTTACAAAGCCAACATGCCTCCTTTCCTTGACTGACCTGAACAAATAATATAAGATAGGGGCATCTGATTTTATTGAACTATCTATAGATTAAATTGTAATAATCTGGAACGTTTTTAATATATATAGCTTGCTGATGAATATTTTTTTCGTTACCAAGTTAACTGAACATGCTTCACACAAAGAATACTCTATACAGGTTTTAAGTGACGTGAACAAAGTTTCTTTTACAAATAGGCTATAAAGTGAACAACGTGTGTCTCCTTTCGTTGACTGACCTGAACAAAGTTTCCTAGTAAGTGAACATCTACAGATAGGCTAAAGTTTACTTATTAACTAATAAAGTACTTCCTCCGTTCCTAAATATAAGTCTTTGTAGAGATTTCACCATGAACCACATACAGATGTATATAGATGCTGTTTAAGTGTAGATTCATTCATTCTGTTCCGTATGTAGTCCACCTAGTGGAATCTCTACAAAGACTTATATTTTGGAACGGAGGGAGTACTAATCTACACGGACTGGGAACTGTCTATTTGAGATGCATGCACGGATTGGAAAGTGGATGGCATAAGTAAGCATCTGCAAAAATATGAGAAAATATTGGTCTATTTTCCTACACTGGTACAATTCTAGAAGCGTTAGATGAGTATAAAAAAATGGAAAAGGTGGAACAGACCATTAAGTAACTGATTATACATTAGTCACCTTTTTTTCTAGACTGCACACAACATGCATCGGGATGCAGAGCTACTTTGCCAATTGAGTGGGGGTGTAGGAGAGACTGGCGATTTCGGTGCCGAGGAGGTGAATAGCTTCACCACTAACATGTACCGAGAGGTTAAATTGAGCATCACTTTTTGATCACCCAGGTTGCTGCAAATAAATATTGCTAAGGACCACACCTTCTTGACTTCTTGAATGTACACTCCATGTCAGCAAAAACAACACTATCAAAAAATTCCATCAGAAATTTGATTTTCTAAAAAAGAGCAGGTCCAAGTAAGCAAACACCTAGTTTTTTTTCGTGAACTAATAAGAGAAGTAAACTGGACATAACATGTAATGCTCTAAAACAACCTATCGACTTTCCTGAAGAGATGCTCTAGTTCGTTGGCGATGAATTGAATCCACTACTTCGATATGTATCTAGACTTGTCTAAAATTAAAGAATACACATCATGGAAATCCCCCATGATGCAACCCTAGGCTGCACTTGCTCATTATAATAGAGACCAATCCTGAAATTCCAGGACACACAACATAAAAATCCCAAAAAGCAAAAACCAACTTTGTCCTTGCTTCTTGCATACCTGCCATAGTTCGTCACGTCTGCAGCTTCACTGATATTGGCGACTGACCGATCTAATACAAACTGAATTTGTTGCATTGCGTTCTCTGCCACATGTCCGCAGCATCCATGATATATTGTTGTTTGGTCGTGGCATAAAACCTGGAAAGACATCCTCCTCAGCCAAGATGGATTGCAGCATGTTTGGATTAGTGGATAATAGATTCAAATGTTGTAGCAGAGAAAGGGAATCAAGGAACTTGGATCATTTAATTTAGATTAGATGCTTGTATGTGAAGACTGGAGAAGGGACATGAGGAGCAGTGTTGGGGATCGGTGAAGGAAGGAGTCGGGGAGATGTTTTGTCAAAGGGTCTGTAGCCACCGCATGGAAGCTTCGTCCTCTGTTGCCCCTTCCCATTAGCAGCTGCGGGCTGGAGTACCCAAGCTCCTCCTTACTCAAGACCAAGCCAACCTACGTTGTTGTGTGTGAAGACTGGATAAGAGATTAGTGAGCCTGAGCTACAAAGGAACTTTGTGGAGATTAGGAGGAGGAACCCTATGGATCGATGAAGGAAGGAGTCAGGGAGATATTTTTGACAGAGATCCGTCGAGCTGTGCTTTTTTCCTTGATTCAAGACTGCCAGGATAGGAGGAGACGGCTGAGAGAGAGATTGTTTCATTTTTTTCTTTTTCTGTTTTTTCATTTTTTTTGTAGAGAGGAGATCGTTGGAGGTGGGATATTGGGCGAGGACTCTTGAAATCTCATCCGACGACTGTAGATAGTTAATACCTCGATCTGATGGTCAATTTTCTGAGTTATAAGGATTAACGTGGAGCTTCGTATGATGCCTCTAATTAGTAAATACTAGTCGTCAACCCGTGCATTCGCACGGGCTAACCAATAAGTTTTATGCATATATTTTGGCATAAATAATACTCCCACCATTCCTAAATATAAGACCTTTTAGGGATTTCACTATGGACTACATATAGATGTATATAGACATACTTTTGGGTGTTGATTCCCTTATTTTGCTCTGTATGTAGTCTCCAAAAGGTTTTATATTTAGGAACGGAGGGAGTATCTATCATGAAATGATAAAAGTGAAACACCCAACCATCCAAGTCAACATCAAGCACTTGTAGGGTGTCTCCACTTTTTTGTTTCTTTGTTAGTTAAATTCTAAGTGACAAAATATTATTTGAATAATGTCTCCTACCTCTATAGAGTTTTTTTTTGTTTTTTTTTTCATTAACCTTGCTTCTTTGTATATCCGTTATGTGCTCGAAAAATATTATGAGTTTATTTTTGCCGTGTTTATGATTTTTCAGTGTCGAAGTCATTACGTACTATAGAAATTTGAAGCAAGTGAATAAAGAGACTGGAAGGATAGAAGATTTATTGGGAATTAGTAATTGAGGCTTGTATCAACTACTTGTAGAAATATATGAGGATTATATCCCTACATACTAATTTGGTCGATCCATGACACTGTTTCCCATTGGACCATAGAAGCATGACAAATGACATTCATGTATTTCTAAGGATATAGAAACCGTGTCAGTTAAATTAAGTGGATAAGCTTAATAGCTTCACATATTTACTTAGCAATGAATGTATTATATCGAAATTATTGTTTAGCTAGATCAAATGTGTTAATGTAAGGTTCCGTTTTTATGGCAGAGTTAGATTAACCGGTAGTAGCAAAACAAAACATAAGATTCTTTGTTATGCTTGGTGAACTTATTTCACTTTTATTGTGTTTAAATGTAATCATGAGCTAGAAGGATAATTAGGTTCATATTATTGGGAGTCGGGTGTTGGGTGTAATGTCATCTAACAATTAAGTACGTTGGTGAGTTTTCACTAAGAAAAACAAAGCTTTAGATGCCACTTTAGGGTACAATGGTATAAATATGGATTTATTGAAGAAATTCAGCTACTTATTGGTAAGCGAGAATGCCAACTACTTGCCAGCCTAATAGTTATACTACGCAAAATTTTGTTTCACGTATATCCAAGGACTATATATAATCTATATCATTGTTCTGGTTATGACACAGCTTATTTAGAAGAAAAAAACCTATTTCATATGTTATTTCTGAACTTTGAGTTGTAGTGGCGGAACATTTTCAGAGTTGTGCCTGAAAGCCAAATACTGCATGTCGATGAATGTAAAGTGCCTTTAAAACATTATATAGGCTCGAAGTCCTTTCTACTGTATGACCATCTGAGCTAAAGAGCTCCATGGTGTTGATGGTCATCCTCGTCGATACCCTTGGATTGCAGCAATTTAGTTCATGATGTGTGAACATTTCCTGTGCTAAAAATATTTTCCTCCTAGGTAATTTCACATTCTTGATTAGCTTTATTCTTACATACTATTCCAGCAGTCATGTGACCATCCCTCCAACCCCTAAGCATCAATTAGCCATGTCTCCCTGCCATGCATGTGCTGCAGCAAAACACAACTCATGTGAAGTGGACAAATAAAGAACTTCAATTTTGCCACAAGCACTAACAGAAAAAAGGGAAATTATATATCAACCCTCAATAAAAAAAGAAATTTATAGATCTATCTATGGATACAAACATTGGTTTCAATGTTGCCATTGTAACCGGGTCTCCATGCATCAATGGATGGTAGTACATTCATTGATGTGTTTGTACCGAGACTACAGATTAAAGACCTACGGAGCTAATTTAGGTTATCGTTAAGTTGATGATGCTGCTGCCTAGCCTCCATGGATCACCGACGGCAATGTCTAGCTTAAGCGTTCGGTGCGTGCATGTTGAAGGATATATTTATACTCCAATGTACACGCTTGATGTAATGTATTTAGTTAAAACGTGAAATCGCATACGTGCTTCGACAATAGTATGATATTCATCAATTCTTTCATCTGTATATGTGTGATTTGCATCTTCTCCGGCCCTTACTTATTTGGTAACATGGCTTCCCCTAAAAAGCTTAATTGTATTTTTCATCACAAAAATACTATCTTTGTCCTTTTATTAGTAGTGCAATTAAAATCTTCGTTTGCTTGCCAACTCTTCTGTCTACTACTCAATCACATTAATATATGATGATATTGGGCGGAAACCATCAATGGCTCCTTTCAGCTTGGCTAAAAAAATAGAGAAAAAATTGTTTTTTTAAGTTCCATAAAAACTATACATTTAGATGTGTACTCACTAACTTCAAGTTTATTAGGATTTTTTTGTATGTTACACTGAAAGACTAACAAAATATATTTTTGAAACTACATATGGCGTTTACATGTAGGAAACAAATCAGGATTTTCTAAAATATTTGAGGGATCTGATTTGTTTTTCAAAAAAATTGCATATTTAAAGCTTGGGATCAAAATGTCTGCACTCTCGAGAGCAATCAACCACACAATTATCTTGGAAAGAAACTAACGAAGAGAAAGATCTGACTGGCTATTTTACCATAATTTTAGAAATAGCAGTCCAACACACTATGTGTAAAATACATAGAACTGAGTCATGCATGTAATAGGTATTGAATTCAAGCTATGTGAGAGGGTTGGGCATTATACTTCAACAATACGTAACCAGTTTCATCCGTAAATAGCTACAGAGATAAAACTGCAGATCTATTAAAAAGCAGCGAGTACCTTTCTTGAGTATGAACCACACATATGATATTCTCTCTGGACAAAAGGATGTTGTTCCTACTATTCTTTCTCCAGCAATTGTACATCAACCCTAGCAGCAGTGCGCTAGCACGTACTGACCGCGGGTCCTCATGTACGCAGAGCAACGTACATCATTTCCCATACAATAAGTGATATATAGATGATTAGGGGCAAGAAATAATCAATAGAGTTTCTAAAGCTCACAATTTGTTTTCATGTACATCAGTCCATGCATGCATGGCAAATTATGTACAAATGAATACAGAAAATTAAACAAACCTCCAATGTCTCGAACGAACAACTTGAAGCCGCAACTCAAAGTTGAGTACTTCAGTTATTCTTTCCGAGCTCCTTAAGGAAGACGCTAGTGTATTCTGAAATCTGAATCCCACTATGCTAATACGCAGGGTCTCCTTTCCTAATTAATAATAGTCTGCAGTCTGCACTACTTCGTACTAATCCTACTCGGCCATCAGAAAATAAAGCAGAAAAAGCACAAGCATTATCGTATCAGTTTTAATTTGCATGATATAGAGAATTAACATATCATAATTCAATGGACATATACCTATCAAATTTCAAACCTGACTTAACGTGGACCAACGAAACAAATAGCGCGCTATTTCGGTGTTTAAACTTCGCTAGAGCATATTTGAGGGTGCCACGTTACGTTTTAGCCATTTTACACGCTATGCCGCTATTCACGTTATAGCGTGCTATAACGACGCTAAACGCAAAAACGTTTTAGCATTTTTAGCGTGGAGCGATAGAAACATGACGACACTCAACCCATAGCAGCCCATCGGGCATCGGCCCAATGCAACGTAACAATAGACCCATCTAGGATGGAAATATTGCATTTTTCTGGACGAAAACAAAAAGAATTCTCTTAAGTGCATCTAATGTCATAATGTGTACCCCAGCGATATGCATGTATAGCTCCTAGACAACATTTTAGACGTTGAAATCCTTAATTTCTATGATATATTGAGCATTTTTTCCAAAACATTATTTTGAATATAGCACGCAATAACTTGTATAGCATTTGGAGAAGGGCCACGCTATTTTGCATAGCGCGCTATTTTTTTCGTTGACGTGGACACATACGTCGAAGCATCTCACCATCCCGCCTACACCTGGGCCGTAACACCACGCAGCTCATAGTTTCTGGGGCAGCAGATGTCGCCTTCTGCGCTGAAGCACCGCTAGCGCCACCGATCAGCAGGTATATGCGCAGTGATGCCATGTCAAAATCCCTCAGAAAAAGCTCGAGAAGATCATCAGAGTCAGTTAGAAGCAGTAGTAAAAAGAGAAACGAGCGGGATGGCAGTTGTACAGAGAAAAAGAAAGCTGAGTTTCACGAAGAGGTTGATCGATTCCAGGTAGATGCGCTAGGATCGTACGTAAGTACACGTAACAGATGGATTTCTTTGTGCCTCTGACGCTGCCAGTTTTGTGTAGAGCAAACCTGCTTGATAAAATTAATTACTTTACCTGTGAGCATGTCGTGAGTCAAGACATGCTAGGTTTGGGTATGCAGGATCGAGGGCATGTCTGACCTCGTTAGAGACCCCGCTCTCCGTGAAGTTGTTACTAACGGTTTTGATTAAAAAGACAAGCTGACATCATTATTGATCTTGAACTCCGGTATGCCCTGAAAATTGTACGGACTCCATTGATTGTGCAAAGCAGAATTAGGATAATGGCCATCAGCTTTATCAATTTCCCATCGTAATCGGCTTCCATTACCACAGAGACCTGCAGCAGCATATGCCCAAGGCAAGTTCTTCCTCCCCCCTCCAATAATCGTCCCTGACCTCCTTCGCGGATCCTCGTCCTACCCTCCTGCTGTGACAGTGAGGACCAAGGGCAATACGAACAGCATGTTGTACTCAATCCTCTCTACAATCTCGTATTCCTCCGATATCCTCTGCGCCAGATCTTTCTCGTTGACCTTCCGCAATCGAGGAGAAGCTGGAACACCAGCACTGTTATCCGATCTATGACTCGAAGAGTTCAGCCATGCCAAGAGCAGCCAGCCAGCGGCCGCCTCTTGCCTTCGCAACGCCTCCTTGTCAGGATCTTCATGCCGCTGTCCTTCTCTACCTCTCTAGATGTCAATCTAGTTTCATCTTCATCCGCATCAATGTTCATTGTATGAGGAGCCACAGGGAGAAATATATTGCCCAAGTATTAGTTTTGCGTGAGGATTCCTTGGGGAAGGATCAATCGTGTAGGAGTAGTACGATAGATTTTTTTTCCACGTAACCTAGATTGTATTTTAGAGTTGTGTTAAGTTGGTTTTTTCTTAGATTGCAAGGATTATATGATTTGATCCGAACCGTTATTATAACTCGGTCCCGTCAGATTAACGGCCGGTAATTTCTAATTAATGTGTGAATTTCTAGGGAGTCTGTAATTAGTATAGGTAGGTATAGATAAAATAATGGCGCACTATCCCCTGTTGCGCCACTGCTAAGTCTGGGAAGGGTGTGGGGCCAGGACAAAACTAGTAATGGCGCAGCACACACAAGATGCCTTATTAGCAATATGGCCATTAATGGCGCACCTATATCTGGTGCGCCACTACTATATAGCAGTGGCGCACCACATACATGGTGCGCCATTAATGTCCATATTAGCTATAGCCGTTTTTAGTACTGTTACTTTGATAGTTTGGTATGTGGGTGGACCGATGCTTGGGTGCTGTCCTTGCTTGGACAAGCATCCCACTTCTGATTAACCTCTATTGCAAGCATCCGCAACTACAAAAGAAGTAGTAAGGTAAACCTAACCATAGCATGAAACAAGTGGATCCAAATCAGCCCTTACGAAGCAACACATAAAGTAGGGTTTAAGATTTTGTCACTCTAGCAACCCATCATCTACTTATTACTTCCCAATGCCTTCCTCTAGGCCCAAACAATGGTGAAGTGTCATGTAGTCGACGTTCACATGACACCACTAGAGGAAAGACAACATACATATCATCAAAATATCGAACGAATACCAAATTCACATGACTACTTATAGCAAGACTTCTCCCATGTCCTCAGGAACAAACGTAACTACTCACAAATCATATTCATGTTCATAATCAGAGGGGTATTAATATGCATAATGGATCTGAACATATAATCTTCCACCAAGTAAACCAACTAGCATCAACTACATAGAGTAATCAACACTACTAGCAACCTACAGGTACCAATCTGAGGTTTTGGTACAAATATTGGATACAAGAGATGAACTAGGGTTTGAGAGGATATGGTGCTGGTGAAGATGTTGATGAAGATAACCCTCCCCAAGATGGGAGAGTTGTTGGTGATGACGGCGGTGACGATTTCCCCCTCCCGGAGGGAAGTATCCCCAGCAGAACAGCTCCGCCGGAGACCTAGATTTGTTCCGCCAAGGTTCCACCTCGAGACGGCGGCGTTTTGTCCCGAAAGCCTCCTTACGATTTTTTTTCCAGGTCAAAACACCTCATATTGGAGAAGATGGGCATCAGGGAGTCAACAGGTGACCCACAAGGCAGGGGGGCGCGTCCAGGGGGTGTCCCCCACCCTCGTGGACAGGTGGTGGCCCCCCTGACGTATCTCTTTCACCAGATATTCTTTATATTGTCTGGAACGGTGTTTCGTGGAGTTTCGGGGCTTTTTTAGTTTTGCAGAATAGGTATCCAATGTTTTCTCTTTTTTCGGCCCAGAATTCCAGCTGCCGACATTCTCCCTCTTCATGTAAACCTTGTAAAATAAGAGAGAAAAGGCATAAGTATTGTAACATAACGTGTACTAACAGCCCATAGTGCGATAAATATCAACATAAAAGCATGATGCAAAATGGACGTATCAACTCCCCCAAGCTTAGACCTTGCTTGTCCTCAAGCGAAAGCCAATATCGAAAAATATGTCCACATATTTAGAGATAGAGGTGTCGATAAAAATAAAATACGGACATGAGGGCATCATGATCAACCTTATAACAACAGCACACACACACACACACACACACACACACACACACACAC
>LR738715.1:39843197-39871654 GCA_902687465.1 Secale cereale
GCCGTCGCCCCCGCCAGCCGCCGTCGCCTACCCCTCTTCCCTCTGTGCCGCCGTCAACTACTCCTCCTCGCTGGACTCGGTACCGCCCTCCTCCTCCGTCCTCCCTGACTCGCTATCGGCCGACCCCTCCTCGCTCCGCCCTTCCTCCTCCGTCCTACTCTCTCCTCCCTCCTCCAGTCGCCCCTCCTTCTCCCTCCTCCCTCCTCCATCCACAACCCCTCCTCCCTACTACATTTTATTTAGTAGGCTAGTTCATATGCAACATTTTGATTTAGTTCATATGATTTAGTTGATTTAGAACATTTTGATTTAGTTGATTTAGTAGGCAAGTTGATTTAGTAGGCTAGTTGATTTAGTTGATTTATAGAACATTTTGATTTAGTTGATTTAGTAGGCAAGTTGATTTAATAGACTAGTTGATTTACTTGATTTATAGAACATTTTGGTTTAGTTGATTTAGTAGGCAAGTTGATTTAATAGGCTAGTTGATTTATAGAACATTTTGATTTAACAATTATTTTTATTTCCTGTGAAGTGGATCGTTAATCCTTGCTCATATTGCTTTAGGAAAATGGCGCCACCACCATCACCACCATGTCGATTGTGCAAGTCAAGGTGCGCCAGCAGCCTTGCAACTGGCAAGCTATTCGGCATCTACTTCTAGCCGAGTTTTCATCATGCGGCAGTAAGAAATTATATGAAATGTAACAACTATTTTATTTTTAGTGTTGGCATTGCTGCATTGTGTCATTTTCCTTTTTTTTACACAGATCGTCCCATGCAATGTGAGGTTGAAATTCAACAAGCTGACGGGAGACACTGTGACATTTGAGGCTCCTGGGGGCGTACACTATGGAGGTCAAGAAAGGACGCAATATGTCGCAGATTAAAGGAGATGGATGGGCCCATTTCCTCACCCGCATGCGTCTTACTGGTGGTGAGTTGATTAGCTTCTCCTTCGGAGCAGAAAGACCCAAGCTGGCTGTCATTTATATCAACCTAGTGGTAGATGATGAAGATGACGAAGATGATGAAGATAATGAGGACCCACTCGATGAAGATGATGAGGACCCACTTCATGAAGCCATCGTAGCTCAAAGAATGAGGTTGAGCGAGGAGGAGGTGTGTAACCTATGGGACATAATTCCGCCACGTGTTGACTTTGTCGGGGTGCCATTCGTGACCCGCCTGACAAGTACCATGGTCGATCGACATGATATGGTATGTTATACTTACAAATGCAAATTATCCGATGATATGCTTAGTGTAGAGTCTAAAGATATGTTGTGTGGAATCTAGTCGATGATATGCTTTAGTGCAGAGTTCGATCACATGCTTATTAGTGTTGGATCTAAGGAACTATTAATAGTGTAGATAATCCATATATACCTATTTGCAAGAGTATGTGCGAGGCTATTTATTAATTGATATGTTTTTCTTGTTCAGAAATTGGCAAAGAGCCTATCTGTGAGTTATGGTATAGAGCCTGATGAAGAAGGCTCAGCTGGACTACGCCTTATCGCAAAGGGCTCCGTCACAACTTGTACTTACCGCGTGGACATGGACGGTCACACACACTTAAACTCGGTTGGGTGGAAGAGATTCCTCGATGGCAAGAATCTTGGTGTTGGACAGGCCATCCTAATTACTATTAGGAACGCCCACCGCCCAGGCTTCAGGATGATGATCATCTTCAATATCATCTAGAACTACATATGTGTGTGTGGCTATATCATATAGAACTACATATGATGATCTTCCTCGATATCATCTAGAACTACATATGATGATCGTCGTCGATATCATCTAGAACTACATATGATGACCGTCGTCGATATGACCTTGTGCTGCTTGAGGATGCATGTTAACTATAAATGAAATTGTTATCTAGTACTCACTTCGTTCTAAATTACTCGTTGTGGTTTGAACTAAAACCACGACGAGTAATTCGGAATGGAGGGAGTACTACCTAGTACCTATAATGCTTTATGAAATTGATATCTAGTAGTAGTATCTGGAAATTGCAGTTTTTTGAAACCGAAACGGGGTAGGAAGCAGGGGAAATGATGAAATATATAGCAGTAACGAGGGGCTAGGAAATCGCTATAGCTAACTAATAGTAGCGCATTCCAGAAAAGCGCTGCTGATATAGTCAACAGTAGTAGTGCGGGTGCGGACCGCGCTACTACTAACAGTTAGCTGTAGCGCCGTAGCAGTAGCGCGGCTGCCCGCGCTGCTGCTAGCCTCCAAACCCGCGCTACTACTAGGGTTTTCCCTAGTAGTGTAAATTGTTGGAAATATGCCCTAGAGGCAATATTAAAAGGATTATTATTATATTTCTTTGTTCATGATAATTGTATGTTATTCATGCTTGAATTGTATTGTACGGAAACAGCGATACATGTGTGAATACATAGACCACAACGTGTCCCTGGTAAGCCTCTAGTTACCAGCTCGTTGATCAACAGATGGTCACGGTTTCCTGACCATGGACATTGGATGTCATTGATAACGGGATCACATCATTAGGAGAATGATGTGATGGACAAGACCCAAACCTAAGCCTAGCACGAGATCGTGTAGTTCGCAATGCTTAAGCTTTTCCAGTGTCAAGTATCTGTTCCTTAGACCATGAGGTTGTGCAACTCCCGGACACCGTAGGAATACTTTGGGTGTGCCAAACGTCACAACATAACTGGGTGGCTATAAAGGTACACAACGGGTATTACCGAAAGTGTCTGTTGGGTTGGCACGAACCGAGACTGGGATTTGTCACTCCGTATGACGGAGAGGTATCTCTGGGCCCACTCGGTAAGACATCATCATAATGAGCTCAATGTGACAAAGGAGTTAGTCATGGGATGATGGATTATGGAACGAGTAAAGAGACTTGCCATGACGAGATTGAACAAGGTATCGGTATACCGACGATCGAATCTCGGGCAAGTATCCTACCGATAGACAAAAGGAATTACATACGGGATTAAGTGAATCCTTGACATTGTGGTTCATCCGATGAGATCATCGAGGAACACATGGGAACCAACATGGGTATCCAGATCCCGCTGTGGGTTATTGACCGGAGAGTCATCTTGGTCATGTCTGCGTGTGTCCCGAACCCGTAAGGTCTACACACTTAAGGTTCGGTGACGCCAGGGTTATAGAGATATATGCACACGGAAACCCGAATGTTGTTCGGAGTCCCGTATGAGATCCCGGACATCACGAGGAGTTCCGGAATGGTACGGAGGTAAAGAATGATATATAGGAAGTCCATTTTCGGCCATCAGGAGAGTTCCGGGGGTCACCGGTAGTGTACCGGGACCACCGGAAGGGTTCCGGGGGTCCACCGGGTGGGGCCACCCATCCCGGAGGGCCCCGTGGGCCATAGGGGGAGGGGACCAGCCCCTAGTGGGATGGCGCACCCCCCATGGGCCTCCCCCCATGCGCCTAGGGTTGAAACCCTAGGGGTGGGGCTTGGGGGGCAAGCCACCCCCTTGGCCGCCGCCCCCCTAGGAGATTGGATCTCCTAGGGCCGGCGCCCCCTGCCCCCCTATATATAGTGGGGGGAGAGAGGGCAGACGCACCTCAGCCCCTAGCGCCTCCCCCCCCCGTTACATCTCCTACTCCTCTCCCAGGGTCTCGGCGAAGCCCTGCAGCTTTTCCCGTTGCATCCACCACCACGCCGTCGTGCTGCTGGATCTCCATCAACCTCTCCTCCCCCCTTGCTGGATCAAGAAGGAGGAGACGTCGCTGTACCGTACGTGTGTTGAACGCGGAGGTGCCGTCCGTTCGGCGCTGGGATCATCGGTGACGAGGATCACGACGAGTACAACTCCATCATCCACGTTCCTCCGAACGCTTCCGCTCGCGATCTACAAAGGGTATGTAGATGCACTCCTTTATGCTCGTTGCTAGATGAACTCCTTAGATTGATCTTGGTGAAGCGTAGAATTTTTTTGAATTCTGCTACGTTATCCAACAGTGGCATCTGAGCTAGGTCTTTGCGTAGCACCTTGCACGAGTAGAACACAAACAAGTTGTGGACGTTGATTTTGTTCAATTCTCTTGCCGCTACTAGTCCAATCTTGATTCGGCGGCATCGTGGGATGAAGCGGCCCGGACCGACATTACACGTACACTTACGTGAGACTGGTTCCACCGACTGACATGCACTAGTTGCATAAGGTCGCTGGCGGGTGTCTGTCTCTCCCACTTTAGTCGGATCGGATTCGATGAAAAGGGTCCTTATGAAGGGTAAATAGAAATTGACATATCACGTTGTGGTTTTGGCGTAGGTAAGAAACGTTCTTGCTAGAAACCTATAGAAGCCATGTAAAAACTTGCAACAACAATTAGAGGACGTCTAACTTGTTCTTGCAGCATGTGCTATGTGATGTGATATGGCCAAGAAGATGTGATGAATGATATATGTGATGTATGAGATTGATCATGTTCTTGTAATAGGAAATCACGACTTGCATGTCGATGAAAATGACAACCGGCAGGAGCCATAGGAGTTGTCTTATTTATTATATGACCTGCGTGTCACTGAATAACGCCATGTAATTACTTTACTTTATTGCTAAACGTTAGCCATAGTGGTAGAAGTAATATTTGGCGAGACGACTTCATGAAGACATGATGATGGAGATAATGGTGTCATGCCGGTGACTGTTAAGATTAAAAATAATCTGTAATTAGGGAAATCTCCCCTTGTCCATCAAGCGCACGGTTGCTCTCTCTCGAACCGTCGCCTCGCACCCGTCTCCCTGGAACCGACGCGTCCCTCCTCTGGACCGTCGTGTCTCTCCAAGGGAGATATAAACCCCCCTGTAACCATCGTCAAGGATCGATCGGAGTTTTTGATTCAAACACGTTATCACGCACGCTAGAACTACCAACGAGCGAAACAACAGAGGAACAGAGGAAAGTTCGCCGATGGTGAGATGACAGGCCTCACCTCTTTCTTCCTTCGCCTGATCCGCGAGGATGGTCGCCGCTACTGCCGTCGCCATCATGGTGTGGGTGGCTTCCGTCGTTTCTGTCACCGGATGCATGCCATCCGCCAGTTCGGCCGCCACCGCGCCGCTGGACGTAGTGCTTCTGGCCGCCACGACGCCACTGGACGCGCCCCCTGCGGTGCTCCCTTCGCCCCTAGACACGCCCACGACGGTGCTTCTTGCGTCCGTGGCCAGGCGCCCATGGGGTTTGACCCCTGGCTTGTGGCAGGCCCGAGCGCCTCCATGGTGCACAGGGCTGCAGTCGCGCCTGCACCACCCTCCAGATCTCCGCCTCCACCTCCTCCTCCACCGGCCGCATGGCTCCCGCCCTCGACGCCGACGCCCGCCGGCGAGGCTGTTGGCCCGAGCCGTGGCCCTCCTGGCTACTCGCCCGTCCCGATGCGCGCCGTTGTGGACGAAGAGGCCGCGCTCGGCTTCGTGTCAGCCCCAACAGGCGCCTCCGGCGTCATCCTCCTCGGAGTGGGGATGGAAGAAGCCGGCGTTGACCCCCCACCACCACTGGAGGCCACTGCGGGCTCGAGCTGCCGGGTGGAGAGGCGCTTCGGCCGCCTCTTCGGGCGTGCCGTCTTCGCCCTCGACCGCCGTCACGGCCGCCGCGCCGGCTCGTGGGCTCCGGCGAGCCTGGGTCTCACCAGTGCCATGCCAGAGAGTGCTCGCCCAGATCCCGCCGCCAACAGATCGCGCATGGATGAGGAGGACGCGCCGGTGTGCGCTGGTGGGCTGCGACGGCCATTCTGACCACCGGCGCCGATGGGTAGGGAAGGGGATCGAGTTGCAGCAGTGCGGGTTCGGGGTCCTCGACCCTCTATCCGTAACCGCTCATCCCCCCCTGCCTCTTATGCGGTGCGGCGGTGAATGGGCAGGCCAAAGGCCATGGAGGCCCAGGCCTAGCGCCTGTGTTGCCTCCGGCCGGCCACTGTTATATTTTTTTTTTCTTTTTTCTGTTTGTTTAGCATTAGTACTAATTATTGTATTAGTACAGTTTTTAGACTATTTTTAGTACTGTTTAGTACTTAGATTAACTACTACTTACACTTTTGTCCTGTTTTAGATTGATTCTATGTTAGGACTTGTGTAATTATTAGTAGGTGTGTTTATATTATGTAATGGATTGCATATAAATAAAGTACCGGATTTCATTCGGGAAGAAAGACATGTTCCATGTGTTTACCACATATCAAGTTCTCTTGAACATGTCTTTGCGATCGAGATCATCTTCTCTCCATACCAAACTTGCAAATTTTTGAATTTTTCTCCCTCCTTATTTATGAATTGTAGCATACACAAGGTAATGGCAATGTAGCCCATTACTGTGAGATCTAAGTGATCTTCAATGTGTTATGTTTACACAATTGAGGTTGAGAAATTTTTTCAAGTTTTTCACTTGAACATCATTTTTTTGCGTTCTTATTACAAAACCATGATGGTTTTTAATTTACCACCTGTAAATTAATTATCTCTGGTTCCTCATGTAGGCAAAGATGACTGCCAAAGAGTTTGAGGAGCCTGCCCTCAATGGCCACAACTATCCTACATGGGCTATGGACATCAAGATCAGTCTTGCGTCCCGTGGGATTGCGCGTGCAATCCAGCCCCCTGAGACTCCTCTCCCACTGGAGCCACGCCGCTGACAGAACAGCAGAACTATGCTGCTTTATTCATCATAAGGCATCATATTCATCCAGATCTCAAGTCTGAGTATTTACAGGAGGAATCTCCTAGTACTCTGTTTCTGGCCCTCAAAACGAGGTATGAACAGCAGAAGGCAATAGTCCTGCCAGAAGCACTCCATGATTGGACTCATCTCCGTCTCCAGGATTTCAAATCCATCGGTGAATACAATCATGATGTTCATAAGATATGTTCCAAACTGCGCTTTTGTGAGAAGGAACCTACTGAGGGGGAGAAGATAGAAAAGACTCTGTATACTATGCTCCCTTCAGATAGGATCCTCCAACAACAATACCGTGCTCGTAACTTCACCGTCTATTCCGAGTTTATTCACATGTTACTTCAGGATGAAAAGCATGATGAGCTACTTGCTAAGAATGTCTCTCAGCGCCCAGTTGGGGCACAACCTTTACCAGAAGTTCATATGAATATCGGGAATAGACAAAAGTTTAATCGTACCTTTCGGGGTAAACAATCCAATTTCGAGCATAAGCGAAAGCGCAATGGGAACAGAAGATCCAGAAACCCAGGAAAGGGAAAAGGCACTTCAAAGCCCAGGTTTGATAAATCTAAGCTTTGCAACAAGTGTGGATGCTACACACATTCTACTGAAAAGTGCACAATGCCCAAGCATCTGGTTATGATGTACCAGCAATCTCAGGGACGCAAAGCACCTCAAGGGAAAAGGTTTGAAGCCAACTTCAACCTTCATCCGCATAGCGCACAAGGAGCCGGTGATTCGCACGATGTCCCTCCTGGACCGAGCAACGCCATGATTCCTTATCTGCCTGAGGATCCTGCTGAAATGGAGAACACGTTGATTGAGTACACCGCAGACAACGTGTTTGGCGACTTCGACTAGTCCCTCAATCTTCTAGTGATCTACTCATTTATGTCCATTTGTGATGATTGTAATAAGAACATAAGTTTGTTGTTGTCTTTATATTGTATTGTATCAGCACGTTTGATATAATAAACATTGTATACTATGTATTACCATGAGGTTTTCTTATTGAAAATTCTTTGTTTTATATAGTTCTCTACTGGGACAATCCGATGGAAGAGGAATTATGCCTTGTGGACAGTGGTGCCACAAACTCCATACTGAGGGAGATGAAATACTTCCAAACTCTGAAAAAGACGAATGGAGATATTCTAACTATCGCTGGACGCGATACTGTGATTGTTGGTACTGGACGTGCCATCTTCACCCTCCCAAGTGGTACACATGTGACAATTGAGGATGCTTTACTGTATCCCGATTCTTCACTGTAGCGACCAGACCTCAAACAGTCTGATCTCCATGCATCAGTGTCATCCCTGGATAAGTAATGCTGACACGCATGGTACTCGAAGGATTTATAACAGAGTAGCAATCACACACTTATTACATCGATAGTTCAACGATGAATTTATTACACAATTCATGGCTGAAGGCCATCTAACACGATAACAGCAGAAGGCTTGGAAGATAAGTGAGTCCATCAACTCCAGCGGCATCACTGAGTATAGAACCACGACCTAAAAGGGCATCTTACTCGTCATCTGAAAAGTCTGCAACATGAAACGTTGCAGCCCGAAAAACGGGTCAGCACATGGAATATGCTGGCAAGGTAACACAAAAGATGCAATGAAGGTAAAGCTACACTATATGCAATATGGCTGATGGAAAGCTCTATGGTTAAGTTTTTTTGCGTAAAGCCAATTTTTCCCTACTTCAAAGGAATGTATTTTAATTAACTATCATGGTAGTCGAAACATCGTTGAGAAGATAGACATCCTCTCAACCCCAATTAAAAGTAATCATTAAACCCAACAAAATTAAATAAAGTAACGTGTTGAGATGCACATGATAATCCAAATATCAGATACTCAAGATGTCCATAACCGGGGACACGGCTAATCATGATCAGTTTGTACACTCTGCAGAGGTTTGTGCACTTTCCCCACAAGACTCGATCGCCTCCGTTTGGTTTCTCGCACTGCATGGTGTTTGAGAAACGGATGACCGAGACACAGTCTTTCCGAAGAGGTCCCCTTAACCAGAAAGATAGGCCGGTACACCTACAAAACCCAACTACATCTGCTAGCCCATCATGGAAAGGTTTCCCACAACTTACTCAACTATGCCAGAGCCCATATTGGCATGTGGCTGCACACGGATGTTTCTAGCATGAAAAATCTCATGATCCCTTTGAGCCTGGGTGGCGGTCCAAAAGAAAAACAGGCAATCCAGGAATACCCAGATGCCTCAATCCACCTAGATGTGTATTAAAGTTGCCACCTTAAGTTGAACCATTAATTAACAACTCACATCTGTCATGGATTTCACTCAAACCCAAACCACGTCTACGAGCATAGCATGTCCTAACAGCAAACGTAGAAGTAACTCCCAGGGTTTGAATGTAATGCAGGTAATAGGTAATACCTCAAACTACTTCCCAATCCCACAAGTTAATTGATCCTATTCATGCAATGTGTGAGGGGTTTTAACTAATGCAATGAAAACTGGGTAATAGGAAAGCATGATCAAAGTGTTACTTGCCTTGCTGATGATCCGCAAAACCTAGAGACTCAAAGTAGCAAGCGGCGCACTACGGGTACTCTATCGCAATCAAACAACAAGCATACAATAAGTACTTAACTAATGCACGGGTAAAACTCAAATAAGAGATCTAACCAGAAAGTTCTAATTAAGAACTCCGGTTTGCAAAAAGAATCAACTCGAAAGAAGCAACGAAACTCAAACTGCAAAAGAAACGAGCTCCGAATTACTAGTTGGCCTAAAGTCAAATTTTACAGTAGCCAAAACTTTGTTCAAGTTGGTTAAACGTAAAGAGGGCTTCGAGACGAAGATCTGGGATTTTGAATCACCTGATTCCGACTCTCGAGCGAAAAGAAAAACGAAAAACAAGATCAGGGCAGAAATCGCGATCGGAAAAATCGCGGATAAAATACCCCGAAAAAGAAAAACGACGAAAAGGCTAACGAACGAATGTTCGCTGTCTGCGATTAACTAACGAAAACCGTTCATTAAAACGAACGTACGGACGAACGTCCTCTATTTAACTAAACCGGCGAAAAACCGATCTAAACCGAAAAAAACAGATCTAGGGTTTCTTCCTAAAAAAACCGATCCGATCTAAAAAAAAAACCGGCGGCATCTACCTCGTCTCCGGTGGGGCGGCGTGGTCCGGCGGCGGCGGCGGGGTCCGGCGGCGACGTCGGGCGGCGGCGGCGGCTGGCGCGGGCGGCGGCGGTGGCTAGCGCGGGCGGCGGCGGGCGGCGGCTGGCACGGGCCGCGGCGGGCGGCGGCTGGCACGGGCCGCGGCGGGCGGCGGCTGGCGCGGGCGGCGGGGTCCGGCGGCACTAGGGTTTGGGGCGGGCTCCGGCGGCTGTGGCGACTTGGGCCGGATCTGGCGCTATTTAAAGCCCAGAGTCCTGGTCCTTTACTAGTCCTAGTCGGTTCCCCCCCCCCCCTTTTTTTAAATAGATTCCCGGCGCAATAAAACAAACGAAATAAATATCAAATGTACTCCAAAAATCCCGAACTAAATTTTCGCCGTACTCTAATAATATTTAGGAGAAAGTGAACATTTTTCCCGGACCTAAATGCGATTTTGAAAAATGCGTATTTTTCCTATGCAAATAAATCCAAAAATAAATCCAGAAAAATACCAAAAGTGATTTTAATATTTTTCCTCCAATATTTCTATTATTTTGGAGAAGTCATATTATCTCCGCTCATTTATTTTATTTATAAATATTTTTAGGAGAGAAAAATAATTAGAATCACACTGTCCTCGTACCGGTATTCGAGCGAACTCAAATATGAAAACGGTAAAATCCCCAACTCTCTCCGTAGGTCCTTGAGTTGCTTAGAATTCCGAGGAACTCCACGAACAAAAATGAAAAAATATGCAAATGCAATTATGACCTATGTATAACATTCCAAATTGAAAATTTGGGATGTTACAAACCTACCCCCTTAGAATGAATCTCGCCCTCGAGATTCTGCTTGGCTAGAGAACAGGTGTGGGTGGTCCTTGCGTAGATCATCTTCTCGTTCCTAGGTGGCTTCTTCCTCGGTGTGGTGACTCCACTGAACTTTGCAAAACTTGATAACCTTGCTGCGGGTAACTCTACTCGAAAATTCGAGGATCTTAACGGGCTTCTCTTCGTAGGTCAGGTCACTGTCCAACTGAATTGCTTCCAGGGGTACTGTGTCTCTAAGTGTTAAATCGGCCATCTCCGCGTGGCACTTTTTCAGTTGTGAAACGTGAAACACGTCGTGCACTCCTGACAATCCTTCGGGCAACTCCAACTTATAGGCAACTTCTCCCATGCGTTCCAAAACACGGTAAGGTCCAACAAATCTCGGGGCTAACTTCCCTTTAACTCCGAAACGTTTCATTCCTCGCAGAGGCGTTACCCTCAAGTACGCTCTGTCTCCGATCTCATAGTCTATCTCCTTGCGCTTCGAGTCGGTGTAACTCTTCTGCCTGGACTGAGCTACCTTCAGTCTATCTCGGATCAACTTCACCTTCTCCTCAGACTCTTTGATTAAGTCTGGTCCAAACAACTGTCGGTCTCCAACTTCGTCCCATGACAATGGTGTTCGGCATCTCCTTCCATATAATGCCTCAAACGGTGCCATCTTCAAACTGGCCTGGTAACTATTGTTGTATGAAAACTCTGCGTAAGGCAAGTTGTCATCCCAACTAGATCCATAGTCTAATGCACAGGCTCTCAACATATCCTCCAGAATCTGATTGACTCTCTCCGTCTGTCCATCGGTCTGCGGATGAAACACTGTGCTAAACTCTAGCCTGGTTCCCAAGGTTTCATGTAACTGATTCCAGAACTTTGAGGTAAACTGAGTTCCTCTATCAGATACAATACTCCTCGGAACTCCATGCAGACATACAATTCTGGTCATGTATATCTTAGCCAACTTTGCACTGGTATATGTGGTTTTCACTGGAATAAAGTGGGCTACCTTCGTCAATCGGTCTACTACTACCCAGATTGAATCATACCCTGCTTTGGTCCTGGGCAATCCGGTGATAAAATCCATACCAAGCTTCTCCCACTTCCATTCGGGAATTGGCATAGGTTGTAGCAATCCTGCTGGCTTCTGATGTTCTGCCTTTACTCTTTGACACACATCACAAACTGCTACATGCTCCGCAATATCTTTCTTCATACCGGTCCACCAAAAAATATCCTTCAAATCCAAATACATCTTAGTATTTCCTGGGTGAATCAAGTATGGTGAATCATGGGCCTCCTGTAAAATCAACTTCCTAATCTCCGGGTCATTCGGCACATAGATTCAATCTTCAAACAATAAGGTGTTGTGCTCATCCTCACGAAAACCTTTAGCTTTTCCTTCGCTCATCCTCTCCTTTATAGCGACAATCTCCTTGTTAGCTTTCTGAGCTTCTCTGATTTTATCCATCAAGGTAGACAGGATTTCTAGTGTTGCTACATAGCCTCTCGGAACTATCTCCAAACGTAGTTCTCGTAGGTCCTCAGCTAACTCCTTTGGAAACTCTTCCATCATTAGGGTATTGACATGGCTCTTACGGCTTAGCGCATCCGCTACTACGTTACCCTTTCCGGGATGATAATGCAATCTCATGTCATAATCCTTAATGAGCTCCAGCCATCTCCTTTGCCAAAGATTCAACTCCTTCTGAGTGAATATATACTTCAGACTCTTGTGATCCGTATATACTTCACAATGGTTTCCTATGAGAAAATGTCTCCACGTCTTCAATGCATGCACTACAGCTGCTAACTCCAGATCGTGGGTGGCATAGTTCATCTCATGAGGCTTTAGTTGTCGTGAAGCATACGAAACAATTCTTCCTTCCTGCATAAGAACTGCTCCAAGTCCTCGACGTGAAGTGTCGCAGTACACCTCATAAGCCTTATGTTGATCTGGCAGGATGAACACAGGGGATGATACCAACCCTTTTTTCAACTCCTGGAAACTAGTCTCACATTCTTCGGTCCAACTGAACTTGGTTTCCTTCTTCAACAACTCCGTCATTGGCTTTGCAATCCTTAAGAAATTCTCGATAAATCTTCGGTAGTATCCTGCGAGTCCAAGAAAACTCCGGATCTCTCCGACAGTCATCGGTGCTTCCCAATTGGTCACAGTCTCCACCTTGGCGGGATCTACTGCTATTCCTTCTCCGGATATAACATGTCCGAGGAATCCGACTTCCTTCAACCAAAACTCACATTTGCTAAACTTGGCATACAGCTGATGTTCTCTGAGCTTCTCTAATACCAAACGCAAATGTTCCTCATGCTCCTCTTCATCCTTCGAGAAGATCAAGATATCATCTATGAACACTACGATGAACTTATCCAAATACTCCATAAACACTTTGTTCATCAGGTTCATAAAGTAAGCCGGTGCGTTTGTCAGACCAAACGACATAACGGTATACTCATACAACCCATACCTAGTGGTAAAGGCCGTCTTAGGGATATCTTGCTCTCGAATCTTCAATTGATGGTACCCTGATCGCATATCGATCTTAGAAAAGACCTTAGCTCCTTGCAATCTATCGAACAGATCATTGATCATTGGCAACGGGTACTTATTCTTGATCGTTACTTCATTCAATCCTCGGTAATCAACAACCATTCTTAACGATCCATCCTTCTTCTCCACTAGAAGTACTGGCGAACCCCAAGGCGAAGAACTTTGCGTATGAATCCTTTATCCAGTAATTCCTTAATCTGCTTCTTAATCTCCTCCAAATCCTTTGCGGGCATCCTATATGGTCTCTTAGAAATTGGCCCGGTGCCTGGCAAAAGTTCAATCAAAAACTCTATGTCTCTATCCGGTGGCATGCCACGTAACTCTTCTGGAAACACATCCGGAAAATCCTTCACTACTGGCACTTCCTCCTGAACAACTCCCGTGAGAGAATGTACTTGAGTCCTTGTAGGCGAATGCCTAGATACATACTTAATCCTTTTTCCCTCCGGGGTGGTGAGCAATATAGACTTACTGGCACAATCAATGTTACCTCCATACTATGATAACCAATCCATACCTAATATCACATCCAATCCTTGTGATTCCAGAACTATTTGGTCAGAGGGGAAAGTGTGGCGTCCTATGGTCAATGGCGTCTGAAAACATCCTTGGTGTGCCATATAATCTGCTCCAGGTGAACTTACTAACATGGGGGTCTTAAGAACTCGGGTGGACATCCTATGTTTATTTACGAATCCCCTTGAAATGTATGAATGCGATGCACCAGTATCGAAGAGAACTATTGCGGTAAATGTCTTAACCAAAAACTTACCGACAACAGCATCTGGTTGCTCTTCTACCTCCTCCCCGGTCACATGGTTCACTTGTCCTTTGTTGAACGGGTTGGGCTTCTTTCCGGCGCTTCCATTGCCGTTCCCATTCTTAACTTCAGGGCATTCATTAGCATAATGTCCAGTCTTCCCGCACTTGTAACAAGTGACATGGCTAAAATCCCTCTTGGTGGGTGTGGACGGTGCAGGGCGGTTCTGGTTTCCATTGGCTCCATTTCCACTCCCATTACCATTGCCATTCTTGGTGCCATTGTGGTTGTGTGAGCTACTTCCTCCATGGGTGTGCTGAAACTGTCCTACTGCTTTAGGGGTAAAGCGAGGCTTCTGCTGAGCTCCAGAATTATACTTCCCTTGCCCATACTTCCTCTTGCGACTCTCAATCTGTTGATGCTTCCTTTCAATCATCAGGGCTCGGTCAACCAACTCCTGATAGTTATTGAAAGTTGCCACCATCAGTTGTACACTCATCTCATCATTCAGCCCTTCCATAAATCTCTCCTGCTTCTTGGCATCTGTAGCCACATCATCTGGGGCATAACGAGATAGGGTACTAAACTCATCCACGTACTGGGCTACCGTACGATTTCCTTGGCGCAAGTTGCGAAACTCCTGCTTCTTCATACTCATGGCTCCAGTCGAGACATGGGCAGTACGAAAAGCTTGCTGAAACTGATCCCAAGTCACATTGGCTACGGGGTAAGTGGCTGTGTAATTCTCCCACCATGCTGCGGCTGGTCCCGACAACTGGTGTGCGGCAAATCGCACCTTCTCAGCATCCGAGCAATTGGCGGTGGTCAAATCCCTTCCAATCTTGCGTAGCCAGTCATCAGCCACAATTGGTTCGATGCTGCTAGCAAACACAGGTGGTTGCAACCTTCAGAAACGTGTCAGGTTGTCCACAGGTGGTGGTGGTGGAGGGTTGTTGTTGTTGTTCTGGTTGTTCTGGGTGTTCTGGACAAGAAGTTGCATCAGGGTGTTCTGCTGCTGGATCAACTGAGTGAGCTCAGGGGGAAACTCGAATTCACGTCTTGGAGGCATCTGATGGGTGTAGAGGGAAGAGATTAGAATAGAATAGAGGTCTAAGGGAAAATCACTACCCATATGCACATGAGTCAAACACACAATCATATCACACCAATCAATTTCAAACAAGGTCTTACAAATCTAACGATCGTTTACAAAAGTGATCTAAATCTAATACTTGGTGGTAAACTACTAGTCATAGGGTGGTCATCTAAAAATATTGGTCGGCAGAGGATTCCATAATATCTGCCCCAGCTTCATCTTCATAGTCTTCATCTTTGCTATCCTCAGCTTCCGAATCCGTATCATCTATGATGATATAGTCTTCCGGTGGAATCTCCTTGGGTTCTTCTTCCTCGTCTTCTTCTCCCATGAGTATCCCTAACTTCCGGGTCAAATCATCATTCTTCTCCACAAGTATCTTCATCTCCTCCTCATATCCGTCACGTGTAGACTTGAGTTCTTCCTCTAGCTCCAAATTCCTATTTAGGGCCTTCTTCAAATCTATCATCCCAGCACACATCTGGTGCTCCTCGCGACGAATGTGGTGGTTCAACTCCTGGATGAATGCTGCTATGGATATACCCTTCTTGGTGCTGATCATATCCCAATTGTCATCTCGGCGTCCACCAATCTGGTAGATAGTGTCCTTTAGCTCCTTCTTGTAGACTTCTCCAATCCTTCCCATAGCAATGTGGGCTGCCATACTTCTTCCTAGGCTCCATGTAGGTGCATTAAAGAAAAATGCTATGAGTGGGGTGACGGGTGCATACGTCCTTCCTGGAACTTGAGCTTGAATCAACCAACGCTCCTCCTCAGGTAGAGTGGCATTGTAGGTTCCAGTGAAACTTGGTAATCCAATGTGTAGATATCTGGTGACCTCCTTCAGGTGTCGTCCAAAAGGTGTATCATCATCCGGTTGCATGAACTTGTGCTTTGCTTCCACCATCCTAAAGAATAGAAAAGATGAGGAGTCAGAAGAGAGAAGAGTGAATTGTGTTCTAGGGCTTGTCTTAGTGGTCGTGTCCTACAGTCAGCGTGTGCTCTGATACCATCTTTGTAGCGACCAGACCTCAAACAGTATGATCTCCATGCATCAGTGTCATCCCTGGATCAGTAATGCTGACACGCATGGTACTCGAAGGATTTATAACAGAGTAGCAATCACACACTTATTACATCGATAGTTCAACGATGAATTTATTACACAATTCATGGCTGAAGGCCATCTAACACGATAACAGCAGAAGGCTTGGAAGATAAGTGAGTCCATCAACTCCAGCGGCATCACTGAGTATAGAACCACGACCTAAAAGGGCATCTTACTCGTCGTCTGAAAAGTCTGCAACATGAAACGTTGCAGCCCGAAAAACGGGTCAGCACATGGAATATGCTGGCAAGGTAACACAAAAGATGCAATGAAGGTAAAGCTACACTATATGCAATATGGCTGGTGGAAAGCTCTATGGTTAAGTTTTTTTGCGTAAAGCCAATTTTTCCCTACTTCAAAGGAATGTATTTTAATTAACTATCATGGTAGTTGAAACATCGTTGAGAAGATAGACATCCTCTCAACCCTAATTAAAAGTAATCATTAAACGCAACAAAATTAAATTAAAGTAACGTGTTGAGATGCACATGATAATCCAAATACCAGATACTCAAGATGTCCATAACCGGGGACACGGCTAATCATGATCAATTTGTACACTCTGCAGAGGTTTGTGCACTTTCCCCACAAGACTCGATCGCCTCCGTTTGGTTTCTCGCGCTGCATGGTGTTTGAGAAACGGATGACCGAGACACAGTCTTTCCGAAGAGGTCCCCTTAACCAGATAGATAGGCCGGTACACCTACAAAACCCAACTACATCTGCTAGCCCATCATGGAAAGGTTTCCCACAACTTACTCAACTATGCCAGAGCCCATATTGGCATGTGGCTGCACACGGAAGTTTCTAGCATGAAAAATCTCATGATCCCTTTGAGCCTGGGTGGCGGTCCAAAAGAAAAACAGGCAATCCTGGAATACCCAGATGCCTCAATCCACCCAGATGTGTATTGAAGTTGCCACCTTAAGTTGAACCATTAATTAACAACTCACATCTGTCATGGATTTCACTCAAACCCAAACCACGTCTACGAGCATAGCATGTCCTAACAGCAAACGTAGATGTAACTCCCAGGGTTTGAATGTAATGCAGGTAATAGGTAATACCTCAAACTACTTCCCAATCCCACAAGTTAATTGATCCTATTCATGCAATGTGTGAGGGGTTTTAACTAATGCAATGAAAACTGGGTAATTGGAAAGCATGATCAAAGTGTTACTTGCCTTGCTGATGATCCGCAAAACCTAGAGACTCAAAGTAGCAAGCGGCGCACTACGGGTACTCTATCGCAATCAAACAACAAGCATACAATAAGTACTTAACTAATGCACGGGTAAAACTCAAATAAGAGATCTAACCAGAAAGTTCAAATTAAGAACTCCGGTTTGCAAAAAGAATCAACTCGAAAGAAGCAACGAAACTCAAACTGCAAAAGAAATGAGCTCTGAATTACTAGTTGGCCTAAAGTCAAATTTTACAGTAGCCAAAACATTGTTCAAGTTGGTTAAACGTAAAGAGGGCTTCGAGACGAAGATCTGGGATTTTGAATCACCTGATTCCGACTCTCGAGCGAAAAGAAAAACGAAAAACAAGATCAGGGCAGAAATCGCGATCGGAAAAATCGCGGATAAAATACCCCGAAAAAGAAAAACGACGAAAAGGCTAACGAACGAATGTTCGCTGTCTGCGATTAACTAACGAAAACCGTTCATTAAAACGAACGTACGGACGAACGTCCTCTATTTAACTAAACCGGCAAAAAACCGATCTAAACCGAAAAAAACAGATCTAGGGTTTCTTCCTAAAAAAACCGATCCGATCTAAAAAAACCTGCAGCATCTACCTCGTCAGGCGGGGCGGCGGGGTCCGGCGGCGGCGGCGGGGTCCGACGGCGAAGGCGGGCGGCGCGGCGGCGGGTGGCGCGGCGGCGGCGACGGCTGGCGCGGGCGGAGGCGGCGGCTGGCGCGGGCGGCGGCTGGCGCGGGTGGCGGCTGGCGGCGGCGGCTGGCGCGGGCGGCGGGGTCCGGCGGTGCTAGGGTTTGGGGCGGGCTGCGGCGGCTGTGGCGACTTTGGCCGGATCTGGCGCTATTTAAAGCCCACAGTCCTGGTCCTTTACTAGTCCTAGTCGGTTCCCCCTTTTTTTTAAATAGATTCCCGGCGCAATAAAACTAACGAAGTAAATATCAAACGGACTCCAAAAATCCCGAAATAAATTTTTACCGTCCTCTAATAATATTTAGGACAAAGTGAACATTTTTCCCGGACCAAAATACGATTTCGAAAAATGCGTATTTTTCCTATGCAAATAAATCCGAAAATAAATCCAGAAAAATACCAAAAGTGATTTTAATATTTTTCCTCCAATATTTCTATTATTTTGGAGAAGTCATATTATCTACGCTCATTTATTTTATTTATAAATATTTTTAGGAGAGAAAAATAATTAGAATCACACTGTCCTCGTACCGGTATTCGAGCGAACTCAAATACGAAAACGGTAAAATCCCCAACTCTCTCCGTAGGTCCTTGAGTTGCTTAGAATTCCGAGGAACTCCACGAACAAAAATGCAAAAATATGCATATGCAATTATGACCTATGTATAACATTCCAAATTGAAAATTTGGGATATTACATTCACGTACCCTGATCAATTATCGAGATATCCGTAAAAATGGTTTTCACATTGAAACCCATGAAGACAACAAAGAGGAGTATCTACTCTTTACCAAAGATCACGGATATGGCAAAAAGGTACATGAGAAAATTCCTTCTCTATCGTCCGGTTTGTACTATACGTACATCAAACCCATAGAACATGTTGCATACAAAGTAATTTTTTCAGAATGTGAATGAATTCCAAACCTGGCATGATCGCCTAGGCCATCCCGGAATTGGGATGATGAGAAAAATTACCAGTAATTCCATTGGTCATAATTTGCTTGAGTCAAAATTTCCTCAATCTTCTGATTTTGTGTGCACATATTGTGCCACGGGAAAGCTAATTTTGAGGCCCTCGCATCTCAAAATACAAGCTGAACCACTTCAGTTCCTTGAACGTATTCAAGGAGACATTTGTGGTCCCATTCAGCCATTACCTTGACCTTTCAGGTATTTCATGGTTCTGATTGACGCATCTACATGATGGTCACACGTGTGTCTTCTATCCACACGGAACCATGCATTTGCCAAGATAATGAGGCAAGTCATTAAGTTGCAAGCCCATTATCCTGAAAGTCGAATTAAGACAATTCGAATGGACAACGCTGCAGAATTCTCCTCACATGCTTTCAATGATTATTGCATGGCTTTGGGGATTGAAGTTCAGCACTCTGTTCCATATGTCCATACACAAAATGGTTTGGCTGAAGCATTGATTAAGAGGATTAAACTCATTGCAAGACCTTTGTTGACGAATTGCAACTTGCCAACCTCTTGTTGGGGTCATGCCATTTTACACGCTGCTGACTTGATACAATTGAGACCAACTGCATATCACAGTTCTTCTCCTCAGGAATTGGTACGTGGAAATCCTCCAAGCATTTCCCATCTGCGTAAGTTCGGATGTGCTGCATACATCCCGATCTCACCACCTCAGCGTACATCTATGGGCCCACACAAGAAATTGGGGATCTATGTGGGGTACAAATCGCCGTCGATTATCAAGTACCTGGAACCCCTGACTGGGGATCTATTCACAGCCCATCACGCTGATTGTATATTAAACGTGGAACATTTTCCGGCATTAGGGGGAGATTTCAAGTACCAGAAAGAATGCCCGGAAATTGATTGGAATGCTCATGCCATTTCATCCTCTGATCCACGTACCCAAGAGACCGAACTTCAAGTTCGGAAGACCATTAATTTGCAACATCTTGCAAAAAATCTGCCAGATTCATTTACTGATCTAAAAGGTGTAACAAAATCCTTGAATCCAGCCAGAAACGCGTCTGAAAGAGTGGAGGTACCAACTAAAACCACTCAACTCCCCGTTCCCAAAAAGAGGGGGAGTAGTATGGCCTCTGGCCCGGATCCTGCTTCTCGCAAGCAGCAAAGGAGAGAGAGGAGAAATTCCTCAAAGACGGTAAATGCAAGTCAGCTCAACGTTGACAAACACCTGATGGGTAGTATACACCCAGTGGAAGGGCAACCTCCACAACCCAGCTCCGGCTTGCACACACTAGCTGGGACATCGGAACACCCAGACTCAATCGTATTGGGAAATCACGAAGAGTCACTAGGGGTGCAGGAAATTTCTATCAACTATGTTGATTCTGGAGAATCATTTGACCATAAGACTACGAGTGTCGACATATATTTTGCTGAAAAGATTGCAGATACCCTTCTCACCGATCATGATCCAAGGTCTATCGTAGAGTGCCAAAAGCGCTCCGACTGGCCTAAATGGAAGGATGCAATCCAAGCAGAAATTGCCTCGCTTAACAAAAGAAAGGTATTCACTGAAGCAATACCGACACCTCCCAGTGTTTTCCCGGTGGGATTCAAATGGGTTTTTTCTCCAAAAACGGAATGAGAACAATGAGGTGGTGAGATACAAAGCAAGGCTCGTAGCACAAGGTTTCACGCAGAAACCCGGCATTGATTTCACTGAAACATACTCTCCAGTAATGAGTGCAACCACTTTCCGATATCTTATATCTTTGGCAGTGCAAAATCGTCTATCTATGTAGTTGATGGAGGTCGTGACCGCATATCTTCACGGGTCACTAGATTCGGACATATATATGAAGGTTCCTGATGGAATCTCTGTCCCGAATAAAAATGCAGAACGCAACATGTATTGTGTAAAGCTGAATAAGTCATTGTATGGCTTAAGGAAGTCGGGACGGATGTGGTACAACCGACTCAGTGAGTTCCTTCTTCAGAAAGGTTACTCCAATAGTGTTGATTGTCCATGTGTTTTCATCAAGAATTCCTCTACGGGATTTTGCATCATTTCTGTGTATGTTGATGATCTCAACATCATTGGCAGCACACCAGACATTGATGAAGCACGCAATCACCTAAAGATGGAATTTGAGATGAAGGATTTGGGTAAAACCAAATTTTTCTTAGGTATTCAACTTGAGCACCTTCCCTCAGGCATCATGGTACACCAAGCTGCCTATATCCAGAAAATATTGGAAAAATTCAATATGGACAAATCCTATCCATCTAAAACTCCTATGGTGGTTCGATCTCTAGACGTAGAGAAAGATCCGTTCAGACCGAGGGATGATGGAGAAGAGGTGTTGGGATCTGGAGTTCCATACCTCAGTGCCATTGGAGCGCTTATGTATCTTGCAAATTGCACAAGACCTGATATTGCATTTGCAGTAAATCTACTTGCTAGACATAGCGCAGCTCCCACTAAACGTCATTGGTCTGGAGTGAAGAATATCTTTCGATATCTCCAAGGCACAAAGGATCTTGGCCTATTTTACCAGTTCCAGAGAAATCTGGACTCTAATATGATTGGATATGCAGATGCCGGTTATTTGTCTGATCCCCACAATGCCAGATCTCAAACCGGTTTTGTGTTCCTACATGGTGGTACTGCTATATCATGGAAGTCTTCAAAGAAGACTCTGGTGGCAACATCTACCAATCATTCTGAAATAATTTCATTATTTGAAGCGACATGTGAATGTGTATGGCTTCGCATAATGATAAACCACATACAACAGTCATGTGGAATTGGTTCGATAAAATCACCTACCATTATCTATGAAGATAATGCGGCCTGTGTTGCACAGATGCAAACAGGATACATCAAGAGCAATATCACCAAGCATATTTCTCCTAAATGGTTTTTCCCCCATAATCTTCAGAAAAGTGGGGAAATAAGCATTCTGCAAGTCAAATCATGCGACAACCTTGCTGATTTATTTACCAAGTCTCTACCAAATTCAATGTTCCAAAAATATGTTCATGGAATTGGTATGCGAAGACTTCGGGACTTGCAAGCGTCAGGGGGAGTCTCTTCTAGAGACACTCTTGTTCAACATCACATTACACTATCTTTCTTTGTGAGTGTGTGTTTCAGGATCTCATCATGGATTTCATGAAGAACTTTTGAAGGAGAATCCTTTGATATGATAGAGCTTCCTGGAGAGTTGTGAAGATGATTCTACATGGTCAAGCGTAGATTAGGGGGAGTGTTAAGATTAAAAATAATCTGTAATTAGGGAAATCTCCCCTTGTCCATCGAGCGCACGGTTGCTCTCTCTTGAACCGTCGCCTCGCACCCGTCTCCCTGGAACCGACACATCCCTCCTCTGGACCGTCGTGTCTCTCCAAGGGAGATATAAACTCCCCTGTAACCATCGTCAAGGATCGATCGGAGTTTCTGATTCAAACAGTGACAAAGATTATCATGGTGCCCCGTAGATGGAGATCGAAGGAGCAAAATGATATTGGCCATATCATGTCACTTTATTTGATTGCATGTGATGTTTATCATGTTTATGCATCTTGTTTACTTAGAACGACGGTAGTAAATATGATGATCTCTCACAAAAAATCTCAAGAATTGTGTTCCTCCTAACTGTGCACCGTTGCTAAGGATCGTTGTTCCGCAGCACCACGTGATGATCGGGTGTGATAGGCTCTAACGTTCGCATGCAAGGGTGTAAGCCAGATTTACACACGCAATACACTTAGGGTTCACTTGACGAGCCTAGCATGTACAGACATGGCCTAGGAACACGGAAGACCAAAAGGTCGAACATGAGTCGTATAGAAGATACGATCAACATGAAGATGTTCACCGTTGATGACTAGTCCGTCTCACGTGATGATCGGACACGGGCTAGTCGATTCGGATCATGTATCACTTAGATGACTAGAGAGATGTCAATCTGAGTGGGAGTTCATTAAATTTGATTAGATGAACTAAATTGTCATGCACTTAGTCTAAAAATCTTTACAATATGTCTTGTAGATCAAATGGCCCACACTCAAGTTCCCCTCAACTTCAACGCGTTCCTAGAGAAAACCAAGCTGAAAGACGATGGTAGCAACTATACGGATTGGGTCCGTAACCTGAGGATTATCCTCATAGCTGCCAAGAGATCATATGTCCTTGAAGCACCGCTAGGTGATGCACCCGTTCTCCCGGCGACCCAAGACGTTATGAACGCCTGGTAGTCGCGTTGTGATGATTACTCCCTGGTTCAGTGCGGCATGCTTTACAGCTTAGAGTTGGGGCTCCAAAAGCGTTTTTAGCACCACGGAGCATATGAGATGTTCCAAGAGCTGAAAATGGTTTTCCAAGCTCATGCCCGAGTCGAGAGATATGACGTCTCCGACGCATTCTATAGTTGTAAAATGGAGGAGAATAGTTCTGTCAGCGAGCACATACTCAAGTTGTCTGGGTTGCACAACCGCTTGTCTCAGTTGGGAATGAATCTCCCAGACAAAGCGGTCGTTGACATAATCCTTCAGTCGCTCCCACCTAGCTACAAGTGCTTCGTGTTAAATTTCAATATGCAGGGGATGGAGAGGTCCATTCCCGAGGTGTATTCAATGCTGAAATTAGCGGAGGTGGATATCAAGAAAGAACATCAAGTGTTGATGGTCAATAAAACCACTAAGTTCAAGAAAGGCAAGGGTAAGAAGAACTTCAAGAAGGACGGCAAAGGAGTTGTCGCACCCGGTAAGCCAGTTGCCGGGAAGAAGCCAAAGAATGGACCCAAGCCTAAAACTGAGTGTTTTCATTGCAAGGGAACGGGTCACTGGAAGCGGAACTGCCCCAAATACTTAGCAGATAAGAAGGCCGGCAACGTCAAAGGTATATATGATATACATGTTATTGATGTCTACCTTACCAGCGCTCGTAGTAGCTCCTGGGTATTTGATACCGGTGCAGTTGCTCACATTTGTAACTCAAAGCAGGAGCTGCGGAATAAGCGGAGACTAGCGAAGGACGAGGTGACGATGCGCGTCGGGAATGGTTCCAAGGTCGATGTGATCGCCGTCGGCACGCTGCCTCTACATCTACCCTCAGGATTAGTTTTAAACCTTAATAATTGTTATTTAGTACCAGCTTTGAGCATGAACATTGTATCTGGATCTCGTTTGATACGAGATGGCTACTCATTTAAATCCGAGAATAATGGTTGTTCTATTTATATGAGAGATATGTTTTATGGTCATGCACCGCTGGTCAATGGTTTATTTTTGATGAATCTCGAACGTGATGATACACATATTCATAGTGTGGATGCCAAAAGATGTAAAGTTGATAATGATAGTCCCACATACTTGTGGCATTGCCGCCTTGGTCATATTGGTGTCAAACGTATGAAGAAGCTCCATGCAGATGGGCTTCCAGAGTCTCTTGATTATGAATCATTTGACACGTGCGAACCATGCCTTTTGGGCAAGATGACCAAGACTCCGTTCTCCGGAACAATGGAGCGAGCAACCAACTTATTGGAAATCATACATGCCGATGTGTGCGGTCCAATGAGTGTTGAAGCTCGCGGAGGCTATCGTTATGTTCTCACCCTCACAGATGACTTGAGTAGATATGGGTATGTCTACTTGATGAAGCACAAGTCTGAGACCTTTGAAAAGTTCAAGGAATTTCAGAATGAGGTTGAGAATCAACGTGACTGAAAAATAAAGTTCTTACAATCAGATCATGGGGGTGAATATTTGAGTCATGAATTTGGCACGCACCTAAGGAACTATGGAATTGTTTCACAATTGACAACGCCAGGAACACCTCAGCGTAATGGTGTGTCCGAACATCGAAATCATACTTTGTTGGACATGGTGCGATCTATGATGTCTCTCACCGACTTACCGCTATCCTTTTGGGGATTTGCTTTAGAGACTGCCGCATTCACATTAAATAGGGCTCCGTCAAAATCCGTTGAGACGACATCGTATGAACTTTGGTTTGGCAAGAAACCTAAGTTGTCATTTCTGAAAGTTTGGGGTTGTGATGCTTATGTCAAGAAACTTTAACCTGAAAAGCTCGAACCCAAATCGGAAAAATGCGTCTTCATAGGATACCCAAAGGAAACAATTGGGTACACCTTCTACCTAAGATCTGAAGGCAAGACTTTTGTTGCCAAGAAAGGATCCTTTCTAGAGAAAGAGTTTCTCTCGAAAGAAGTAAGTGGGAGGAAAGTATAACTTGATGAGGTGACAGTCACCCCTCCCGAACCGGAAAGTAGCGCAGCGCAGGAAATTGTTCCTGAGGTGCCTGCACCGACAAGGGAGGAAGTTAATGATGATGATCATGAAGAAACAGATCAAGTTACTACTGAACTTCGAAGGTCCACAAGGACACGTTCTGCACCAGAGTGGTACGGCAACCCTGTCATGGAAATCATGTTGTTAGACAACGGTGAACCTTCGAACTATGAAGAAGCAATGGCGGGCCCAGATTCCGACAAATGGCTTGAAGCCATGAAATCCGAGATAGGATCCATGTATGAAAACAAAGTATGGACTTTGGTGGACTTGCCCGATGATCGGCACTCCATAGAAAATAAATGGATATTCAAGAAGAAGACAGACGCGGATGGTAATGTGACCATCTATAAGGCTCGGCTTGTCGCTAAGGGTTATAGACAAGTTCAAGGGATTGACTATGACGAGACTTTCTCTCCCGTAGTGATGCTAAAGTCCGTCTGAATCATGTTAGCAATTGCCGCATTCTATGATTATGAGATATGGCAAATGGACGTCAAAACAGCATTCCTTAATGGCTTCCTCAAGGAAGAACTGTATATGATGCAGCCGGAAGGTTTTGTCGATCCAGAGAATGCTAACAAGGTATGCAAGCTCCAGCGCTCGATCTACGGGCTAGTGCAAGCATCTCGGAGTTGGAATATTCGCTTTAATGATGTGATCAAAGCGTTTGGCTTTATACAGACTTGGGGAGAAGCCTGTATCTACAAGAAAGTGAGTGGGAGCTCTGTAGCATTTCTCATATTATATGTGGATGACATACTGCTGATGGGAAATGATATAGAATTCTTGGAAAGCATAAAGGCCTACTTGAATAAGAGTTTTTCAATGAATGACCTTAAAGAAGCTGCTTATATATTAGGCATCAAGATCTATAGAGATAGATCGAGTCGCCTCATTGGTCTTTCACAAAGCACATACCTTGACAAGATATTGAAGAAGTTCAATATGGATCAGTCCAAGAAGGGGTTCTTGCCTGTTTTACAAGGTATGAGATTGAGCACGGCTCAGTCCCCGACCACGGCAGAAGATAGAGAAAAGATGAGTGTCATCCCCTATGCCTCAGCCATAGGTTCTATTATGTATGCCATGCTATGTACATGAGCTGATGTGAACCTTGCCATAAGTTTGGTAGGGAGGTACCAAAGTGATCCCGGTATGGAACACTGGACAGCGGTCAAGAACATCCTGAAGTACCTGAAAAGGACTAAGGATATGTTTCTCGTTTATGGAGGTGACGAAGAGCTCGTCGTAAAGGGTTACGTCGATGCTAGCTTCGACACAGATCTGGATGACTCCAAGTCACAAATCGGATGCGTGTACATTTTGAATGGTGGAGCAGTCAGCTGGTGTAGTTGCAAGCAGAGCGTCGTGGCGCATTCTACATGTGAAGCGGAGTACATAGCTTCTTGTGAAGCAGCGCAAGAAGGAGTCTGGATGAAGGAGTTCATCACCAACCTAGGAGTCATTCCAAGCGCGTCAAGCCCGATGAATCTCTTCTGTGACAACACTGGAGCTATTGCCATTGCCAAGGAGCCCAGGTTTCACAAGAAGACCAAGCACATCAAGCGCCGTTTCAACTCCATCTGGAATTACATTCAAGATGGAGACATAGATATTTGTAAAGTGCATACGGATCTGAATGTTGCAGATCCGTTGACTAAACCTCTTCCACGGGCAAAACATGATCAACACCAGAACTCTATGGGTGTTCGATTCATCACAATGTAACTAGATTATTAACTCTAGTGCAAGTGGGAGACTGTTGGGAATATGCCCTAGAGGAAATAATAAAAGGATTATTATTATATTTCCTTGTTCATGATAATGGTATGTTATTCATGCTTGAATTGTATTGTACGGAAACAGCGATACATGTGTGAATACATAGACCACAACGTGTCCCTGGTAAGCCTCTAGTTACCAGCTCGTTGATCAACAGATTGTCACGGTTTGCTGACCATGGACATTGGATGTCATTGATAACGGGATCACATCATTAGGAGAATGATGTGATGGACAATACCCAAACCTAAGCCTAGCACGAGATCGTGTAGTTCGCAATGCTTAAGCTTTTCCAGTGTCAAGTATCTGTTCCTTAGACCATGAGGTTGTGCAACTCCCGGACACCGTAGGAATACTTTGGGTGTGCCAAACGTCACAACGTAACTGGGTGGCTATAAAGGTACACAACGGGTATCTCCGAAAGTGTCTGTTGGGTTGGCACGAACCGAGACTGGGATTTGTCACTCCGTATGACGGAGAGGTATCTCTGGGCCCACTCAGTAAGACATCATCATAATGAGATCAATATGAATAAGGAGTTAGTCACGGGATGATGGATTACGGAACGAGTAAAGAGACTTGCCATGACGAGATTGAACAAGGTATCGGTATACCGACGATCGAATCTCGGGCAAGTATCGTACCGATAGACAAAAGGAATTACATACGGGATTAAGTGAATCCTTGACATCGTGGTTCATCCGATGAGATCATCGAGGAACACGTGGGAACCAACATGGGTATCCAGATCCCGTTGTTGGTTATTGACCGGAGAGTCGTCTCGGTCATGTCTGCGTGTCTCCCGAACCCGTAGGGTCTACACACTTAAGGTTCGGTGACGCCAGGGTTATAGAGATATATGCACACGGAAACCCGAATGTTGTTAGGAGTCCCGGATGAGATCCCGGACGTCACGAGGAGTTCCGGAATGGTCCGGAGGTAAAGAATGATATATAGGAAGTCCAGTTTCGTCCATCGGGAGAGTTCCGGGGGTCACCGGTAGTGTACCGGGACCACCGGAAGGGTCCCGGGGGTCCACCGGGTGGGGCCACCCATCCCGGAGGGCCTCGTGGGCCGTGGGGGGAGGGGACCAGCCCCTAGTGGGCTGGCGCACCCCCCATGGGCCTCCCCCATGCGCCTAGGGTTGAAACCCTAGGGGTGGGGGCACCCCCTCAAGCTTGGGGGGCAAGCCACCCCCTTGGCCGCGGCCCCCCCTAGGAGATTTGATCTCCTAGGGCCGGCGCCCCCCTGGCCCCCTATATATAGTGGGGGAGAGAGGGCAGCC
>LR738715.1:39873066-39946921 GCA_902687465.1 Secale cereale
CCGTGTGCCGGGTGCCTGCGCCTACCACCACGCTTCCACAACCGTAGGAGGGCCCACCACAACACCTGGCGGCATTGCTACCCCTCCACAGGTACACCGTCCCGTCTAACCTCTCCGTGACACAACGGAAGCAAGGCCTGTGTGGGTGGGGGCAATCGGTATATGTTTTATGTATATTTAAGGCACATTTAAGTTAACGAAATTAGTTTTGGAAAAAACAAAAAAAAGATAAAAATATAAATAAATAAAATATTATTATAAAAATATGCCTTCGGCAAAGCCGTCGGCATAGTGACGGCCACGGAACGATAGAGCCCGGGATCGATGACGTGCGTAGGGCAGGGATCGATGATGTGGCAAGATCCATGGGCCAGGCCTATGCCAACGGCAAGGCCGTCGGCATGGATTTGCCACCCCACGGGTACCTGGGGGTGACGCGGATCGAGGACGTGGCGGGCGACGCGGATCGATGACGTTGGCATAGCTATGCCAACGGCCACCGTTAGCCCATCGGCGTAGCTTGACACCGTCAAACGGCCGACGATGCCCGGGTAGCCGGGCCCACATGCTATGCCGACGGCCTCACCTATGCAGACGGCCGTCGTAGGCATATTGACTGCGACGCCGACGGCTGATCTAAGCCGACGGGAGCCGTCGACATAGATGGATATACGCCGACGGCTTTAGCTGGGCCATCGGGATATGCTCATCTATGCCGACGGAGGCCGTCGGCATCGCAAGTTTTTCTGGTAGTGGATAATTCCCCAGAGGCTGACAGGTGGGGCCAGGGCCACTGGTCATTGAGACAATCCTGGGGCAAATCATTTAACCCTTGTAAAGTGGGGCAAATCATCTAATCTCCTGAGGATAGTACCGCCAGTGCGCGGCCGCAGCGCACGGTTGACCAAGGCCAACACCCACCGCCGGCAGAGGGCCTGGGTGCCGCCATGACAACAGAGGACGCCGACGACTACCATCGCCACACCCACACTAGTGGAGATGAAAATCAGCTGGGCGCAACGGAGTTAGAGTGTTAGACAACCTCCGGTACCGCACGGCGTCCGAGGAAGGTGTAGACGGCTGCTACGGAGGTGACTCAGACACGGCAGTAGCTCAAGTGCAGGAGATTGAGCCTATCAACCTCTACCAGAGCAACGTCGTCATGGTCGGGCCAGGAGGCAATCTGGCCGTGCCACCGACGGGAGCTCAGTCCCAAGTGCAAGGTATGTACGGCGCTGCTCCGTCGCCTAACAACCTCCTCCACAACATGGTGGTTGATCGAGGAAGGCGTGGAGTGGTACAGAGTTGGAGGAAACCTAGGCACAACAGCAGCTGCAGAGACGGCGTTGGACGGTGTCACCGACCATCAACCTACATTAGAAGTAGACTGGTTTGGAGCCTTGTTTGGAGGAGAAGGGAGCACGCAACACGCGGTCGATGAAGATGAACACCTACAGCAGGTGGATGCCGGCCTGACGCCAGAGGACAAGGCCGACTACCACCACAACGTGGAACAATATATCCCTAGCTTATATCACAACGACGACATCGTCATTGTTGGGCCAGGAGGCGATCTCGATCTGGTCGTGCCGCCAGCAGCTCAGCCGGAGGTGGACCCGCCGGGCTCCTGCACAGCATCACCACAGACCGAATCGACGAACACCACCGGATGGAGGAGGGAACGCAGCCAGAGCCCGAGGAGCCGGCGGCCGACGAGATCATCTACGGCTTGCCTTGTCCAGCCTTCTCACCTGAGATGATCCGGATGTGCAGCATGATGCCGTGGCCCCCGTCCCCTACATCCATAGCTGCCATCTTGTCAGGCCTGTAGTAGATCCTATATCAGCTTAATACATGGTTTTGCTATGCAATTTTGCTCAGTTTGCCAATGTTATGTCAGATATCTGAGCTTGTTTGCAACATTACAGCATGTGTAATCTATGAGCGATCATTCTTTTGAGCAAATGATGGTAGACATAAATAAATATGTTATGAATGAAAGAAAATGTAGACATTCAAAACATCTTTCAAACATTTGTTTTCCTTTCAATTGTTGCATCTTTCAAACAGCAAGAACTAAGGAATCTGAGTCTTGGAAACAGAGGAAAAACAGAAATTGAAGCGTCAATTGTTTTCCTTTCTGACCGCTTTCTGGTGCACATTAGCAGCAGACTGAGATATTTGTACAGCTGATATGTACACAGGGCCAACTTCTCTAGCTGATCAATTAAGAAAGGCAAAACATAACTAATTAATATGAGGTTTTCTTAAGAAAGACATTGGACACAGTAAAGAACATCCAGAATGGTTTCGCAAATACGACACTGCCGTCGGAGCCAAGAGCAAACAGCACAAGGTTTTGCGGAGCATGGCAAACAATGGGATTGGAAGGTGATGGATGGGGAAGCTCTCTCACTCACTGCAGAGAGCCAATAATGATCCATTCGAATACCTACTACCTAGTGGCCAGATCAAAATACTGGATGACGGCATCTTCTATCTCCTTACTTGTATAAGTACAGTACAATTCAAAAGATAGGTAGGTATTCACCATTGAGGAGAAGTAACATCTTGTTAAGACGTTCCATGCATATCTGGAAATTTCAGACTTTCTATCTAGCTGATATCACATTTCATTCTCAGATGGTTAATCGTCTTCTGCAAGTCTCTATGGAGAAGGTTCGTCGACGATCGGCTCATCATTAGCTCGATTCATGTCTCTGCCAACAATCACAAAGTCAGTTACACTACCTGCTTCCTGTTCCTGCTGCCGTAAACAAAGTCGGTGAATGGAAGCTGTTGTTTGATCGAGCCACCTGTGCTGTGAGCTGTGACGTCGAAGCTGCAGCTCTTGCCACAGCACGGCCACCATGCTGTTCATCATTTGCCTGTGAGACGGCCCTCTTCATAATATTATCTATGCCGGCGCTTGGGGTTGACATTGCTTGCTCCAGTTCTTCAAGCTGGACCAAAACAATTAAGATACATGTTATTGTTCCTTACAAGCAAGGAAAACGTCCTCTTCCACAATAGAGCACTAGATTCATGAGCAGAACCAAATTGTTAACACGAATAAAATCCAGTCCGTTCACCTTCTTCTGGAGTCGGGCAAATAATCTAGCAAGGGAAGATATCTCATCTCCTGGAGTGAAATTCCCTGAGCTTCCTTCAGCAGCAGATGCGCAAACATCATTATCAGCCAACAAATCTTCCTTGGCATTTTTCAGATTCTGTATACGTGACTTGCATACTGAAATAGCCTTTGCACAATATGGAATCGCATCCCCAACCTTGGATGCTAACTCAAAGACCAAACATATGTGGAAGTTTCTGGAACTGAATTAAGGTAATCAACAAAGTAAGAATCAAACTCAAACACCAAAGTATTACTCAAACACCAGCATTATCTACCTACATTTTTCTCTGGTGATCACAGTTCTTCCCGAATTGTACACTAACGCGTGAATTTAAGCAGGTGAAGGCACCCCCGCCCAAGATTTGGATCAACTCAAATTATTTTAAAAGACAGTATAATAGACTAGCATGCTGATTTGTACTACGACTACCACTATACAGCAGAGTTATTGGTGTTACAGTATATGTGGACTGTCTAGCCCTTTCCATCAGTTCGGACTTTTGGTTGCGTTGGCTAGTGCATGAAGCTTAACATGGTATCGGAGCTAAGGTCTTGAGTTCAAGTCCTGGCTTTCGCAATTTATCTAAAAAATTGCTGCTGCCCCGCTTTGTGTCCACGTATAGGCCTCTTGAGTCATACGTGAGTTTCGCGCGCCGTCGCTCTCTTCCGGTTACACGTGTTGACTAACTTGTCTTCCCCGTCACACGTGAGAGGGGGTGTTACAGTATATGTGGACTGTCTAGCCCTTTCCATCAGTTCGGATTTTTGGTTGCGTTGGCTAGTGCATGAAGCTTAACAATTGGCACTCTTATCACCACAGAGGATACAGGTGGATGATTCCAAGGTGGTCAGGCCTAACCAAATATTCCAATATGGTTAAGGCTTTCAAATAGTAACCGAGTGAGTTCTCTCTGTCCTCTGCAAAAGTGAAATCAAATGTGAGGGTGAGGCCATGAATGACCGCTCACCAGGCTAACACAGTGGTAACTAAGGTAACTGAGATTACCTCTTTTCATGGAGACTTCACCTAGAGCAGAAAATATATTAGCTTTCTCCATTGTCTTGTCTGGGCTCTTGGCAACTGTCGCTCTTGCAATATTCAACACTTTCCATGCCAGATCCAAATCAGAATCTTCATTGCCTGTCATCTTCTCATCCCCCTGATCTCTCTCTTTCAAGTATTTCCCTAACCAGCAATTATATCAGCATTTACCACAGAGAGAAGAAAAGAACAAATATCAGAATATGGAAGATGGTCTGATTACTCCTGTCCTCTCCATCAAGGATGCACAGAGCCCAAGATGAAAAGCACAATGAACATGAGAAACAATCATTATGCTACTCACAGAAGAAAAATAGCAACAAAAGCATTGAGATGTATCCGTATGCGTAATCGATCCAATATTTTTGTGAAAGGTCACCGCGGGGTGGGGCAACATTGCCGTTCAAGCGTTCAAGCCAGCAGTCCGAATGGTGCAGATCCGCGTCCTAGCCACACTCTAAAAACAGCGGCGTCTTCACGGCACCGTAGGAGGAACAATGGCAGGCTCGGGGCTCGCCCCTGGAACACCAGGTGCGATGTTTCCATATGTTCCGACAGCATAGGAGAGTGAACGCTAGAGCCTTCCTCGCGGGAAACTGCAGCAGGGGCTGAGTATGAGTGCAGCCGCCAGACTTTGGCATCAGCGGGATGCCGACACCACGCCCCAGAAACGAGCCGCAGGGGGCACAAGAAGATAATGTGGGTCGATGTCGCCTCCGAGGCGGGACAGATCAGGCAGATTGCGTCGGCCATTGTCAGGATCTTTTTCTTCAGCAGAGAGGCATGCCACTGAACCCGAAGCCAGGCGAAGAACTTCACCTGCGTGTGGGGGAGGAGGGGAGGGCGGTAAAGCGCAACGACGTCAAGTAAAGGTTCCCTCATTCCTCGCAGTCGTTCAGCACCACCTGGTCCACAATGGGGGCCAGGACACCGAGCTGCAGTGCACCGACACGAGAGAGGCGAGGACCAGAGTGTGGCGCAGAACACATCGGACCACCTCTCGCACCCATCCATCGCATGCGAAAAGAGTGAAGGGAACCAATGGCATAGAGCGCCAGTTCCCGTCCAGTCATCCAGCCAGAAAGCGGAGTGTGCGCCGTTGCCAATCTAGACCATGGAGAACCGATCCAACTTTATATGTACAGCGTGATCATATAGTACATTAGTGCACTTAGAAACAAATAGTTGGAATTTTGGTGGAAATGTAAAGGACCAGCTATTCACATCACTGCTCAGCTTTTATAACACATAATTGCTAAAAGGAGGAACTCTTATGTAGTAACAACTAACAAGTACTCCTGCTAGACAGAAAGTTGCAACATAATTAAATAAGTGGAATGAAGGCAGTGATTCAAAGATACATATCTATTTAGTCTGCCATTGCCTCTCCACATGTACATGGAAGACAAAAATAAATATAAGCGTAAAAGGAAAATAGCTAACATCCAGCATGAGAACGCACAATCAAAATATGGTCAGCCCGTAACAAGCTTCCCTGTGAGCAGTAAAAGCATTTCTCTGTTTCCTTAAACATCATCTAGTATAAAGTTTGCACCTTAAAAGCAATTGTATAACATGATTGATTAAACGGTCTCATGTGGAATGATGATGAGGATTCGAGAGTGCTTCGAACAGCAAACAGTTCAAGTCCCCAACAAGACTATTATTTTGCATTAGCAAGAGTACAGTACTTATTGGCAGTTTTTTAAAGTATACTCTTCAGTTGGCATGAACAAACAATGAGAAATGATTGTAATCCGAAGGATGTTATCAACTATATCAATAAAAAAGCAATAATGGCTCTCAGCAGCTCTCAGTGTATATGGCTGTTTGGGGCAGTAGCAGTGGTCACATTAAAGCTGTGAGGTCAACTAATCACCCAGCTTTCTAAGAAACCATTCCATACAAGAGAATCTCCACACAAAATCTAGAGAACAATGCAAAATGCAGCAATACATTTCACCCAACAGTGGCTCAAGTGATACACAGCGACATCATACCTTCAGAATCACCTTTCTCCAAAGGTGGAACATGCTTAGTATTGATACAGGTCTTCGAGCTCCCTGCAGCAGTATTTTTGCTGGCTGTAGCTGTACTTTCGACTGATTCTTCATTTGGTGCACTCTTTGAAACATTACACGAAGGATTGGTCGCTTCGAGAGCTTTACTTAGCAAGGCACGTCCATATCCATAATACGTGCTGGCACACTCCGGAGAAAATGCACCATAATGTAGTACCCTACATGACATCATAACATAAATTTGTCAATATCTCGTTTTTAAGCTACTCCTTTCGTTCACAATTATAAGATGTTTAACATAGCAATAAGGCCATCATCGTTAATGTAATCTAAGGTAGAACAACACGATCATCCTTATTCGATCAACCTTTTTCAAGACACAAGGTGCTAACTGTGCTATGTTGACTGACATTTCTAACAACCTAGTAGTGCTTGCTCAGATCATGAAATACAATTCTGAAGTACCGTACTTAAATATAAACTGCACATCGATGGAATTTTGCTTCTAGCCAGTACTGGAGAGGATATAACCCTTGTCGAATAGGATAATACATATCCCTCAAGCATTCGGACTGATATGATGCTCACCGCAGTACATACATCATAACAGAAGATGTGAGGCCCTAACGCCCTGGTATTGTTATTATCCCTCAAATACCAACACACACCATCACGCTTCTCAAGTCTCAACACGTGAGACCAAAACACCACCCTTGGTAATCACCTTGTCACAGATCTTAAATCTTATACTAAGCTAACTGTAACCAAAGTATTAATGTAACTAAGGACACGTGAAAAGAACACTGAACTAAATGGAATTTATTATTACACACAATCCATACATACATACACTACAGCCTGTCAATCTGGGAGAACTAATGGAGTTTGGGAGTAGAACCCTAACCTGATCTTGAGGGCGTGGCTGAAGCAGTTAATGGCATTGGCAAAGTACCTCTCCTTGAGAGCCTTCCACCCATTATAGAACAGCTCCTGTGCCCGCTCTAGTGATTTGCCCTCCCGTCCCCCCTGCCACCCACCCACCCCCTGAATAGGGTTCGGACATGGCGGTGGATCGTGATGTACGCCCCCGAGTGCTTGGAGCCTAGAATGTGGAGTGTAGAAGCTAACAACTGGAATCAGATTACAGAACCCATGAACATCAAACACGTTCCTCGTGCGCTCTGACTGTAGTTCGATTGTGAAGAGGCCAGCAACCGTGACCATGAAAATGACATTTGCTCCCTCGGCAAAGCCCAACACACCCACATAACCCTTGAGAGCACCATTTGGGAGCAAATTTTCCAAGTAGATATCCCGGCTCAGTATCCATTTTCCATGAGTGCCATCAGTCACCTCCCTTGACCACAACCTGAGATGTGGTTTCAAGACTTCGGTAACTCCGAGTCCACCGTCCTCCGCCAACATGAGGTTCATTTGCTCAGCCTCCGTGTATTGCTCACATGGTGTGTCCAACCAAGTCAGGCTGTCCCTGCTCAAGTCATACTCCAGGATCAACCTCCCATATGACATGAAGTAAAGCAGAGACCTCCCGACGAGAACGCTGGAATGATCTCCAAAGTTGCCGAACTCTTCGTGCATCGAGGTCAGCTCGCCCCAAGTGCCAGTCTCCGACGAGTATGTGCACGCCGACGTGACATATTGCTCATTGTCATCGTCATCATAGAACAACAAGCCAAAGACGAATACCACGCGGAAAGGGCCCCCAAGGCAGTCGCGGTGGTCGCATCCGTCCGATGCGCAGAACACGGCCGCCGTCGGACGGTCGCTCTTGAAGGCCGCGGCAGCGGGCACTGGTACGCGGTGCTGGACGCCCGTGATTGGCTCCCATACGATGAGTTCCACCGTGTCCCGGTGGCCCTCGGAGAGGAAGAGGGCGCGGCCGTGGCGGTAGTCGATGGCCCGCCAGAACCGGCGATCCGGAGCGGCGAGGGAGAAGGACGAGACGGTGGTGGGGATGAAGTGCGGGATCCACTGGTTCCTCCAGTTGTGGAGGAAGCCGAGCACGGGGGGCGCCCGGTGGAGCTCGTGGAGGCGGCGGCGGAAGGCGCGGTGGGAGACGATGCCGCTCCAGGCCTTGCAGACGAGGGAGGCGCGGAGGAGGCAGGCCGGGTCGTCGGGCGGGAGGCGGAGGAGGATCTCTTCTACGAGCACGTCCGGGAGAGCCGGCGGCAAGAGGCGGCGGCGAGGCGGCGAGGCCATGGGCGCTCGGTGTGGGTGTGGGTGTGGATCGGGGGAAGAGGGGGCAAGTGGTTGGGCTCAACCAGGCCCAGAGCTGTGAAACGATATTGTTTTCCTTTTTTGTATACCAAAAAACTGAAATACTCCAGAAAACCTCTGCAACATTTCAAAATTGTAGACATTATATGAATTTTGGGAAAAAAAATCTAACGTGATAGTCTTGGAAATATAGAGAAATTTTTGTGCCTCCTCCATGAGCATTCCCTCTTTTTAGGTTCTTCTTATTATTATAGGATTTATTTGAAGCATCAAAAAATCCAAAAGGGCCAATATTTTGCGTTATTATGTTGTTTTCTCTACCGATATTCGACCAATCTTCAAAGAGACTTGCCTGCATTAAAATTGAAGCGTGTAAACTTTCATATAATAAAAATTAGTGCATACCATACATAGTTGTCATGAAACACAGGAAAATGTCATGATGTTAGAGCAAATGATATTTTTTAAATAAAAAATTGCATGTGAAAGACCATAGGAAATTTTCATAACTATCCAGATCCATACAAACTTCCTTTGAACCAAAGAGACAATGCCGCTCCAGGCCTTGCAGACGAGGGAGGCGCGGAGGAGGCAGGCTGGGTCTTCGGGCGGGAGGCGGAGAAGGATCTCTTTGACGAGCTCGTCCAGGAGCGCCGGCGGCGTGGTGGAGTGGCCATGGTGCTCGCTGGGCCTCGGTGTGGGTGGGGATCGGAGAGACGGGGGAAGTGGTTGGGCTCAACCAGGTTGGGCTCAACCAGGTTGAGACCGGTGGAGTGGAGTCGTGTGACCAAATTGGTTTTGTTTCGGATTTGTAATTTTTCTCTGATATTTTTTCAATTTGCATATGTTTTCCTTAAACTGCCCTCAACGTTTTTATACTATACTACTTTTGAGTAAGAATACGATCGAGATTCCACCAGAACGACTCCAATTCATATGAATTTTGGAGGAGCTGATCTTGGACATCACAGGGTGCTCTCTGTGAGCCTTTCGCTCTTCTGAAATTCTTATTGGATTTATGTGAAGTATCTAAAAATCCCAAAGAGCCAATATAAAGTCTTGTGTTGTTTGTTCATGCCAGGTTCAAACAAATCTTGTATTTCAAAGAGACTTGAAGGTCCCCCCACAAAACAAAATAGAAAGAGGTTTGAAGGTGAAAAGACTTAGTTTGTCCTCGGTTTATACTTAAATTCACTAATAAGCGTGCACGTGCAATGCACGTATAAATGACAAACAATTAAATTCAAATAATTGTATTGTGTGGCGGGTGGCACCATTCAGTACTACAGAAATGTCTAGCAGTGGTGAGCATAGGTGGTGCGAGTCCGTGGGGGCGGCACCACTCTCACTACTGCAGGAATACCAAGCAGTGGTGGGCGGAAAAAATCTAGTAGTGACGGGCAAGGATCTCAATGACCTCCCACCACTGATAACATTGCCATCAGTGGTGTACACATGTCAGCGCTAGTAGTAGCAGTGGTGGGCACCTGAGATTGCCCACCACGGGAATTTGATCTAGCAATGGTGGGCGCTTTGTATCGCCCGCCACAAAGTTTTGTGCCCGTCACTCGTACTAATACATGTCAAATTGATTCTATTGCAGCATATTGCACCTAGATCGGATCATCATATTGCAATGATGTCTGATTAATTAAAAGTAGTAGTAAAGCAAATATAACAAGTGCATTACAATAACAAACATATGTCGCTCATCACACATACGAAAAAGGGTTTCCCCGCTTTATATTATAAAGCATACCACCAAGCATCCAACACAATAGTTTCAAGTACAATAAGTTATAGAATCATGCTGGGGGCACAGCAAGACAAGCCCCAAATTAGACTACTAGGAGACGCTAATCTGGCTCAGGAGGGGGCGGCGGAGGCGGCGGCGGAGGAGCAAAAGACGCAGCCGAGGCACGAAGACCCGCCATGATGTTGTCGATGACGCCTCGATCGCTCCGCTTACTAAGCGGTCTCCAGAGCAGCAAGAAGCCACACATTTTGTAGATCACACCAGTCACACGGGACGGAATCACTCGTTCAACGACTAATTTATTGCGGGTACACCAAAGGGACCAGGCAAGGGTACCTGGCGCAACCCAAATAGGGGCGCCCCTAGTCCCGGGGAGCCGGAGGACCTCCCCGAACAAATCCGGGAGGTTGTCATTGTTGGAAATATGCCCTAGAGGCAATAATAAAAGTATTATTATTATATTTCCTTGTTCATGATAATTGTCTGTTATTCATGCTTGAATTGTATTGTACGGAAACAACGATACATGTGTCAATATAAAGACCACAATGAGTCCCTGGTAAGCCTCTAGTTACCAGCTCGTTGATCAACAGATGATCACGGTTTCCTGATCATGGACATGGGATGTCAGTGATAACGGGATCACATCATTAGGAGAATGATGTGATGGACAAGACCCAATCCTGAGCATAGCACGAGATCGTATAGTTCGTAATGCATAAGCTTTTCGGTGTCAAGTATTTATTCCTTAGACCATGAGGTTGTACAACTCCCGGATGCCGTAGGAATACTTTGGGTGTGCCAAACGTCACAACGTAACTGGGTGGCTATAAAGGTACGCATCGGGTATCTCCGAAAGTGTCTATTGAGTTGGTACGAACCGAGACTGAGATATTGTCACTCCGTATGACGGAGAGGTTCCTCTGGGCCCACTCGGTAAGACGTCATCATAATGAGCTCAAAGTGACTAAGGAGTTAGTCACGGGATGATGGATTACGGAACGAGTAAAGAGACTTGCCATGACAAGATTGAACAAGGTATCGGGCATACCGACAATCGAATCTCGGGCAAGTACCGTGCCGATGGACAAAGGGAATAACATACGGGATTAAGTGAATCCTTGACACGGTGGTTCATCCGATGAAGATCATCGAGGAACGCGTGGGAACCAACATGGGTATCCAGATCCCGCTGTTGGTTATTGACCGGAGAGTGGTCTCGGTCATGTCTACGTGTCTCCCGAACCCGTAGGGTCTACACACTTAAGGTTCGGTGACGCTAGGGTCGTAGAGATACATGCACGTGGAAACCCGAAAGTTGTTCGGAGTCCCGGATGAGATCCCGGACGTCATGAGGAGTTCCGGAATGGTCCGGAGGTAAAGAATGATATATAGGAAGTCCAGTTTCGGCCATCGGGTGATCTTCGGGGGTCACCGGGAGTGTCCCGGGACCACCGGAGGGGTCCCGGGGGTCCATCGGGTGGGGCCACCCATCCCGGTGGGGCCCCTAGGCCGCATGGGAAAGGAGGCCAGCCCCTGGTGGGCTGGCGCACCCTACTGGGCCCTCCCTCATGCGCCTAGGGTTGGAACCCCAGGGGAGGGAGGCGCCCCCTATGCCTGGGGGGGCAAGTCTCCCCCCCCAGGCCGCCGCCCCCCTTGCAGATCCCATCTGCAGGGGCTGGCGCACCCCCCTGGCCCCCTATATATATGTGGGGGGAGAGGGCAGCCGCACCCAAGTCTCTGGCGCCTCTCCCCCTCCCGTCACACCTTCCTCCTCCTCCGCAAGGCGCCGGCGAAGCCCTGCAGGAATTCCCGTTGCATCCACCACCACGCCGTCGTGCTGCTGGATCTCCGACGACCTCTCCTCCCCCCTTGCTGGATCAAGAAGGAGGTGACGTTGCTGTACCGAACGTGTGTTGAACGCGGAGGTGCCGTCCGTTCGGCGCTAGATCATCGGTGACGAAGAACGAGAAGAGTACGACTACTTCATCCACGCTTCTTCGAAAGCTTTCGCTCGCGATCTACAAAACGGTATGTAGATGCACTCTAATTTGCTCGTTGCTAGATGTCTCCTTAGATGGATCTTGGTGAAAGCGTAGAAATTTTTTGAATTCTGCTACGTTCCCCAACAGTGGCATCTGAGCTAGGTCTTATGCGTAGCATCTTGCACGAGTAGAACACGAAGCAGTTGTGGGCGTTTGAGTTTGCTCAACTTTCTTGCCGTTACTAGTCTAATCTTGGTTCGGCGGTATTGTGGGATGAAGCGGCCCGGACCGACTTTACACGTACGCTTACGTGAGACTGGTTCCACCGACAGACATGCACTAGATGCATAAGGTGGCTGGCGAGTGTCTGTCTCTCCTACTTTAGTCGGATCGGATTCGATGAACAGGGTCCTTATGAAGGGTAAATAGAAATTGACAAATCACGTTGTGGTTTTGGCGTAGGTAAGAAACGTTCTTGCTAGAAAACCTATAGAAGCCACGAAAAACTTGCAACAACAATTAGAGGACGTCTAACTTGTTTTTGCAGCATGTGCTATGTGATATGGTATGGCCAAGAAGATGTGATGAATGATATATGTGATGTATGAGATTGATCATGTTCTTGTAATACGGAATCACGACTTGCATGTCGATCAACTTGACAACCGGCAGGAGCCATAGGAGTTGTCTTAATTATTGTATGACCTGCGTGTCACTGAATAAACGCCATGTAATTACTTTACTTTATTGCTAAACGTTAGCCATAGTAGTAGAAGTAATAGTTGGCGTGACGACTTCTTCAAAACGACACGATGATGAAGATCATGATGATGGAGATCATGGTGTCGAGCCGGTGACAAGATGATCATGGTGCCCCGAAGATGAAGATCCAAGGAGCAAGATGATATTGGCCATATCATGTCACTTTAATCGATTGCATGTGATGTTTATCATGTTTTTGCATCTTGTTTACTTAGAACGACGGTAGTAAATAAGATGATCTCTCACTAAAATTTCAAGAATAGTGTTCCCCCTAACTGTGCACCGTTGCTAAGGATCGTTGTTCCGAAGCACCATGTGATGATCGGGTGTGATAGGTTCTAACGTTCGCATACAACGGGTGTAAGCCAGATTTACACAAGCAATACACTTAGGGTTTACTTGACGAGCCTAGCATGTACAGACATGGCCTCGGAACACGGAAGACCGAAAGGTCGAACACGAGTCGTATAGAAGATACGATCAACATGAAGGTGTTCACCGTTGATGACTAGTCCATCTCACGTGATGATCGGACACGGGCTAGTCGATTCGGATCGTGTATCACTTAGATGACTAGAGAGATGTCATTCTGAGTGGGAGTTCATTAAAATTTGATTAAGATGAACTTAATTATCATGAACTTAGTCTAAATTCTTTACAATATCTCTTGTAGATCAAATGGCCCACGCTCAAGTTTCCCTCAACTTCAACGCGTTCCTAGAGAAAACCAAGCTGAAAGACGATGGTAGCAACTATACGGATTCGGTCCGTAACCTGAGGATTATCCTCATAGCTGCCAAGAGATCATATGTCCTTGAAGCACCGCTAGGTGATGCACCCGTTCTCCCGGCGAACCAAGACGTTATGAACGCCTGGCAGTCGTGTTGTGATGATTACTCCCTGGTTCAGTGCAGCATGCTTTTACAGCTTAGAGTCGGGGCTCCAAAAGCGTTTTGAGAATCACGGAGCATATGAGATGTTCCAAGAGCTGAAAATGGTTTTCCAAGCTCATGCCCGAGTCGAGAGATATGACGTCTCCGACGCATTCTACAGCTGTAAGATGGAGGAAAACAGTTTTGTCAGTGAGCACATCCTCAAGATTTCTGGATTGCACAACCGCTTGTCTCAGCTGGGAATGAATCTCCCAGATGAAGCGGTCGTTGACAGAATCCTCCAGTTTCTCCCACCAAGCTTCAAGAGCTTCGTGTTAAACTTCAATATGCAGGGGATGGAGAGGTCCATTCCCGAGGAGTATTCGATGCTGAAATCAGCGGAGGTGGATATCAAAAAAGAACATCAAGTGTTGATGGTCAATAAAACCACTAAGTTCAAGAAAGGCAAGGGTAAGAAGAAATTCAAGAAGGACGGCAAAGGAGTTGTCGCGCCCGGTAAGCCAGTTGCCGGGAAGAAGCCAAAGAATGGACCCAAGCCTGAAACTGAGTGTTTTCATTGCAAGGGAACGGGGCACTGGAAGCGGAACTGCCCCAAATACTTAGCAGACAAGAAGGCCGGCAACGTCAAAGGTATATATGATATACATGTTATTGATGTGTACCTTACCAGCGCTCGTAGTAGCTCCTGGGTATTTGATACCGGTGCGGTTGCTCACATTTGTAACTCAAAACAGGAACTGCGGAATAAGCGGAGACTGGCGAAGGATGAGGTGACGATGCGCGTCGGGAATGGTTCCAAGGTCGATGTGATCGCCGTCGGCACGCTACCTCTACATCTACCCTCGGGATTAGTTTTACACCTTAATAATTGTTATTTAGTACCAGCTTTGAGCATGAACATTGTATCTGGATCTCGTCTTATGCGAGATGGCTACTCATTTAAATCGGAGAATAATGGTTGTTCTATTTATTTGAGAGATATGTTTTATGGTCATGCCCCGCTGGTCAATGGTTTATTTTTGATGAATCTCGAACGTGATGATACACATATTCATAGTGTGGATGCCAAAAGATGTAAAGTTGATAATGATAGTCCCACATACTTGTGGCATTGCCGCCTTGGTCATATTGGTGTCAAACGTATGAAGAAGCTCCATTCAGATGGACTTCTAGAGTCTCTTGATTATGAATCATTTGACACGTGCGAACCATGCCTCTTGGGCAAGATGACCAAGACTCCGTTCTCCGGAACAATGGAGCGAGCAACAAACTTGTTGGAAATCATACATACCGATGTGTGCGGTCCAATGAGTGTTGAGGCTCGCGGAGGCTATCGTTATGTTCTCACCCTCATAGATGACTTGAGTAGATATGGGTATATCTATTTGATGAAACACAAGTCTGAGACCTTTGAACAGTTCAAGGAATTTCAGAATGAGGTTGAGAATCAACGTGACAGAAAAATAAAGTTCTTACGATCAGATCGTGGGGGTGAATATTTAAGTCATGAATTTGGCACGCACCTTAGGAACTGTGGAATTGTTTCACAATTGACACCGCCCGGAACACCTCAATGTAACGGTGTGTCCGAACGTCGAAATCGTACTCTGTTGGACATGGTGCGATCTATGATGTCCCTCACCGATTTACCGCTATCTTTTTGGGGTTATGCTTTAGAGATTGCCGCATTCACTTTAAATAGGGCTCCGTCAAAATCCGTTGAGATGACACCGTATGAACTTTGGTTTGGCAAGAAACTGAAGCTGTCGTTTCTGAAAGTTTGGGGTTGCGATGCTTATGTCAAGAAACTTCAACCTGAAAAGCTCGAACCCAAATCAGAAAAATGCGTCTTCATAGGATACCCAAAGGAAACGATTGGGTACACCTTCTACCACAGATCCGAAGGCAAAGTCTTTGTTGCCAAGAATGGATCCTTTCTGGAGAAAGAGTTTCTCTCGAAAGAAGTGAGTGGGAGGAAAGTAGAACTTGATGAGGTGACAGTCACCCCTCTTGAACGGGAAAGTAGCGCAGCACAGGAAATTGTTCCTGAGGTGCCTGCACCGACAAGGGAGGAAGTTAATGATGATGATCATGAAGAAACAGATCAAGTTACTACTGAACTTTGAAGGTCCACAAGGGCACGTTCCGCACCAGAGTGGTACGGCAACCCTGTCCTGGAAATCATGTTGTTAGACAACGGTGAACCTTCGAACTATGAAGAAGCAATGGCGGGCCCGGATTCCAATAAATGGCTTGGAGCCATGAAATCCGAGATAGAATCCATGTATGTAAACAAAGTATGGACTTTGGTGGACTTGCCTGATGACAGGCACGCCATAGAAAACAAATGGATATTTAAGAAGAAGACAGACGCGGATGGTAATGTGACCATCTATAAGGCTCGGCTTGTCGCTAAAGGTTATCGACAAGTTCAAGGGATTGACTACGACGAGACTTTCTCTCCCATAGCGATGCTGAAGTCAGTCAGAATCATGTTAGCTATTGCCGCATTCTATGATTATGAGATATGGCAAATGGACGTCAAAACGGCATTCCTTAATGGCTTCCTCAAGGAAGAATTGTATATGATGCAGCCGGAAGGTTTTTTCGATCCAGAGAACGCTAACAACGTATGCAAGCTCCAGCGCTCGATTTAAGGGCTGGTGCAAGCATCTCGGAGTTGGAATATTCGCTTTAATGATGTGATCAAAGCGTTTGGCTTTATACAGACTTATGGAGAAGCCTGTATCTACAAGAAAGTGAGTGGGAGCTTTTTGGCATTTCTCATATTATATGTGGATGACATATTGCTGATGGGAAATGATATAGAATTCTTGGAAAATGTAAAGGCCTACTTGAATAAAAGTTTTTCAATGAAGGACCTTGGAGAAGCTGCTTACATATTAGGCATCAAAATCTATAGAGATAGATCAAGATGCCTCATTGGTCTTTCACAAAGCACATACCTTGACAAAATATTGAAAAAGTTCAATATGGATCAGTCCAAGAAGGGGTTCTTGCCTGTTTTGCAAGGTATGAGATTGAGCAAGGCTCAGTCGCCGACCACGGCAGAAGATAGAGAAAAGATGAGTGTCATTCCCTATGCCTCGGCCATAGGTTCTATCATGTATGCCATGCTGTGTACCAGACCTGATGTGAACCTTGCCGTAAGTTTGGTAGGGAGGTACCAAAGTGATCCCGGTATGGAACACTGGACAGCGGTCAAGAACATCCTGAAGTACCTGAAAAGGACTAAGGATATGTTTCTCGTTTATGGAGGTGACGAAGAGCTCGTCGTAAAGGGTTACGTCGATGCTAGCTTCGACATAGATCTGGATGACTCTAAGTCACAGACCGGATACGTGTATATTTTGAATGGTGGGGCAGTCAGCTGGTGCAGTTGCAAGCAAAGCGTCGTGGCGGCATCTACATGTGAAGTGGTGTACATAGCTGCTTCCGAAGCAGCGCAGGAAGGAGTCTGGATGAAGGAGTTCATCACCGACCTAGGAGTCATTCCAAGCGCGTCAAGCCCGATGACTCTCTTCTGTGACAACACTGGTGCCAAAGAGCCCAGGTTTCACAAGAAGACCAAGCACATCAAGCGCCGTTTCAACTCCATCCGGAATTATGTTCAAGATGGAGACATAGATATTTGTAAAGTGCATACGGATCTGAATGTCGCAGACCCGTTGACTAAACCCCTTCCACGGGCAAAACATGATCAACACCAGAACTCTATGGGTGTTAGATTCATCACAATGTAACTAGATTATTGACTCTAGTGCAAGTGGGAGACTGTTGGAAATATGCCCTAGAGGCAATAATAAAAGTATTATTATTATATTTCCTTGTTCATGATAATTGTCTGTTATTCATGCTTGAATTGTATTGTACGGAAACAACGATACATGTGTGAATATAAAGACCACAATGAGTCCCTGGTAAGCCTCTAGTTACTAGCTCGTTGATCAACAGATGATCACGGTTTCCTGATCATGGACATGGGATGTCAGTGATAACGGGATCACATCATTAGGAGAATGATGTGATGGACACGACCCAATCCTGAGCATAGCACGAGATCGTATAGTTCGTAATGCATAAGCTTTTCGGTGTCAAGTATTTATTCCTTAGACCATGAGGTTGTACAACTCCCAGATGCCGTAGGAATACTTTGGGTGTGCCAAACATCACAACGTAACTGGGTGGCTATAAAGGTATGCATCGGGTATCTCCGAAAGTGTCTGTTGAGTTGGTACGAACCGAGACTGGGATATTGTCACTCCGTATGACGGAGAGGTTCCTCTGGGCCCACTCGGTAAGACGTCATCATAATGAGCTCAAAGTGACTAAGGAGTTAGTCACGGGATGATGTATTACGGAACGGGTAAAGAGACTTGCCATGACGAGATTGAACAAGGTATCGGGCATACCGACGATCGAATCTCGGGCAAGTACCGTACCGATGGACAAAGGGAATAACATACGGGATTGAGTGAATCCTTGACATGGTGGTTCATCTGATGAAGATCATCAAGGAACACGTGGGAACCAACATGGGTATCCAGATCCCGCTGTTGGTTATTGACCGGAGAGTGGTCTCGGTCATGTCTACGTGTCTCCCGAACCCGTAGGGTCTACACACTTAAGGTTCGGTGACGCTAGGGTCGTAGAGATACATGCACGTGGAAACCCGAAAGTTGTTCGGAGTCCCGGCTGAGATCCCGGACATCACGAGGAGTTCCGGAATGGTCCGGAGGTAAAGAATGATATATAGGAAGTCCAGTTTAGGCCATCGGGTGATCTCCGTGGGTCACCGGGAGTGTCCCGGGACCACCGGAGGGGTCCCGGGGGTCCACCGGGTGGGGCCACCCATCCCGGTGGGGCCCCTAGGCCGCAAGGGGAAGGGGGCCAGCCCCTGGTGGCTGGCGCACCCTACTGGGCCCTCCCTCATGCGCCTAGGGTTGGAACCCTAGGGGAGGGAGGCGCCCCCTATGCCTTGGGGGGCAAGTCTCCCCCCCAGGCCGCCGCCCCCGCTTGCAGATCCCATCTGCAGGGGCTGGCACACCCCCCTGGCCCCCTATATATATGTGGGGGGGAGAGGGCAGCTGCACCCAAGTCTCTGGCGCCTCTCCCCCTCCCGTCACACCTTCCTCCTCCTCCGCAGGGCGCCGGCGAAGCCCTGCAGGAATTCCCGTTGCATCCACCACCACGCCGTCGTGCTGCTGGATCTCCGACGATGCGGAGGTGCCGTTGATGGCTTCTCGCCCCTCGTTGGTTACCCCAAGTGGAAGGTTTGAGATGCAGTGTAGCGGTAGTTTTCCCTTGGCAAAGATACCAAGGATCGAATTCCCCTGAGACTCCGAGGTTCAACAAGAAGGTGTCAACTGCTAACGGCGCAAGATACTTAGCGATTGACAGGACCTGCACACAGATACAAATAACTTTGCTCCCAACGAGTACAGAGAGGTTGTCAATCCCTCCGGCCTTGTCGTTTACAAAGGATCAAACACAAGAGATAATAGTGATAGGTATAACTGCAACTAGTAAGTAAGAACAGAAAGTAAATAGCGGATGTGATCAGTGATGGTAATATGGACCGGGGTCCCATGATGTTCACTAGTGATGTCTCTCTCCCAAAAGACGATAAAACAACTAAGCAAGGTAAACAAATTACAGCTGGGCAATTGACAGGATTATGTGCGCAAACCAATGCTAACTATGCTACAAAGAAAGGTAGAGGCTCGAAAGCATGGGCGGTATGCCAAGGCAAGTAGACCGAAATCCATCTGCATCTACTACTAATCATCCACCTTGAGATATCTATCCAGAACATCTCGCTGGTATTAAGTTGCGAGTCCCACCCATAGTGTAAACTCAAAGCAACAGGCAACTGCATTAAAAGAACTTTGCGTAAAGTAAACAATCCTTGCACCCGCAAGTACAAGCACCGTTGTTTTCCCCCTTGTGGCAACATCACATCCCCTAGACTCATGTTTCTGTCACTCAAGCTAGTCATCGAGGGGCATAAACCCACAATCAAGCATAACGTTCCCTCTTGGAGTTACTACCTACTACTTGGCCAAAGCAATAAACAGCAACGGAGAACATGCAAGAATTACTCAAGAACATAAATGTAAAAGAGGTAAATCAAATATATTACTCACACACAATCTGAACATAATCTCATAATCCATCGGATCCCAGCAAACTCATCATAGAAACAGCATAAGGATTACATATGTGCCTCGATCATGTAGGGCAGCTCACGAGGTCTAATCGGTGAAAAACAAAGAGGGGAGGAGAACATCACATAGCTACTGGTCATGGACCCATGGTCCAAGGGAGACTACTCACAACTCATCCGGGAGGCGTCCATGGTGGTGGAGAAGCTCCCGGTGGTGATCCTCCCCTCCGGCAGGGTGCCGGGAAGAGTTCTCCTGGTGCTCCCGATCTTGGAAGCGCGGTGGCGGCGGAACATAGATGAGATCGCAAAAAAGGGTTCCGTCCTCGAGGGTTTCGGGACGCGGTGTAAATATATGCCAAAGGGGGGCATCAGCGGAGGTCAGGGGGGCCCAGGCGCCCCCCCGGCGCGGCCAGGAGGGGGGCCGCGCCCCTAGGGCGCCTGGAGCCCTGGTGGCCCCCCTTCGGCCCTACTTTGGCTGCACGGAAGCTTCTGGAGCGCTGATTTTTTATATATTTTTCCCGGAATTTTCTGGCAATTTAAGTAATGGGAAAACCTGAAATACAAAAACAGCAGAAAACAGAAACTGGCACTGAGGTGCACTGAGTTAATAGGTTAGTCCAAATATGATCAAAAGTGTATGGAAGTGCATAAATATCATAGCAATATCACACAAAAGAGGCATGGAGCAAGCAGAAATTATAGATACGTTTTGGACGTATCAACATCCCCAAGCTTAATTCCTGCTCGTCCTCGAGTAGGTGAATGATAACAAGCATAATTTCTGTGGTGACATGCTATTAACCATATATGTACTTTTCATAGTCACATGACAAATGCTTACCGAGATAATGAATCTGTAGTAATTAAGTTGCCTCATGAGAAAATCACAAAGAACTGAAAGTTTTACAATATGATACTGAAACATCAAATAGATTTGTAGTGAGCATGGTGTGCAAATATGATAAAGTGGTACCTCGCTTGCCCCCTTTAGTGAAGCAAAACATAAATGCAGGGGCACCTCCAAGGTTTAAGTGACGACTAGATACAATGATTTCAGAATAAACGATATCATAATCATGCAAAAGACAATGGTACTTTGGGACAATGCACATTACACTCAGAATGACAATCATGCTCTCAATAGTTGGTGCTTTAAAGAAGATGGAGACTCTCGAACCGTGGCTTTTGATGGCAAGGTTGAAAACCCGTGGTCGGAAACAAAAACTAAACATGTACCAGAGTTCTTGGTTTTTAAAACAGAGGTAAAAATTATTTTCAGGGTATGCATATTTCGTCAACGAATGCTAGCAGATAACTCAATTACTTCTCGAGCTGGACAAGTTTCGAGGAACGACTCCCGTACGAGGACGATCGCATCCTCTTAATCTCCTTTGTTTATCACTGCCAAAGTTTTCTGATTTCTCATGAACAAAGCGTGAAGGAGGGTTTGTTTGTTGTATTATTTTTTAATGAGCCGGGCGCACTCTATGCCACTTCCTTCTCGTATTAGGGGTTTGCACATTAGACATGCAATCCCGGGGTGAAGCTTGTCCAACTTAAAAAGATCATGAATTAACTACTACTTCCTCATGAGCTAAACCGGAGGCACAAAAGAGAAATGCTTTTTTGATTAATTTCGAGATGGTACACGAAAGTCTTCGTTAGGAATGGCAGGTAAATACCATGTATAGGAAGGTATGGTGGACTCATATGGCATAACTGGTTTAAAGGATTTTGGATGCACAAGAAGTCAGTCCGCTTAGTACAGGCGAATGTTAGCAAAAGACTGGGAGCGACCAACTAAGAGAGCAATGATGGTCATAATCATGCAGAGCGACAAAGCAACATTGAATCGGGCATGGAAGTTATATCGCTACTCAGAAATTAAAGATCATCAAGGCTTGATGGACTTTCTTTACAGTCTTAAATATGCGTGAGCATATGCCAAGTCAATCAAAATAAATTCTTGGAGGAAGATATCACTAAATCATACCACATCATAGGCAAACGAATCATGTTGGTACTCCAATAACACATTGAGAACCCCCCAGCTATTTGAGACTAACCATAAGAAAACATGAACTACTAAGCACCATTATGCACATAGCATTTTTATCATGGACATATCAACCAGTGCAACAGAAGCCAACTCTCTTAACAAGATAAGCATGATAACTCAAGAGAGTTCCAGCAACCAACTAAACAAAAGCTCTTTAAAAAGTAAAGCATGAAAACTAAGAGCTAAACATGACAGTAGCTATTGAAAGACCAAGAACATACACAGCAAAGATAAACATGAAAATCCTATATTGTGTTCTAGGTTGAAGTGGAGCATGTTTCTCTCCCACACAAAGAAAGCTGAGTTCCAACTCATTATGAAAAGCAAGCAAAGCTAAAGAAAACTAAAAAGGAAACTAAAAGCAAGACGCTCCAAGCATAACACATAACACATGAAGTGATTAAAATATAGTGGAACAAAAGACGAACTGATAATGTTGATGGAGAAGGGGATGCACGGGGGCATCCCCAAGCTTAGACGCTTGAGTCTTCCTGAATATTTCTTGGGGGGGCATGGGGGCATCCCCAAGCTTGAGCGTTTGACACTCCTAAATCTTTTTATCATCTTCCCTCGCACACTTGAAAACTCCCTTCATACATAACTCATCATAATCTGATTAGCGAGGTTAGTACCCTTAATAAAATAATTTTTCCTTGCTGGAAATAAAGATAATCTTGAAGGTCTACTGTTTCTCAAGATTGCCAAAAGGTTTTTGCAAAGAAAAAGCAAGCTCAAGGTTTGCAAAATGAAGGAAAGGCAAAACAGGACAGAATCTGTGAAAAACAGACCAGCGGGTAGTAAATAATTTTTTCGGGGCACTTCTGCAACTCAAATCAAAAAACTCAGAACAGACGCCCGAAAGCCAATTGTATAGTGCACGCTGTCGAACAAATTCAGACCAAAAAGATGATCTGGTGATTTTATACGAATTTTTCTATCCAAGGACAGAATCTGTTTCCTGGACAGCACGTCACAACTCTTGAACTTTCTTGCAATCAGAGGCTAAACTTGGCACAAAGTTGAAAAGTAAAGATACAATGATGATACTACTGTAGTAACAAACATCAAGACACAACAAAAGCAAAATAAAATTTTATTCATTGTGGGCTGCCTCCCAAAAGCGCTTTCTTTTATGCCTTTAAGCTAGGCATAATGCAAAGAGGAATTAATAATCATCATAATAATCGGAGTTATAATTGCTTCAAATGGTTCCTCAACAAGTTCACTCTTGTTCCTTCTAGGAAAGGGGTACATACCTTTTGCCTTCCCGCGTAAGCGGATTTGTCCCTTACCTATATCGATGAAGCCTTTTACGGCTCGGAGGAAGTCCCTTCCAAGCACTATATTTCCTTGGCTTGGCTTCATGATGAAGAAATCAACCATTGCAATCCCTTTAAGGAATGTAACTGGCACGTCTTTTATTCTTCCCTGGATCTTAGAAATATCTCCATTAGTGTGTTCATGATAAGATGATAATCTATCCATGTTAAATTTTAAAGAATCATGAACAATTTTTGGCATAGTAGAAACCATAGATCCAATATCACAATAAGCAAGGATGTCTTGATTAGAGATGCTAATCCTAACAAAAGGCTCCCAATCATTGTCTATTTCCAAAATATCTCTCTTATTGGGTTTGGGTTTCTCTACCTTCATCAAGTCTAGAGCATCCATTCTCTTCTCAATAGTAGCAAGTCTATCTATGACAGTATCAAAATTATGATCATAAACAAAGTAACTAGATAGACCATGTATAATTTCAAGAGCTCTAGCTTCATCACACTCTAGGAAATCTCCTTCAGCTATAATATCAAGAGAGTGTTTACACCATTTAAAAAGACCATGGTAAAAATTTCTAAGCACAAATTTTATAGGTATCCAAGGCATAATTCTCCTATGTGCATCAGAAATTCTGTCCCATGCCTTCTTCATATTTTCTCCATCCCTTTGATGGAAATCTAGAACTTCTGATTCCCTCAAAGCACCAAATCCTAACATGCTTGACTAAACAGAAAGGACTACTAACAGAAAAGCAAATAATTTTTTGTGATTTTTGATAAAAGACACTAAAGCAAAAACTGAAAGGTAAACTAACAAGACTAAAAACCAAAGGTAAAAGATAGCGTGCAACTCCCCTATCTTGAAGAGTGGAGTCCCCGGCGACGGCGCCAGAAAACTTTGCTTGATGGCTTCTTGCCCCTCGTTGGTTACCCCAAGTGGAAGGTTTGAGATGCAGTGTAGCGGTAGTTTTCCCTTGGCAAAGATACCAAGGATTGATTTCCCTGAGACTCCCAGTTTCAACAAGAAGGTGTCAACTGCTAACGGCGCCAGATACTTAGCGATTGACAGGACCTGCACACAGATACAAATAACTTTGCTCCCAACGAGTACATAGAGGTTGTCAATCCCTCCGGCCTTGTTGTTTACAAAGGATCAAACACAAGAGATAATAGTGATAGGTATAACTGCAACTAGTAAGTAAGAACAGAAAGTAAATAGCGAATGTGATCAGTGATGGTAATATGGACCGGGGTCCCATGATGTTCACTAGTGATGTCTCTCTCCCAAAAGACGATAAAACAGCTAAGCGAGGTAAACAAATTACAGCTGGACAATTGACATGATTATGTGCGCAAACCAATGCTAACTATGCTACAAAGAAAGGTAGAGGCTCGAAAGCATGGGCGGTACGCCAAGGCAAGTAGACCGAAATCCATCTGCATCTACTACTAATCATCCACCTTGAGATATCTATCCAGAACATCTCGCTGGTATTAAGTTGCGAGTCCCACCCATAGTGTAAACTCAAAGCAACAGACAACTGCATTAAAAGAACTTTGCGTAAAGTAAACAATCCTTGCACCCGCAAGTACAAGCACCGTTGTTTCCCCCCTTGTGGCAACAGCACATCCCCTAGACTCATGTTTCTGTCACTCAAGCTAGTCATCGAGGGGCATGAACCCACAATCAAGCATAACGTTCCCTCTTGGAGTTACTACCTACTACTTGGCCAAAGCAATAAACATCAACGGAGAACATGCAAGAATTACTCAATAACATAAATATAAAAGAGGTAAATCAAATATATTACTCACACACAATCTGAACATAATCTCATAATCCATCGGATCCCATCAAACTCATCATAGCAACAGCATAAGGATTACATATGTGCCTCGATCATGTAGGGCAGCTCACGAGGTCTAATCGGTGAAGAACAAAGAGGGGAGGAGAACATCACATAGCTACTGGTCATGTGATATGTCCAAAACGTATCTATAATTTCTGCTTGCTCCATGCCACTTTTGGGTGATATTGCTATGATATTCATACACTTCCATACACTTTTGATCATATTTGGACTAACTTACTAATCCAGTGCACCCCAGTGCCAGTTTCTGTTTTCGGCTGTTTTTGTATTTCAGGTTTTCACGTTTCGAGAACTGCCTAGAAAAATACAGAAAAATATATAAAAAATCAGCGTATCGGGAACGGCACTGCTTCCGAAGGAGAGCCTGGCCACAGGGGCCCCAGGCGCCCTGTGGGCGCCCCCCCCCCCCTGGGCCGCGCCGGGGGGGCGCCTCGGCACCCCGAGAGCCCCCCGGTGCCCTACTTTGGCATATATTTAAAGGGTTCCCCGTAACCCTTGAAACTGGACTTCTTTTCGCGATCCCATCTCTGTTCCGCCGCCGCCGCCGCTTCCAAGATCGGGAGCACCAGGAGAACTCTTCCCCGCACCCTGCCGGAGGGGAGGATCACCACCGGGAGCTTCTCCATCACCATGGACGCCTCCCGGATGACTCGTGAGTAGTCTCCCTTGGACCATGGGTCCATGACCAGTAGCTATGTGATGTTCTCCTCCCGTTCTTGTGCTTCACTAATTAGTCCTCGTGAGCTGCCCTACATGATCGAGGCACCTATGTGTGACGCCCGAGACCGACGTCCCAGAAAATTCCAGAAGAGTCCCGAAGATTCCAGATGTTCCGGGTTGCCCGTGTGTTCTTTGTGCTTGTTTTATTTATTTTTGCATTGCATCATGTCATCATGCCATCATGTCTTTTTTATTTTTGCATCTCAACCTAATAATTCGTGTGGACCGTCGGTCCATTTAAATCGAGGGAAGGTGACTTCTCTTTATAACATATAAAAGCCTCCTAATATTTTTGGAGCTATATTAATAAATATTCCATTGCTTCGGAATCACCATAACACACTTGCATAATTTCCCCATGTCTTTTCACTTCGAGTTTCACCTTCAAAAGAACCTTGCCTATAATTCTTTTCGTTGTTTCGAGGCTCCTCCTTTTATCTAAACTCCTTTTATTGCAAGCTAAATGTTTTAGTTTTGCACTTCCCTTTTGTTGGAGCTATTTTTTGTTGGGTTGGTAATAACCCGTAAAGCCTTTCAAAAATGTTCCATAATTTTTATACTGTTCATGGCCTCCTTTCTTAATTTTTCTTGACTCTCTCTCTCTTTTCAGTTTTCAGCTAAGAAATACATAGAAAGGAGCAGCCAGCAGCCAGCCAGGCTCCCAGGCCTGGCCCTTCTCCCCCCAGCCGCAGCTGGCCAAGTCGGCCACTTCTCCTTCTGGCCCATCTGGCCTCAGGCCCAGTCGCCACTGGCCTTTTCCCCTAACCCTAGCCGATGCATCCCTCGACCGCAGCCTCCCTCGCTCTCCCTCTCTCCCACCGATGCGCCGCCAGGTCGAACCCCTCGACAGGTCCCGCTTTTCCCTCGTCCTCTCACCCCCCGCAGCCTTCGAGCCCCTCGGCCCTCTCCCTTCGATCCCATCGTCTCCCGCACCCGATCTCCCCGCTCCCTTTCCTTCGATCACACCCGAGCGCGTTTCCCCTCGAGCAGCGCCGCTCTGCGCCCTTCCCTCCGCGCCGTGGCCCTGCTTTTGGGCTCCGTCCTCGCCAAGATCGCCACCGCGACAGCGCGGCCTGCGGCCTCCCTTCTCCAAGCCCGACGCGCCGTCCGCCGCTGGTCCTCCGTCGCCAAGGCCTCGCCGCCCTGCCTCCGTCTCCCTCGCGCAGTGCCGCGCGCCCTCCAGGCCAGCGCCATGGCCGCAGCTTCCTCGTCCTCGCCTCTGGCCCCGACAGCACCGAGCGCCTCGCCGCCCCGAGCTCTGCTCCTCCAGCGCGGGAGCAGCCCGGCCGGCCAGGACCCGCTTCCTCGTCCAGCCTCCGCGTGCTCAACCCCGACCTCCTCTGCTCTGGCTCGCGTTGGAGATCGCGTCGCTGCCGTCTTCTTCCTCGGGCCCGAGTCCGCTTGCTCAGTTCCGGTAGCCGCGTCTCTCACTGGAGGTCTCCGTTGTCTCCGTGTACCTCCGTGGCTGTTGCTGTTGTTTTTTTCACCAAGCGCTGTACCGAATGTCTACGAGGCGAGTGCGACTGCAGAAGATGCTCGAGGATCCCTTGGACGTCAAGTTCCACAACGATGCCAAGTACGACTACACGAACGAGTATCCGGCGACCCGACCAAGTACCCCTCCGTGACAAGTACAACTACGGCCGGAACGACTACGCAAGATGACACGCCAAGTACCACGACGACCCGAACGACTACCGTCGACGCACCAAGTACTACTACCGTCGCCCGAACATCTACCGTCGCCCCGTGTACCTCTACGAACTCGACGCCGGAACGACTACTTCCTCTTCGGAAACGTGAACGGCTACTTCCTCTACGACACGTGCACGACTCCCGAGAACGACTTCTTCCTCTACGTCTCGAACCGCCCCGATACGCACGCTTCGAAGGTATACCGAAACGACCCCGTGGATGACCCGTGAATGCATGCTTGTGTTGTATGAAATGTCTCCCGTGTGTGCTTCGTGCCCGTTCCACCTTTTGTCATGTTCCTCGGTTGCCTCGTCACCGACTCGTGGGAACCCGGTAACGGGATCATTCCACCTTTCATCTCGTTTGACTCGTTCACACCGCCATCTATCTTTTGCACCGGACTCTCAATGAGTATCGGAACCGATATGATGCGTTGCATCATTTTCGGATCGTTGCCGTGGCACCCTTTTTCATTCCACCACGGTGACAATGCTTCTTATCCTCTTAAGTTAACCTTTTAATAAAACTTGCATAAACTTGATCATGTCATCCGCATCATGTTAACAACACTAAAATGTTTAATTGTTGTTTGCTTATAATTATTAAACATGCCCATGGGGATTTTCCGGATATGTTGTTGTTATTCTTCCGGCCTCATTTAAAATGTCTAAATAGTGTAGTTTCTTTATGTTTCATCTCTTGCCATGCTAAAAACAATTAATCTTGTCTTGTTTTTAAATGAGAGTCAACTAAATAATTAAATGTGGTGTTTCGTCAATATGCAACCCGTTGCATATTGATCTCCACTTAACTTGTAGATTTGTTTGTGCACTTGCCATGCCTTGCATAATTAAACCGGACATGCATCATACTTGTTTGTGCATCGTATGCCATGTTTATGATATGTGTGTTTACCGTGTTGTTTCTTTCTTTCCGGTTTGCTTCTCTTGATAGCTTCGGTTTCGTTCCGGAGTTGTGAGGCTTCTTCTTCGTCTTCTTCTGGACCCGTTCTTCTCCCTTGTGGAATCCCAGGCAAGATGATCATACCCTTGGATACCTTTACTACCATTGCCATGCTTAGTTGTCTCGATGCTATCGTTACATGTCGCGATACCCATCTTTTATGTCAGCCTCTCCTTGTTGCCATGAAACCTCTAACATTTGAAACCTTCCTAGCAAAACCACTGTTTGGCTATGTTACCCGCTTGCTCAGCCCCGCTTGCTCAGTCTCTCTTATAGCGTTGTTAGTTGCAGGTGAAGATGAAGTCTGTTCCAGGAGGGAACTTGTTGTTGGTTATAACACAATATATATAATTTTATTAACACACCTTATATACTGGGCATGGGTGGAAGGCTTGGCCTTTTGCTCGGTGTTTTGTTCCACTCATGCCACCTTAGGCGCCGATAAACCGGCTTTATGTTCCTTGATTTTGCGTTCCTAACACGATGGGTGTAATGGGGACCCCTTGACAGTTCGACTTTGAATAAAACTCCTCCAGCAAGGCCCAACTTTGGTTTTAATTTGCTCATAATAACAACTTAATTAAATAATTAAATTGCATAGGGAGTTAGCGCTACCCGAGGATTCTTAATTCTACATAGCAGGGGGGGCCAGTGCTGATGGTGTTGGTCCCAAACGGGGAGACTGCGGGGCCGCCTTGGGGAAACCCGAGGTATCTGGTATAACCTGTAGGATCACCCATCCGGTCGTGTCCTGAGACTTAGATACGCGCGGCTACTATCAGGGTGTCGACACACCGGGAGGTCTTGCTGGACTTGTTTTACCATTGTCGAAATGACTTGTGCTACCGGGATGCCGAGCCTGATCGGATTTTCCCTAAGATAAGGGGTGATGATATTATATTTATCACTTCAGCTAATCGTGAGAGCTTGTGATGGGCTAAGTTGGAACACCCCTGCAGGGTTATGAACTTTCGAAAGCCGTGCCCGCGGTTATGTGGCAGATTGGAATTTGTTAATGTCCGGTTGTAGAAAACTCGACAGATGATCCGAAGTAAAACACACAACTGTGTGAGTAACCGTGACTGTCTCTTTTCACTTTGAGAAGAGAACACGGTGGGGTTATGTTTGACCGTATGTAGTTAGGATCTTTAGCGATCACCTCTTTTGCGACCGTTTGCGTAGATGCTCTTCTCATTCTGGTACTCGTAAGTTAGCCACCATATTATGCTTAGTCGCTGCTGCAGCCTCACCACTTTACCTCTTCCTACCCTTAAAGCTTTGCTAGTCTTGTTACCCATGGTTATGGGATTGCTGAGTCCTCGTGGCTCACAGTTACTACAACACCAGATGCAGGTTCAGCCGAGTATGAAGCAGAAGCTGGTTCAAGTTCTTCACCAGGAGCTCGATGAAGAGTTTGTCCGTGTGCTTGTGTCGTTTCGACGATCAGTAGTGGTTTCTACTAGGATTCGATCCTGACCTGTGGCTTTATGTTGTTTTGGTATCTTTCTTTTGGATCTTCGCCCGTAGTCGGGTTGTGATGTTTTGTATGATGATTGGTTTATTTATTGTATTGTGTGAAGTGGCGAGTGTAAGCCAACTATCTCCTTTTGCATTTTAATCCCTCTTTTACATGAGTCGTGCAAAGATACCAAACTTGAGATCATTCTAGGATGGGCTTATACCTTTAAGTCGTGCCTCGACACGTAGGAGGTATAGTCCCATCCTGGGCATTACAAGTTGGTATTCAGAGCCTTCTCCGACCTAGAAGCCCCCACTGATTGAGCGAATCGTTGACGGTTGAGTCTAGGCACACACTGAAAATGTTTTGAGTCCTATATTTATATCGGAGAGTAGGATTTCTTTGCTTCTCATCCCCCTTTCTCTCTGGTGAGGACTCCTGACGATTACTCTTGTCTCTCCTATTTTCAAAAAAATGCACCAAATTTTTTTTAGGATCCCGCGAGTATTCTGAGATTGTTTCGATGTTCTTGTGACAAGGATATTGTTCCCGATGCCTCCTGTTCCCGAGGAGTTGAGCTTCGGGGTATCATTGACACAAGTATATCGCGACAGTACTAAATACTTAAGACGACCGACATCGAAAATCTCTCCTATACGGCCAGTGGCAAGATAACCCCGACATCACCCAGTACTGGGGAGGTAGTTCGAGAGTATTGCCATAGCTTGTTATAGTGGATGCTTTTCGAAGGTCCGAGGTAAACAGTTTCCGAGAAAGACTGGTTATGTGTTGAAGGATGGATACACCTGGATGTAGGTTTAGAGTTGATTGCGCGGTGCTTCCCGTGTATCCCCAACACCTGATTGCATAACTGGAAACTTTCGGAAATCTATAGGTGGGTTCATCTAGTAGTTCTAGGCATTCTTCCAACGAGTGCTCGATATGAAGTTTGGGGTTCTACATTGAGTGAAGTGGTTTTATGGACTTGTTCTGATCGGGAGTTGCATCTTAAAGGGTCCTTGGCTATGCTGATCCGGGGATGACAAAACCCTTTTGTAACACGTTCCATGAGCTTTCAGCACAAAGATGTCGAACGAAACTTCTATCTTGTATTTGTTCTATCTGTTCCTTGTTCCTTTTTATTTATCTTTTGTTCTCCAAGTGGCTTCTCGTCAAGCTGATGTACCTGCAGAATTCATTCGTTCAACCCTCTGTTCGGATGATATTGTGAAGATTAGGCTGCAACACATCTATCCTTTGTTCTTGTTTTGATTCTGGTATTCGAGTTGCTTCGATGTCAAATGTTGATTCCATACCTTTCCTAATCGGTATTCTCATATTTCTATGGGAGTACTAATTCTTCTTGACCATCGAGAGTTTCATGTTAATCCTTTTCTACCGACGTCCTTTGCTTTAAGTTAATCCGATCTTTTCATCATCTGCAAGATCAACTCTCAGTTTTTATCTGCCGGTGTATGTTTCAATCATCCCAAGTTGTTTTTGTTTTTCCCACCCTCCCACCCCTTTTCTTCTTGGAGCCAGAAATTCTCAAATGAAGTATCCATTTTATTCATGTGATATTTCTTCATTCTTTTCCTTCAATGTTCTTATCCGGTGATTTATCGTGAAGTTGCTCAAGAGCTTCAAGTTCTTCATTCTTTTGTTCTCTAATTCTGCCGGTGGATGTAATTCAAGATTTCGGTGTTCATCTTATCCTTTTCCTCTTTTCACAATGCTTTCTTATTCCGGTGCACCAATTAATCATTCTCCTCTTGCTATTCATATCCGGAGTGCTGAAGATTCATAATTCCATTCTTAACCCGTTCAAGCTATTTTGAGGACTATCATCTTATTCAAGCCATTTAATTCAACCGGTGCAATATCTCTTAAGCAATCTTTTTCAACGGTGATTTCTTTGAGTGGGCCCTAACCCACAGGTCTTTTCCCAGGATCTTACCTGACTCTTCTTTTTCTGGAGTTATACTCAAATTCTTTTTAAAGTGTGACGTAAGAATGATTTCCATCAGTCACATGCCTTCTCCAAGATCGCTTTCAAATTCTTTTCTTCATTGATTCAACCTTTTTAATTCTTCATTCCGGAGTGCTCAACAATTCTTCATGGCATTTCTCGTCTTCATTCTCAGCATTTGAAGACCGGAGAAGTGTTTCTCTTTAATCTTGGCCCGTCTTCTTGAAGATTCGTGGTTCTAGCTTCTTGCCATCCTCATTATTGTTCCGATTGTGAGGAATTCTTTTTTTATACTCGTCCGGAGCATTTCATGAATTCTTTTCTTTGTGATCCTCCGAAGGCCATCATTTCAGCATATTTCTTCGTTCTCAGTTTTCAACTTCGTCCTACAACTATTCTTCATTGATGTCTCTTCGTTCGTCTCCCTATTCTTACGGTGGTTCATTCAAGTTTACTCTTCCTTGTTATCGTTTTAATTCATTTGTTCTTTTCATAATCCTACCGGTGGTTCGTTGAAGATTTATCCAAGCTTGTGCGAGATCTCTCTTTAATTCTTTCCAACGAGAATAAGTAGTATGCCAAATCCTTTGGTTGTCATCAATTTAAATTGGTGAAGGAGATGCATGACATAATTCTTATTCTTATTCCTTCAAGGTGACTTAATTCTTTTGTCTGGAGCTTGTTCATCATATCATATTCTCGCTTCTAAGTTGTTCATCTTGTTTTCTGGAGCTCCATGTTATTTCAGTTATCTTTCAAACATCCATCTAATTCATCGCAGGCCTTGAATCTTATTCTTTTCATCTTTCACTTCTCATGTTTCATTACCGGAGTTCTCATGGTGGTTCATCACCATATTTTAATTCATCCTCGAAGTCTTCATCAAGATTCTTGTTGGAGCTCAAGCATTCTTCATCATGCTTTCCAATTGCAATCCTTCTACCTTATCCTTTTCAGATGGTGTTATGTCATTCTTGTCAATTCCTTCATGTTTCATGATTCACGAGTTGTCAAGAATGAGATATTTAAACCCATCATTGTCCTTGTTCAGGAGATCTTTCCAACCCTTCAATTTATTCATTGGAGTTATCTTGGGTTGTATTTCACCTAAAGCTTTCCCTAAGGATTGTTGCTAATTATGGTGCTTATAAATGACCCAAGTTCTTCATTTATCCTCCCGGTGAGATAAGTTTTCATCTCCTTGTTGATCTCAATCCAATCAAATCGTTTTCCATTAGTGGCTGGTTGTCACCTCTTAATTTTGAGATGTTTTCCATAAGTCCACAACGAGCTTATTCTTTCGTTGTTGATTTTTCCAACAACCCATTCGACCCTTCTTCGTAAGGATGCTCTTTCAAATTCAATTTTGAGAGAAGTTGTCATTTTCTTCTCCGTTCATTTCTTTCGTTGATCTATATGCTATTCTTTCATTCCGGAGGCATTGTGATGTTGCTCTCTTTGACCATCATCACGCTTTTTATCAAGATCATATTCTCCCTTGCTTGTCATTTAACCGGAGTGTTGTATTCTTCATTCTAGTTCCGTCATCCTTTCATGTTTTGCCTCTCTTTTTAACCGGAGTGCTGTCTGAATCTTTCTTACACCTTGTGCTTTTCTTTTAATTGTTTCGGAGGCAATATGTTGTTGTTTTCATCAAGTATCATCCATCTTCTCAAGTTCTTGTTCAATTCCTTCCATTTTCAGTCGGAGTGCTGCCGAAATTCTGTCATTCTTATTCTTTGGCCATACCATTGCAGTTTCATATTCTTTTGGTCCGTGAGCTCTTGTTTCATGTCTTTCAACCTTCAAGGTTCTCATAAGGCTCCTTGTTACTCTTTTCTAACGGAGTTTTCATATTCGTTCATCTCCGTTGTACTCTTCTTTCATCTTGTTCAACCTCTCAAGGTTCTTTGGTTTCACTCGTCTGTCAAAGAAGCAACTTTGTTTTACCTCTTCCTCTTCCATTTTACCCGGTGATATCTCTAGGATCTCGGGTCGAGATCCTCTGTTAGTGTGGGAGAGTTGTGACGCCCGAGACCGACGTCCCAGAAGATTCCAGAAGAGTCCCGAAGATTCCAGATGTTCCGGGTTGCCCGTGTGTTCTTTGTGCTTGTTTTATTTATTTTTGCATTGCATCATGTCATCATGCCATCATGTCTTTTTTATTTTTGCATCTCAACCTAATAATTCGTGTGGACCTTCGGTCCATTTAAATCGAGGGAAGGTGACTTCTCTTTATAACATATAAAAGCCTCCTAATATTTTTGGAGCTATATTAATAAATATTCCATTGCTTCGGAATCACCATAACACACTTGCATAATTTCCCCATGTCTTTTCACTTCGAGTTTCACCTTCAAAAGAACCTTGCCTATAATTCTTTTCGTTGTTTCGAGGCTCCTCCTTTTATCTAAACTCCTTTTATTGCAAGCTAAATGTTTTAGTTTTGCACTTCCCTTTTGTTGGAGCTATTTTTTGTTGGGTTGGTAATAACCCGTAAAGCCTTTCAAAAATGTTCCATAATTTTTATACTGTTCATGGCCTCCTTTCTTAATTTTTCTTGACTCTCTCTCTCTTTTCAGTTTTCAGCTAAGAAATACATAGAAAGGAGCAGCCAGCAGCCAGCCAGGCTCCCAGGCCTGGCCCTTCTCCCCCCAGCCGCAGCTGGCCAAGTCGGCCACTTCTCCTTCTGGCCCATCTGGCCTCAGGCCCAGTCGCCACTGGCCTTTTCCCCTAACCCTAGCCGATGCATCCCTCGACCGCAGCCTCCCTCGCTCTCCCTCTCTCCCACCGATGCGCCGCGAGGTCGAACCCCTCGACAGGTCCCGCTTTTCCCTCGTCCTCTCACCCCCCGCAGCCTTCGAGCCCCTCGGCCCTCTCCCTTCGATCCCATCGTCTCCCGCACCCGATCTCCCCGCTCCCTTTCCTTCGATCACACCCGAGCGCGTTTCCCCTCGAGCAGCGCCGCTCTGCGCCCTTCCCTCCGCGCCGTGGCCCTGCTTTTGGGCTCCGTCCTCGCCAAGATCGCCACCGCGACAGCGCGGCCTGCGGCCTCCCTTCTCCAAGCCCGACGCGCCGTCCGCCGCTGGTCCTCCGTCGCCAAGGCCTCGCCGCCCTGCCTCCATCTCCCTCACGCAGTGCCGCGCGCCCTCCAGGCCAGCGCCATGGCCGCAGCTTCCTCGTCCTCGCCTCTGGCCCCGACAACACCGAGCGCCTCGCCGCCCCGAGCTCTGCTCCTCCAGCGCGGGAGCAGCCCGGCCGGCCAGGACCCGCTTCCTCGTCCAGCCTCCGCGTGCTCAACCCCGACCTCCTCTGCTCTGGCTCGCGTTGGAGATCGCGTCGCTGCCGTCTTCTTCCTCGGGCCCGAGTCCGCTTGCTCAGTTCCGGTAGCCGCGTCTCTCACTGGAGGTCTCCGTTGTCTCCGTGTACCTCCGTGGCTGTTGCTGTTGTTTTTTTCACCAAGCGCTGTACCGAATGTCTACGAGGCGAGTGCGACTACAGAAGATGCTCGAGGATCCCTTGGACGTCAAGTTCCACAACGATGCCAAGTACGACTACATGAACGAGTATCCGGCGACCCGACCAAGTACCCCTCCGTGACAAGTACAACTACGGCCGGAACGACTACGCAAGATGACACGCCAAGTACCACGACGACCCGAACGACTACCGTCAACGCACCAAGTACTACTACCGTCGCCCGAACATCTACCGTCGCCCCGTGTACCTCTACGAACTCGACGCCGGAACGACTACTTCCTCTTCGGAAACGTGAACGGCTACTTCCTCTACGACACGTGCACGACTCCCGAGAACGACTTCTTCCTCTACGTCTCGAACCGCCCCGATACGCACGCTTCGAAGGTATACCGAAACGACCCCGTGGATGACCCGTGAATGCATGCTTGTGTTGTATGAAATGTCTCCCGTGTGTGCTTCGTGCCCGTTCCACCTTTTGTCATGTTCCTCGGTTGCCTCGTCACCGACTCGTGGGAACCCGGTAACGGGATCATTCCACCTTTCATCTCGTTTGACTCGTTCACACCGCCATCTATCTTTTGCACCGGACTCTCAATGAGTATCGGAACCGATATGATGCGTTGCATCATTTTCGGATCGTTGCCGTGGCACCCTTTTTCATTCCACCACGGTGACAATGCTTCTTATCCTCTTAAGTTAACCTTTTAGTAAAACTTGCATAAACTTGATCATGTCATCCGCATCATGTTAACAACACTAAAATGTTTAATTGTTGTTTGCTTATAATTATTAAACATGCCCATGGGGATTTTCCGGATATGTTGTTGTTATTCTTCCGGCCTCATTTAAAATGTCTAAATAGTGTAGTTTCTTTATGTTTCATCTCTTGCCATGCTAAAAACAATTAATCTTGTCTTGTTTTTAAATGAGAGTCAACTAAATAATTAAATGTGGTGTTTCGTCAATATGCAACCCGTTGCATATTGATCTCCACTTAACTTGTAGATTTGTTTGTGCACTTGCCATGCCTTGCATAATTAAACCGGACATGCATCATACTTGTTTGTGCATCGTATGCCATGTTTATGATATGTGTGTTTACCGTGTTGTTTCTTTCTTTCCGGTTTGCTTCTCTTGATAGCTTCGGTTTCGTTCCGGAGTTGTGAGGCTTCTTCTTCGTCTTCTTCTGGACCCGTTCTTCTCCCTTGTGGAATCCCAGGCAAGATGATCATACCCTTGGATACCTTTACTACCATTGCCATGCTTAGTTGTCTCGATGCTATCGTTACATGTCGCGATACCCATCTTTTATGTCAGCCTCTCCTTGTTGCCATGAAACCTCTAACATTTGAAACCTTCCTAGCAAAACCACTGTTTGGCTATGTTACCCGCTTGCTCAGCCCCGCTTGCTCAGTCTCTCTTATAGCGTTGTTAGTTGCAGGTGAAGATGAAGTCTGTTCCAGGAGGGAACTTGTTGTTGGTTATAACACAATATATATAATTTTATTAACACACCTTATATACTGGGCATGGGTGGAAGGCTTGGCCTTTCGCTCGGTGTTTTGTTCCACTCATGCCACCTTAGGCGCCGATAAACCGGCTTTATGTTCCTTGATTTTGCGTTCCTAACACGATGGGTGTAATGGGGACCCCTTGACAGTTCGACTTTGAATAAAACTCCTCCAGCAAGGCCCAACTTTGGTTTTAATTTGCTCATAATAACAACTTAATTAAATAATTAAATTGCATAGGGAGTTAGCGCTACCCGAGGATTCTTAATTCTACATAGCAGGGGGGGCCAGTGTTGATGGTGTTGGTCCCAAACGGGGAGACTGCGGGGCCGCCTTGGGGAAACCCGAGGTATCTGGTATAACCTGTAGGATCACCCATCCGGTCGTGTCCTGAGACTTAGATACGCGCGGCTACTATCAGGGTGTCGACACACCGGGAGGTCTTGCTGGACTTGTTTTACCATTGTCGAAATGACTTGTGCTACCGGGATGCCGAGCCTGATCGGATTTTCCCTAAGATAAGGGGTGATGATATTATATTTATCACTTCAGCTAATCGTGAGAGCTTGTGATGGGCTAAGTTGGAACACCCCTGCAGGGTTATGAACTTTCGAAAGCCGTGCCCGCGGTTATGTGGCAGATTGGAATTTGTTAATGTCCGGTTGTAGAAAACTCGACAGATGATCCGAAGTAAAACACACAACTGTGTGAGTAACCGTGACTGTCTCTTTTCACTTTGAGAAGAGAACACGGTGGGGTTATGTTTGACCGTATGTAGTTAGGATCTTTAGCGATCACCTCTTTTGCGACCGTTTGCGTAGATGCTCTTCTCATTCTGGTACTCGTAAGTTAGCCACCATATTATGCTTAGTCGCTGCTGCAGCCTCACCACTTTACCTCTTCCTACCCTTAAAGCTTTGCTAGTCTTGTTACCCATGGTTATGGGATTGCTGAGTCCTCGTGGCTCACAGTTACTACAACACCAGATGCAGGTTCAGCCGAGTATGAAGCAGAAGCTGGTTCAAGTTCTTCACCAGGAGCTCGATGAAGAGTTTGTCCGTGTGCTTGTGTCGTTTCGACGATCAGTAGTGGTTTCTACTAGGATTCGATCCTGACCTGTGGCTTTATGTTGTTTTGGTATCTTTCTTTTGGATCTTCGCCCGCAGTCGGGTTGTGATGTTTTGTATGATGATTGGTTTATTTATTGTATTGTGTGAAGTGGCGAGTGTAAGCCAACTATCTCCTTTTGCATTTTAATCCCTCTTTTACATGAGTCGTGCAAAGATACCAAACTTGAGATCATTCTAGGATGGGCTTATACCTTTAAGTCGTGCCTCGACACGTAGGAGGTATAGTCCCATCCTGGGCATTACACTATGTAATCTTTATGCTGTTGCTATGTTGAGTTTGCTGGGATCCGATGGATTATGAGATTATGTTCAGATTGATCTTGAGTAATATATTTGATTCACCTCTTTTATATTTAAGTTCATAAGTAATTCTTGCATGTTCTCTGTTGTTATTTATTGCTTTGGCTAAGTAGTAGGTAGTGACTCCAAGAGGGAACGTTATGCTCGATTGTGGGTTCATGCCCCTCGATGACTAGCTTGAGTGACAGAAACATGAGTCTAGGGGATGTGCTGTTGCCACAAGGGGGAAAACAACGGTGCTTGTGCCCGCGGGTGCAAGGATTGTTTACTTTACGCAAAGTTCTTTTAATGCAGTTGTCTGTTGCATTGAGTTTACACTATGGGTGGGACTCGCAACTTAATACCAGCGAGATGTTCTGGATAGATATCTCAAGGTGGATGATTAGTAGTAGATGCAGATGGATTTCGGTCTACTTACTTTGGCGTACCGCACATGCTTTGAACCTCAACCTTTCTTGCAATGTAGTCAGCATTGGTTTGCGTTCGTGGTCCTGTCAATTGCCCAGCTGTAATTTGTTACCTCGCATAGCTGTTTTATCGTCTTTTGGGAGAGAGACATCACTAGTGAACATCATGTGACTCCGGTCCATATTACTATCATTGATCACATACACTATTTACTTTTCGCTATTTTACTTACTATTGCAAATTACTATCTATCACTACTATCATATTGCTTTTAACCCTTTGTGAACTACAAGGCCGGAGAGATTGACAACCTCTCTGTACTCGTTGGGAGCAAAGTTATTTGTATCTGTGTGCAGGTCCACGTTGATTGCTAATTGCGCCGTTAGCAGTTGACACCTACCTGTTGAACCTAGGAGTCTCTGGGGATTCGATCCTTGGCATCTTTGCTAGGGGAAAACACTTCTACTTACTGCATCTTACACCTTCCACTTGGGGTAATCCAACGAGGGGTTCGAGGCCCATCAAGGAGTATTTTCTGGCGCCGTTGCCGGGGACTCCACTCTTCAGGATAGGGGAGTTGCATGCTATCTTTTACCTTTGCTTTTTAGTCTTGTTAGTTTACCTTTCATATTTCTTTAGTTCCTTTTATCGAAAATCACAAAAATAGTTATCTTGCTTGCTTGCTACTATGGGTTCCACCGAGAACACCAAGTTGCGTGACTTCACTAGTCACAACAACGATGACTTTATCAGCACACCTATCACTACACCTGCCACTTCAGCACCTTCATATGAAATTAAACCTGCTTTACTTAACTTAGTCATGAAAGATCAATTCTCCGGTGCTGGAGATGATGCTGCTTTACACTTGAACAACTTTGTAGAACTTTGTGATATGCAAAAGTACCAAGAAATAGATGGTAATATTGTTAAGCTTAAGCTTTTTCCTTTCTCTTTGAGAGGAGGAGCTAAAATTTGGTTTTAGTCTTTGCCTAGAAATAGCATAGATTCATGGGACAAGTGCAAAGATGCTTTTATCGGAAAATACTATCCACCTGCTAAAATTATCCAACTTAGAAGTAACATCATGAATTTTAAACAATTGGATAATGAACATGTTGCCCAAGCTTGGGAACATATAAAGTCTCTTATCAAGAACTGCCCTACTCACGGTTTGACTACTTGGATGGTTATCCAAACTTTTTATGCAGGCTTGAACTTTACCTCGCGGAACTTGTTAGATTCGTCCGCGGGAGGAACTTTTATGTCAACTACACTTGGTGCTGCCACAAAGCTTCTCGATGAGATGATGACCAACTATTCCCAATGGCACACCGAACGCGCTCCAACAGGTAGGAAGGTAAACTCTGTCGAGGAGATTTCCTCCCTCAACGAAAAAGTTGACTTGATCATGTCTCTACTTTCGAAGCAATCTACTGTTGATCCTCGTGATGTCCCTTTAAATTCTTTGATTGCTCAAGAACAAGTAGATGTTAACTTTGTCTCTAGAAATAATTTCAACAACAATGCTTATAGGAGTAACTTTGGTAACAATTCTAGACCGTTCCCCTCTAACTCTTATGGGAACAACAATGCTTATCCTAGTACCAAGAACTTCAACACTGAACTAGAGAGCATGCTTAGAGATTTCATCACTACCCAAAAAGCCTTTAATAAGAATGTAGAAGAGAAACTACATAAACTAGATGATCTTTCTTTCAAGGTAGACCACTTAGCCAATGAGTTAAAATTGCTAAAAATTGAAACTTCTTCTCTTAAGGAGAAGGAAGTCATCCCTATTAATGCTACTCAAGTGCAAATCAATGAAAATATTAGGATGATGGCTAAGCTTAAAGAGAGATGGGCTAGAGAAAGGGAGGAAGAGGAAAGAATTAAGAGCCTTCCTACCCACCACACTGTTGCTACTATCCAAGTTATTGAGGATGTTCGCACTCTTAGCACCCAATGTACTCCTGGTCCCAATGGACCTATTAATGGCGATGCTATAGAAACTACCAAACAGGTGAGCCTTAAGGACACCACTACTACCTTACTTGATGCTCGTGACCTTGATTTTGATAATTGCACTCTTACAGAAGTTATTGATTTCCTTCACAAAATGTCTAGAGATCCCCGTACTAGCACGCTTAACCTTGCCTTCACAGAGCATATCACTAATGCTCTCATCAAAGCTAGGGAGGAGAAACTTAGAGTAGAAGCCTCCATACCTAGAAAGCTATAGGATGGTTGGGATCCTATGATAAAAATTTATTTGAATGACTTCTCTTGTTATGCATTATGTGATGTTGGTGCTATTACCTCTGTTATGCCCAAAAGACTATATGATATGCTTAAATTGAAACCTTATGATTCTTGTTCTTTTGGTGTTCGTCTCGTTGATTCTTCCATAAAGAAACCTTTGGGGAGGATTGACGATGTTCTTATTGTTGTCAATGATAATTATGTGCCCGTTGATTTCACTATTATGGATATTGAATGTGATCCTTCTTGTCCAATTATTTTGGGACGTCCCTTTTTGCGTACCGTTGGTGCTGTCATTGACATGAAAGAGGGTAATCTAAAATTTCAGTTTCCTCTCAAGAAAGGGATGGAACACTTCCCTCGCAAGAAGGTCAAGTTACCTTTTGAGTCCGTTGTGCGGGCTAGCTATTCTTTTACTTTTGATAAAACTTGATCTATGCATTATGCCTAGCTTAAAGGCATAAAAGAAAGCGCTTTTGGGAGGCAGCCCACATGAATAAATTTTTTGCTTTTGTTGTGTCTTGATGATGTTTACTGCTGTAGCATCATCATTGTATCTTTACTTTTCATATTTGTGCCAAGTATAGCCTCTGATTGCTAGAAAGTTCAAAAGTTGTGAGGTGCTGTCCAAGAAACAGATTCTGTCCTTGGATAGAAAAATTCGTATAAAATCACCAGATCATCTTTTTGGTCTGAATATTTTCGACAGCGTTCTCTATATAATTGTCTTTCGTGCGTCAGTTCTGAGTTTTTTTATTTGAGTTGCAGAAGTATCCCGAACAGGTCAATTACTGCCTGCTGTTCTGTTTTTCACAGATTCTGTCCTGTTTTGCCTTACCTTCACATTGCAAATTAAGAACTTGCTTTTTCTTTGCAAAAACCTTTTGGCAATCTTGAGAAACAGTAGAACTTCAATAATATCCTTATTTCCAGCAAGGTATAATTATTTTATTAAGGGTACTAACCTCGCTAATCAGATTATGAATGAGTTATGTATGAAGGGAGTTTTCAAGTGTGCAAGGGAAGATGATAAAAAGATTCAGGAGTGTCAAGCGCTCAAGCTTGGGGATGCCCCCGTGCACCCCCAAGAAATATTCAAGGATACTCAAGCGTCTAAGCTTGGGGATGCCCCCCGTGCATCCCCTTCTCCATCAACATTATCAGTTCGTCTTTCGTTCTGCTATATTTTTATCACTTCATGTGTTATGTGCTATGCTTGGAGCGTCTTGCTTTTAGTTTTCTTTTTAGTTTTTCATAACGAGTCGGAACCCAGCATTCCTTTATGTGGGAGAGAAACACGCTCCACCTCTACCTAGAACATTACATAGAATTTTCATGTCTATCTATGCCGTGTGTGTTCTTTATCTTTTAATAGCTACTATCGTGCTCTGCTCTTAGTATTCATGCTTATCTTTTCAAAGAGCTTTTATTTAGTTGGTTGCTTGAACTCTTTTTAATTACCATGCTCACCTTATTAAGAGAGTTTGCTTCCGTTGCATGGGTTAATATGTCTATGATAAAGATGCTGCTTTCATGATGGTGCTTAGTAGTTCAGATTTTCTTATGGTTAATCTCAAATAGCTGGGAGGTTCCCAATGTGTTATTGGAGTACCAACTTGGTTTGTTTGCCTATGATGTGGTATGGTTTAGTAATATCTTACTTCGAGAATTTATTTTGATTGACTTGGCGTATGCTCACGCATATTCAAGACTGTAAAGAAAGTCTGTCAAGCCTTGATGATCTTTTGTTTCTAAGTAGCGATATAACTACCATGCCTGATTCAATATTGCTTTGTCGCTCTGCATGATTATGACCGTCATTGCTCTCTTAGTTGGTTGCTCCCAGTCTTTTGCTAACCTCCACCTGCACTAAGCAAATTAACCATGCAATACATAGCTCATGGGAAAGTAGCCTAAAAACTATTGTGGTAAAGAATATGTTGCTTATGTATCTTATTTCTTATGAGTTGCTTGCTGAGCGGTAACCATGTTTCTGGGGACGCCATCAACTGTCACACTTTTGTTGAATATCATGTGAGTTGCTATGCATGTTCGTCTTGTCTGAAGTAAGGGTGATTTACCGTGGGTTGAATTAATATGCATATTGTTAGAGAAGAACATTGGGCCGCCAACCAAAGCCATGCATCATGGGGGAAGTTTTAGCTTGGACCTTAATCCTCAATCTCTCATGAGAATATGCTTATGCATTAAAGAGGAGTCCATCATCTATTTTCTATGTTGTCCCGGTATGGATGTCCTCAAGTTGAGATTTATCAAAAACGAGAAATCAAATGCGATCTATCTCCTTGGACCTTTGTACAGGTGGCATAGAGGTACCCCTTTGTGACACTTGGTTAAAACATATGCAATGCAATGATAACCCATGGGGATCCGAGCTAATTAGGACAAGGAGCAAGCACTATTGGTATTCGATGCATGAGGCTTGCAACTTATAAGATGTTTTATACATGACACATATGAAGTACTACTACCGTTGACACAATTGCTTCCATGTTTCAAAATAAAAAGCTCTAGCACTTTAAGCACCAACTACTGAGAGCATGATTGTCATTCTGAGTGTAATGTGCATTGTCCCAAAGTAGCATTGTCTTTTGCATGATTGTGATATCGTTTATTCTGAAATGATTGTATCTAGTCATCACTTAAACCTTGAAGGTGCCCCTGCACTTATGTTTTGCATCACTAAAGGGGGCAAGCTAGATATCACTTGATCATATTTGCACATTATGTTCATTGCAAATCTTTTTGTTGTTCCAGTTTCATATTGTAAAACTTTCAGTCATTTGTGATTTTCTCTTGAGACAACTTAATTACTTTAGAATCATTGTCTCAGTAAGCTTTTGTCATATGACTATGAGAAAGTCCAATATGGTTAATAGCATGTCACCACAAAAATTATTCTTGTTATCATTTACCTACTCGAGGACGAGCAGGAATTAAGCTTGGGATGTTGATACGTCCAAAACGTATCTATAATTTCTGCTTGCTCCATGCCACTTTTGGGTGATATTGCTATGATATTCATACACTTCCATACACTTTTGATCATATTTAGACTAACTTACTAATCCAGTGCACCCCAGTGCCAGTTTCTGTTTTCGGCTGTTTTTGTATTTCAGGTTTTCACGTTTCGAGAACTGCCCAGAAAAATACAGAAAAAATATATAAAAAATCAGCGTATCGGGAACGACACTGCTTCCGAAGGGGAGCCTGGGGGGGGGGGCACAAGGGCCCCAGGAGCCCTGTGGGCGCGCCCCCCTGAGCCGCGCCAGGGGGGCGCCTCGGCACCCCGAGAGCCCCCCGGTGCCCTACTTTGGCATATATTTAAAGGGTTCCCCGTAACCCTTGAAACAGGACTTCTTTTCGTGATCCCATCTCTGTTCCGCCGCCGCCGCCGCTTCCAAGATCGGGAGCACCAGGAGAACTCTTCCCGGCACCCTGCCGGAGGGGAGGATCACCACCGGGAGCTTCTCCACCACCATGGACGCCTCCCGGATGACTCGTGAGTAGACTCCCTTGGACCATGGGTCCATGACCAGTAGCTATGTGATGTTCTCCTCCCATTCTTGTGCTTCACTAATTAGTCCTCGTGAGCTGCCCTACATGATCGAGGCACCTATGTAATCTTTATGCTGTTGCTATGTTGAGTTTGCTGGGATCCGATGGATTATGAGATTATGTTCAGATTGATCTTGAGTAATATATTTGATTCACCTCTTTTATTTTTAGTTCATAAGTAATTCTTGCATGTTCTCTGTTGTTATTTATTACTTTGGCCAAGTAGTAGGTAGTGACTCCAAGAGGGAACGTTATGCTCGATTGTGGGTTCATGCCCCTCGATGACTAGCTTGAGTGACAGAAACATGAGTCTAGGGGATGGGCTGTTGCCACAAGGGGGAAAACAACGGTGCTTGTGCCCGCGGGTGCAAGGATTGTTTACTTTACGCAAAGTTCTTTTAATGCAGTTGTCTGTTGCATTGAGTTTACACTATGGGTGGGACTCGCAACTTAATACCAGCGAGATGTTCTGGATAGATATCTCAAGGTGGATGATTAGTAGTAGATGCAGATGGATTTCGGTCTACTTACTTTGGCGTACCGCCCATGCTTTGAACCTCAACCTTTCTTGCAATGTAGTCAGCATTGGTTTGCGTTCGTGGTCCTGTCAATTGCCCAGCTGTAATTTGTTACCTCGCATAGCTGTTTTATCGTCTTTTGGGAGAGAGACATCACTAGTGAACATCATGTGACTCCGGTCCATATTACTATCATTGATCACATACACTATTTACTTTTCGCTATTTTACTTACTATTGCAAATTACTATCTATCACTACTATCATATTGCTTTTAACCCTTTGTGAACTACAAGGCCGGAGAGATTGACAACCTCTCTGTACTCGTTGGGAGCAAAGTTATTTGTATCTGTGTGCAGGTCCACGTTGATTGCTAATTGCGCCGTTAGCAGTTGACACCTACCTGTTGAACCTAGGAGTCTCTGGGGATTCGATCCTTGGCATCTTTGCTAGGGGAAAACACTTCTACTTACAGCATCTTACACCTTCCACTTGGGGTAATCCAACGAGGGGTTCGAGGCCCATCATCATGGACCCATGGTCCAAGGGAGACTACTCACAACTCATCCGGGAGGCGTCCATGGTGGTGGAGAAGCTCCCGGTGGTGATCCTCCCCTCCGGCAGGGTGCCGGGAAGAGTTCTCCTGGTGCTCCCGATCTTGGAAGCGCGGCGGCGGCGGAACAGAGATGAGATCGCAAAAAAGGGTTCCGTCCTCAAGGGTTTCGGGACGCGGTGTAAATATATGCCAAAGGGGGGCATCAGCGGAGGTCATGGGGGCCCAGGCGCCCCCCGGCGCGGCCAGGAGGGGGGCCGCGCCCCCAGGGCGCCTGGAGCCCTGGTGGCCCCCCTCCGGCCCTACTTTGGCCGCACGGAAGCTTCTGGAGCACTGATTTTTTATATATTTTTCCCGGAATTTTTCTGGCAATTTAAGTAATGGGAAAACCTGAAATACAAAAACAGCAGAAAACAGAAACTGGCACTGAGGTGCACTGAGTTAATAGGTTAGTCCAAATATGATCAAAAGTGTATGGAAGTGCATAAATATCATAGCAATATCACACAAAAGAGGCATGGAGCAAGCAGAAATTATAGATACGTTTTGGACGTATCAGCCGTCCGTTCGGCGCTAGATCATCGGTGACGAAGAACGAGAAGAGTACGACTACTTCATCCACGCTTCTTCGAAAGCTTCCGCTCGCGATCTACAAAACGGTATGTAGATGCACTCTAATTTGCTCATTGCTAGATGTCTCCTTAGATGGATCTTGGTGAAAGCGTAGAATTTTTTTGAATTCTGCTACGTTCCCCAACAGTCATGGCACCATGTGCCCCCAACTACCTCCCGGAAGCAGCTCCATAAGAACTGCGCTGCCGGGCACCGGAAGAAGATGTGGTTGCAATCTTTCGGTACCAAACAAATGGGGCATAGACCATCCCCAGGTCCATTACGCTTACGGACCTCAGTGCCTGAGGGGAGGCGTCCTCTAACCCATTGCCATAAAAATATATGGATCTTTAGGGGGAGTTTGATCTCCTAGAGCACCGTGAGCTCCACTGGACCAGGAGTAGGTACAATCGCCTGGTACAGGGATCTAGTCGAAATCTACTGCTTGGCTCGAGGTGCCAGGAGAGCGAATCCGGTTCCAGAGAAGGAGGATGAAGGGCAATGCATTCAAGCAATTCATCCCATTGCGCGATTTTGATCGCCCCGAAGGTGCGACGGAAGGCAATCGCACCTTGGTTCTCTAGTGCCGCGGCAACAGAGATCTTTGGGCGAACACAGATAGAGAATAGAGCGTAAAAACGCTCTGCAAACGGGCGGGGTCCAGCCCATCTATCCAGCCAAAAAAGGGTGGCAGTCCCAGAGCCTATCTGGATGGAGGTCCCAATGCGCAGAACCGGTAACAAAGACATCACCGATTGCCAGAATTGGGAGCCTCCAGACCTAGAGGCAAATGCTAATGGTTGCCCACGAAGGTACTTCCTACGGATAATTTGAAGCCACATGCCGCCCTCCTCAGTCTGGATCCGCCAAAGCCATTTGGATAGGAGGGCAATGTTCATACGCTTGGAGGAGATGACCCTCAAGCCTCCCTGGTCCTTAGGTTTGCAGATCTCAGACCATTTGACCATATGGTACTTCTCCTTATTATTCTCTCCCTCCCAAAAGAAGCGGGAGAGTAGTTTGGTAACTTCCTGATTAAGGGATTCATGTAGGCTATAGAATCCCATGATATACATCAGTAGGCTAATAAGGGAGGAGTTCATTAGAATCACTCGAGCGACTTTAGAAAGCCATCTCCCTTGCCAAGGCTCCATTCTAGGTTGGAGCTTGGGGACTATTGGACGGAAATCCTTTTCCAGGAGTCGTGCATCACTAAGGGGCATGCCAAGATAAGTCATCAGGAAGGAACCCAAGCGGCAGTTCAAACGATTGACAATCCACTGGGCCTCCCCTTGGGAATATCCCATGACCATTACCGCACTCTTGGCAATGTTTATTTTGAGGCCCGACATTTCCTGGAAGCAAAGGAGGAGGAATTTGAGGTTCTGAATATCCTCATTAGATCCCTCCACCATCATAATGGTGTCGTCCGCATATTGGAGATGGGTCAAACCCCCAGGTGTCACCAAATGAGGGGAAACCCCTCTAATGTGACCCGCACGCTTGGCCAAGTCCAGAATCTAGGCGAGCGCATCAACCACAAGGTTGAATAAGAATGGGGAGATCGAGTCTCCCTGCCGGACCCCTTGGCCAGTCATGAAGTAAGGGCCAACCTCCCCATTGATGTTAACAGCCGTCCGGCCACTCGTAACTAATTTCATCACCCAGGCTACCCAATGGGGATCAAAGCCACGTTTCAGCAACACTTCTCGAAGGAAGGACCAGTGAACAATATCATAGGCTTTATGGAAATCGATCTTGAAAAAGACCGCACGGAGGTGTTTGCTCTTAACCTCATGGATAATCTCATGGAGGGCAAGGATCCCATCTAGGATATATCTCCCTTTTGTGAAGGCCGACTAGTTCGGATGATGAATCCGGGGAGCAATAAGGGCCACCCTAGTGGATTACCCTTTAGCGAGGATCCGAAATATCACATTGAGGACTGTGATGGGACGGAATTGTCTAATGTCCGTCGCTCCCGGTACCTTGGGAATCAAGGAGATAATCCCGTAGTTAAGTCGGGACATGTCTAGGGTACCCCTAGAGAACTCACTAAACAGATCAAGGATGATATCCTTGACCATCGGCCAGAAGGCCTAGAAAAAGCGAACCGGCAAGCACCCAGTGTTGGCATCCCGAGATAGCACCCAGTTAATGGAGCCGCGTTGGCGCCAAAACTCTTCCTCCTTGGAGTAAATCTCCATAAGGGAGTCCTCCAAATTATATCTATGCATCCATTCCTCCGCGGAGATCCCTGCGATATCTGCGCGGAGGTCAAGGTCCTGGATCTCCTCGAGGAGGGACGCCTTCTGAATACGAAGATCTCTCCCAATGTTCGCCCCCCATCCCTTCATGAACTGTTGGGATCGTTTGGACAGATGATGCCATTCATCGAGAATAGACATCTGCCTATGGGGCTTGGCACGAGCCGAGACCCAGTGAGTCCGGACGACTTCCACAAAGCCTGGTTGCCGAAGCCAGAAGTTCTCGAAACGGAACCGTGAGGGAGGGCGCGGCCGTTCATCCATAGAAGCTAGGAGGAGGGGGACGTGGTTAGAACCAATACGGGTAATGGCCTGAAGAGATGCCAAAGGGAATCGAAGTTCCCAGTCCGGGGAGACTAACACCCGATCAAGCACGCTAAGGGTCGGGGAGACCTGTCGATTAGTCTAGGTAAAACGCGCCCCGACCCTGTCTAGCTCACGGAGACCCAGATCCGCGACCCAGTCATTGAAACGACGCATCTCGGCCAAATCCACCCGATAGTTATTCTTCTCCTCAGCAGATCGAAGGAGATTGAAGTCGCCTCCAACCACATCCGGGAGGGTCGTGGAGGAGATCTTGGCATGGAGCTCTGCCAAGAAGGCGGCGGATCGACTGTGATCGGCCGGACCATAGACCACTATGATCTCCCATTTGAAGGTTATGTCACGTTCCCAGACTTCCATACTAACACATAATCAATAGTTGGACGAGTTATTTAGGAATGAAATGAATGTCGGGCGATGTTCAACACGTAGAGCGTTAGTAGAAGCCACTCATGTTACATGAAATGACTAGTGAATGGAATGAACAGGGACCAACAGGCCGCTTGCTCTCGAATCGAAGATTTGGCCTCTCGAAGAGCACATTAAACTAATTCACCCGGTGTGGGTATGGTAGTTGGATTCAGAACCGGCCAGATCCTCAACCTCTCATCTGGGGGCGCCTTCGTCAAGATTCACACCATGAGTTTGAACCGCCTCTCTGCTATCTTCTCCATCGCTGGGACAGCCATTGGAACACTTCTAACCCAAGCTAACATCAGCCTGGTCAATGGCTGCCATCTTGTCGGGCCTGTAGTAGGTTCCATCAGCATAATTATGAGATCAAGGGGCTGCATTTTCTTGCTCAGTCTGCCAATTAATGTTAGAGATCTGAGCTCGTTTCCAACAATTAATGTACGTAGTAATGTGTAATGGCCGAAGATTACTGGATATTTGAGCCTGTATTCAACATTCCTGTTCTCTGGTCCAAGTCCAATACGCTTAATTCCCGTTCATTAGTTTGTACATAGTTTTGCTATGCATTCTTGCTCACTTTGCCAAGGTCAGATACCTCAGCTTGTTTGCAACATTATTATATTAATCATGTCTCATCTGTAAGCGATCATTGTTAAGAGATCTGAGACTGATCCAATCAAAGATACTGTGTATTGGAATTTCGTTTTAAGAAAAACTAATTGTTATTTTCATGTAGCGGTGTACAAATCTTCATTTGGAAAGAAAACTCTCAAAATTAGCAAAAGCAGAAAATCCTAGTCTTAAGAAATAGAGGGGGAAATCTTGCAACATTTAGACAAAGCGATTCAATCTTAGAAAATGCGCAAAAAAAAATACAAATTTCAGCAGCATTTACTAATGCACAAGTGATTCAATCTTGGTCAATTTATGTCGATCAAGTGATCCAGTTTTGGTTGTTTTCTGGTGCACATCAGCTTAGCACTTGCTGCACATTATTAGCAGCAGACTAAGATATTAGTGCAGCTGATATGTACACAAGGCCACCTCCTCTTGCTGATCAATACATCACAGTAAAGTGCAAACAACATAAGGTTAGATCAATACATCACAGTAAAGTTCAAACAACATAAGGTTTTGCGGAGCACGACAAACAACTTGTATATCCAGAACAGAAGGTGAGGGGAAGGTATCACTGGAAACAGCTAGAAATCAATGGATGGGCATCTCACTTCAGAGAGCCACTGATGATCAGATCAAATATCTAGTAACAAGATCAAATGCTGAATGACAACAACTTCTATCTTCCCACTTTTATACAATTTAACAGATAAGTATTGACCATTGAGGGAACAGAATGTACAGGTACTAGTAACATCTTGTCAGGACATCCCAGGCATATCTTGGCAGTTTCAGATCGTCTATCAAGCTGCTATCACATTTCTTTCATGGATGATGAATCATCCGCTGCAAAAATCTTTGGAGAAGGCTCATACTTCTCATTAGCTGTTTCATGCCTGTGCTAACGATCCCAACGTACGTTACACCAGTTCCGATGCTTCCTGTTGTTGCTGCTGTACACATATTTGAGGAACGAAAGCTGTGGTTTGATCCGGCCATCTGTGAAGAAGTCAAAGATGCAGCTCTTGCCACAGCATTCTTGACATTCTGCTCCTGACTCGCCATTGAGACAACCTTCTTCATAGTGCTATCTACCCCAGAACTTGGGGTTGACATTGCTTGCTCCAGTCCTTTAAGCTAAATCAAAACAATTAAGAGATATCATTGTTCCTTACAAGCAAGGCAGAACATCTTCTACATTCACAGAGCACTAGATTCATGGGCAAAACCAAGCCGATAACATGAATAATGTCCATTTTGCTCACCTTCTTCTGGAGTCGGGCCAATACTCCAGTAAGAAAAGATATCTCATCTTCTGGACTGCGATTTCCTGAGCTTCCTTCAGCAGTAGATTTGTAAACATTATCATCAGCCAACAAAGCTTCCTTGGCATTTTTCAGATTTTGTATACGTGACTTGCATACTGAAATAGCCTTTGCACAATATGGGATTGCATCCCCAGCCTTGGATGCTAACTCGAAGGCCACACATATGCGGGCATTTCTGGAACTGAATTAAGGTAATCAACAAAGGAAGAATTGAGCTCAAATACCAAGTATCTATTACATACGAAAAACACAATATGAAGGGAAAATAGAGCCACGACATTAGTCTGCAAAGATTAATTATTTTAACCATTAAGTTTAGACATTAACGGATGGGATTTAAAGATATAAATGTTACGTATTAACATTGTTATTATGGACAAATAGGTCATATGTGTCACGAACAAACATTTAATTCCAAACGAGCCTGTTCGGACGTGTTAGCTGGTAAAAGTGATGCAATCCGATTTCATATAGGCATCGTAAAGTACAAATGGTCACATCATGCTTATGTCATCAATCAATAATATAGTGGGCAAAATAATAGTCACGTACTAACGCCTCATACAAACCCCTTTGCATATACCGACGTGCATATACCGACGTGCACAAGAATATCTACAACCCTAGTTGTGCTACGTCCAGGTTAGTCCAGGTTATAACGATGTGTAGATGAATCCAACTGCTTAATCCATTGTCGATACAACTTTCATAACCGAATAAAGAGGAGAACATTGTCTTAGAAATATGAGACAGCGCCATTAGATGGATAAAAAATATGACTATATTTTTATACGTGGAACTCAAAGAAATAAAGAAAAATTATTAATTCTGTTTTCAAAAGAACTGCACATGAAATCAGAAAAAAAATAAGAATAACATTTTATTGTTAGTCAAATTTGAAAATAGAACTTTATTCGAGAACAAAAATTAGCATGGATTCTTCATTCAAATTAGTATGCAGTTCGCTAGAAATGTATTTATATTATCTTTTTAGCATGGATTCTTATTCAAGTAAGGTATTATTCATTCAAATGCCTTAAGCATGTGTCTAAGGCAACAAGGCCGACGCCTTGTGACCAGGGAGGCGCCCTGAGGCCTAAGCATCGCCTATGCGACACCGGGGGGACACCTTAAAAACAATGGGAGTATGGGGTATGCTCTAACATGTATGGGTTCAACAGTAGCAAAAAATAGGAGATTCACATTAATATAACTAGAGCGCACATAAATTAGCATTTACGAACATAATTCACATGCAAAATGTGGCACGCGGAAATAATGAAGAGTACATGTATGCATGACGACCATGTAGCATGTACGACATTTGGTAAGGAAAGTTGGATTGACACCAGCAGTTACCAAGGGGTGCGGTGTATGCATGACGACCATGTAGCATGTACGACCATCGCCTATTACATGTATGCATGAATAATCACGGTTTAGTATGAAAGATAGCGACCAAGGGGTGCGAGACGCTATAGAGAAAGATGAAGGTCAGCACAAAATTCTTTAATTCTCTATGTCATAGACAATGGTGCTTAGTTATTAATTCAAATAATATTGGGTAGATATGTTCAACTACATCTTAAATATGATTTTGAAATATATATGGAATTAACCTACTGATGCCTTAAGCTGAATAACACTTAGTGCGATGGTAAATGGCTGCGAAAAATATAAAATAAATAATTATTCACAACAATTTTTTGCTACAAAATCAACTATATATTTATATTTATATTTATACTTACAATGACATACCAACATATCAGAGTTAATATAAAAAATGTGAAAAAAATATACATGACATCACATATCTAGCCGTACAAATGTGCAGGCCACAATGCTAGTTACAATAAACAAGCATTATCTACCTGACATTCTCCTATGGTAATCACAGTTTGTCCCAAATATGTACACTATATGTTGATTTAAGCAGGTTAAGGAACCCGTGCAAGATTTGGGTCAACTCAAATTATTTGAAATCATGTGTGGCTAATGAAATGGAAGACACATTTAGCCACCTAAACCGTCAGCTAAACTGACTAAATGTATCCCTAAAACCCCAGTGATACACCACCAGAAAAATGAAACGGCACTTGGGTTGTGAATATCCTGCTTTGTACTACTACTATACAGCAGAGTGATTGACACTATAATCAGTTTATCACCACGAAAAGGATACAGGTCAACAATTCGAATATGGTCAGGCCCAACCAAATGCTCCAAGATGGCTAAAGCTTTGAAGTAGTAACCAATTGCGTTGTCCCTGTCCTCTGCAAAAGTAAGAATCAAATGTGATGAGGCCATGGATGACCATTCACTAGGCTAACACACTAGCAAGGTTTTCGAGTCAACCAGTCGTTCTGGGGTAGCGACTCTTGAATAGTCGACCCTGCAGTTGCGACTAGTCGCGACTAGTTGACTAGTGACATGTTGCTGGGTCAACTTTTTTTACGACTCATCGACCAGTCGGCGACTAGTCACGACTAGTCGTTCGATTCAAAAACAGTGCACACGAGTAACAAACATAACTGAGATCACCTCTTTTCTTGCAGACTTCAGCTAGGCCATGAAATATATCAACTTTCTCCATTGTCATGTCAGGGCTCTTGGTAACTATCGCTCTTGCAACATTCAACATTTTCCAGGCCATATCCAAATCAGAATCGTCACCGCCGCCTGCCACATTCCTATCCTCCTGATTATTTCCATACAAGTTTTTCCCTAACAAATGACAATATCAGAATTTACCATAGAAAGAAGAAAGCATTTTTATTTAGAAAATGGAAGAGTTCTACTATTCAGGGACTCTGAATGAGAGGATGCACACAGCCCAAGAAGAAGAAAAACAGCAATGAGATGCATACAAATGTGTAACTATCCAACTTAATCAGTACACTGTGATCATATACTACATTAGTACATTTAAAAGCAAATAGTTGGAATTTTGATGGTATGTAAGAAACCAATCATTTAAAAGCATACAAAAGCTAAGCAACATTATTACTTAGCTTTTGTAACACATGGTTGATGAAAGGACGTCGAATGAAGTCAGTGAATCATATATATACACATATCTACTTAATCTGGCCTTGTCATACCAACCGTACAAGTAAGGAAAAAAGGAGGCAAATAGCTGGCAGCACAAGACACACATCCAACTAAAATATAGTCGACCCATAAAAGCTTCTGTGAGCAGTACAAAACTTACACTACAAGAACAATTAGCAAAACAACATTTATTAGATGGTCACATGTGAAATGATGATGAGGATTTTAGAGTCCTTCAGAAGGGCAAACAATTCAAGTCCAAGACAAGACTATTACTTTGCATAAGTACGAGCACGGGACTGATTGTTTGTTTATTGGGTATACTCTTCAGTAATTAGTATGCATGAACAGACCATGAGAAATGATGGTAATCAATAGAGTGTTATCAACTACATAGATAAAAAGGGTAATTATGGCTTTTCAGGCCCATAACTGTCTTGTGCAGTAGCAATGTCACGCTAATCTGTGGACTCAACTAATCCAGCAGCTTTCTCTAAGAAACCATTCCATACAAAACCTAGAGAACATGTAAAGTTGAGCGATGTATGTCACCCCACAGTGGTGGAAGTGATATAGAGTGTACCTTCTTCAGAATCAACTTTCTCTGAAGGTGCTTGCTCAACATTGCTACCAAAGGCCTCTGAGCATTCGGTATCGTCTTTGCTGGCTGTAGCCGTACTTTTGATTGATTCTTCATTTGATGAACTCTTTGTACCATTTCTGGAAGGATTGGTTGCCTTCATAGCTTTCCATAGCAAGGCGCGTCCACATCTGCAAAATATGCTAGCCCACTCCGGAGATATTGGAAACCTATGTGACAAACAAGAAATAAGTTTGTGAATGAATCATTGTGAAGGTTATGACACAAACATAAGGTCATGAGTGTTGTCTACGTAGAATAACAAGACTAATTATTCCATCAACCATTTTCATGACACAACGTGCTAACTATGTTCTATTGATTGCCTTTTATAGTATTATAACATCCGACAAGTGCTTGCACAGAATACTAAATAAAATTCTGAAGTACCGTGTGAATAAACTACACGGTAATGAAATATTTGCAACTAGCCAGTACTGGAGAGGAATACAGCCCTTCTGAAATTGGATAACACCTATCCTCAAGTACTTCGAGTTTGATTTGATGCTCATCGCAGTACATATACATCGTAACAAAAGATGCCAGGCCCCGAGTTCCAAATATAGTCATCAGGTCACATTGACAAATTGAACGCGTGTCATGCGCTCACTTATCAAGCACATGAAGCCGAAACACCACACTTGTTAATCAACCTTGTGATACAACATCATAAGTCCTACTAAACTAACTACAAATGTCAATGCCTCAAATCAACTAATGACCCATGAAAAATACACTGAAGTGTCTGGAATAATTGGACTTTGGTATTAGAACCCCAACCTGATCTCGAGGGCATGGCTGAAAAGGTCAGTGGTGTTGCCGAAGCCCCCCTCTTCGATGTCCTTGCACCACTTAGCAAACCGCTTCCGCACCTGCTGTAGTGCTTTATCCTCCTCCTCACCACCCACCGCCTCACTAATGTTCAGGGGCGGCGGCAGGTTGCGATGTTCATCTCTGAGCCTAGAACGCGGAGTGTAGAAGCCGACAACTGGAATCAAATTACAGGCACCACGGTAATCGCATACCTTCCTCACCCGCTTCGAGTGTAGCTCAATTGTGAAGAGGCCAGCAACCGTGTTAACGAAAATGACATTTGCTCCCTCAGCAAAGCCCAACACGAGCACACTATAATCTGCACGACCGAGAGCACGCGTTGGGAGCAAATTTTCCAGGTGGATGACCCGGCTTAGCACCCATCGTGCATCAGTTTCGTTACTTGCTGGCTCCCTTGACCAAAAATTGAGATGTGAATTAAATGCTTGGCTAACTCCGATCCCACCGTCCTCCGCCAGCATGAGGCTATATCTCTCGGCGTGGGGTAGATAAGGGTCTGGTGTCTCGAACACAGTCAGGTTGTGCCTTGCTAAATCGTACTCCACGATCGACCCACTGTTGGTCAAGAAGTAGACCAGAGACCTCGCAACGAGCACCCTCGAATGGTATGTAAAGTCTATCAAGAACTCGAGGTGCATCGAGGTCAGCTCGCCCCACGTGCCGGTCTCCGACGAGTATACGCAGGCCGACGTGACGTACTCCTCCTCGTCGGCGTCTTCCTCCTCGATGGAGAAGACGAAGACCAGGCAGAAAGGACCGCCGAGGCAGTCGCGGTGGTCGCATCCGTCCGCTGCACATAACACGGCCGCGTTCGGCTGGAACATCCTCGCGTACGCCGCGGGCGCCGGTACACGCTGCCGGGCGCCCGTGATTGGCTCCCACACGAGGAGCTCGTCGGCGCCCTGACCCTTGTAGAGGAACAGGGCGCGGCCGTGGCGGCAGTCAACGGCCCACCAGGAGCGCCAGTCCGGGGCGGCGAGGGAGAAGGACGAGGCGGTGGTGGGGACGAATTGGTGGATGCGCTCCTCATCCCAGTCGTGGAGGAAGCCGAGCACGGGGGGTACCCGATGGAGCTCGTGGAGGCGGCGGCGAAAGGCGCGGCGGGAGACGATGCCGCTCCAGGTCTTGCAGACGAACGAGGCGCGGAGGAGGCAGGCCGGGTCGTCGGGCGGGAGGCGGAGGAGGATCTCTTCGACGATATCGTCGGGGAGCGCCGACGGCGGCGGCGCTGCCATGGTGGTCGCTAGGTCTGGGTGTTTGTCCGGGAGCGCCCGCGGCGAGGTGCGGCAGCGAGGCTGCGCGGCCATGGCGCTCGCTGGGGTCGGTGTGGATGTGGATCTGGGGGGCGGACGAAGAGAGTCAAGTGGTTGGGCTCGGGCGTGGAGGCGTGTGGAAATAGTTTCCCTTGTAAAAGAAAAAACTGAAACTGAAACTGAAGTTTTTTGCAGCACTTTCTTTATGGGGAAAAATCAACTTCTAGTATAAGTTTTCCTTGCAGATGATCTTTCGAGCAAGAGATAGAATTCTAGAGACCATATGAATTTTGGAACAATTCTAACATGATCCTGGTGTTGGACATCATAGAGAAATTCTTATGCGTCCTCCATGAGCCTTCCATGTTATTTGCTGGATTTAGAGCATCTCCCATAGACGCGCTAAATAAGTCGCGCGCGTGAAAAAACTGCTTTTTAGCGCGCGCACGACCAAATCGGTAGCTCCAACAGACGCGCAAAACTCGTGCGCGCGCTAAAACCTACTCCGCGCGCCGAATAGAACTGCATCGTGCGCTGCTTTTTTCCAGCGTCCGCTACTGCGCGCTGTACACTGACTCGCCCGCTCGAATGTCCACCAACTGCCAGATCTGAAATATCCACTACGCGCGCGACTTCCGCATCCTCTACAGCGACCCGTCGGCGCTTCCCCCCGCCATTCCCCACCGTGCGCCCCGCTTCGCCCTCTTCCCCGGTGGCCGCCGCTGCTTCCTACGCCGCGGCCGCCCCTCGAGCGAACCGTTCCGCCGACGAGCAGTGCCCGGCGGGGGTTTGCAGCTCGGTGCCGACAAGGTGTTTGACAAAACGCTTGCAAGTTATATATTGCTTCTAACTTCATTTTTGTAGATGAATTTGGAGCATGTTGTTTGTAGTGTTAAATTTTAGTTAATTTGAATTTAAATTTGTAGATGAGTTCGTCCCACGATTCTTCCGATGAAGAATTTGATATTCAAGAGGAGGAGGACCTCGCAATGGTCCTAGCTATGCACATCAACAAAAAGCCGAAGCACGGCAGTTCGGTTTTAGGTCGTCCGAATTTGTGGAGGGAAAGGATCGATGCCGACAACAGATTGATAAGGAACTATTTTGCGGAGATTCCCATATACTCTAAGTCCTACATTCGGCGTCGTTTTAGGATGAGCACTGAGTTGTTCAAACACATTGTAGAGAAACTGGCAAGCCATGATCGGTTTTTTCAGCAAAGGAGGAATGTCGCCGGAGAACCCGAACATAGCACCTTTCAAAAGGTGACCGCTTTGCCTATGTTGGCATATGGAATTCCGGCGGATCTAGTTGATGATCACTTGGCCATGTGTGAGAGCCAAGCCATCATGTGTGTCAAGCACTTCGCGGTTGGAATCGTGCAAGTGTTTGGTCCGAAATATTTGAGAGCTCCCAATGATGAAGACGCTGCAAGGCATTTGGAGATGAATAAAGCTCGCGGGTTGCCAGGTATGCTTGAATCAATAGATTATATGCATTGGAGTTGGAAGAACTGTCCTAGGGCATGACACGGACAATTCCACGGCCAGAAAAAAGGTTCCACTATAATCCTTGAAGCGGTGGCCGATGAGGAGACTTGAATTTGGCATGCCTTTTTCGGAATGCCAGGATCTTTGAACGATATCAATGTTGTTCAACGATCACCACTCATGAATAGTATTGCAAATGGTGAACTACCACTGGTGCAGTTTGTAGCAAATGGTCATACATACAATTATGGCTACTATCTTGCGGATGACATCTACCCAATGTGGCAAACATTTGTGAAGCCGTTGAAAAAGCGGAAAGGTAAGAAAAATGTCGATTTCCACAATGCCCAGGCGGCGGCTAGAAAAAATATGGAGAGAGTTTTGGGGATTTTGCAAGCCCAATTTGCTATTGTGAGAGGACCAGCTATATTTTGGGATAAAAATATCCTTTGGTACATCATGAACGCTTGCGTGATCATGCATAACATGATCAACGAGAACGAGCGTGAGCAAAATTTGTAGTATTCTCCTATGAGTTGTTGGGACATCTTGTGCAAGTGCGGAGGAGGGTTGAGAGGGTGGCTCGCTTTGTTGCCTCCTATCATGCCATTTGACGTGCCGAAATGCATGATGAACTTCAGAAGGATCTAGTCGAGGAGTGGTGGGCATGAAATGGGCGACAAAACGCATGATGTTGTTTGTTTGTCGTACTGTTATTTGTTGTATTGGTCATGAACTATTTGTTTCAGTTGTAATAATAATTGAACTATTTTGTTGATTTATTTTGTGTCTGTTTGATCTTCTTTGTTTCACATTGAATGCAAAATATTGTTTGTGCTAGGCGCGCGCGCTCTATTTTATCGCGCTGGCTAAAGCGGTGCCCTGGCGCGCTAAAAATTTACAGCGCCCGGTGAAGCAACTGGTGCAACGCACAAAAGGGCTATTTTGGCGCTGTAAAAAAAATTGTGTGCCGCGCTAGGGCGTTTGTTGGAGATGCTCTTATGCGAAGCATCTATTGATCCAAACCAATTATGTTGTTTTTTCTAGCCATATTTGACCAATCATATATTTCAAAGAGACTTGTAGCCCCCCTCCCCCCCCCACTAAAACTAAAAATGCATATATACTTTCCTATAGAAACTAGTGCAGGCCATAGTTGTCATGATGTTATAGTCAATGAAAACTTTCTTTGAAATTGCATGTGAAAAGACCATTAGGAAATTTTTATATAGTTTTCAACCATACAAACCGAACAAGCATTATGGGGTGGGGGGGGGGGGTTCTTAACAACAAAAACTTTCCAAATTCATATTAAATACCTTTAAACCAAAGAGACCATAATTTTATTTTGGTTGTTATTTTTGCGGTGCTACTTGTCTAGTGGTCTCTACATTGAAGACGCCCTCTCATGTGCAGTCGCGCATTGTGTTACCATGTGAGACAATCTCATGCAGTGGCGGAGCTTGAAATAAACAGTTGGGAGGGCGGTGCGAGCGGTAGGGAATTTTTAAAACACAGTAGGAGGATCACTATTGGGTTGGGCAGGCCATGGCCACCTTTTGCCCTAACTTAGCTCCACCTCTTATCCCATGTGTAGTTGTCCTGCGCCATTCAGGTGCCTCCGTTGCCTACATCCAGGCCATCGGGAACGGGACTGTCTGCGTCGTCCGGTCCGGATGCTCCTCAACACGATCTCCACAACCCGCCTCATGAGTCACATCATGCTCGCTCATGAGCCAAGGTTGCAACCTTGTCGCCCATGGGAGGTGATCACTCTGCATTGTTTGGCATCCGGGGTCCATAACATCTTTCACAATGTTGAAGTGCGCCACAACGCGTGGTGCCCGTAGTGCAGCTATTGTTGTTTGGGATGGCATCGATAGGGCTGGGTTGGGTCATTTGTTGTGGACTACTATCACATCTTAGTTGGCGTTGTTTCGATCCCACATCTAGGACATGGTGGCTGAGGTGATCCACTCTTTGCTTTAGGAGGCTTCGCCCATCAGGATTTTGTCGGGAATGTGTTGTCGGCTTGGACCCTAGTCCGGTTACATCAATAGACGTGGGGCTAGGTGGCTTCTTCTGTCCTTGCTATCCCATGCATCGCGCCTCATCACTGTCTTTGATGATGGAATCATTCGCGGTTGTGCGGCTTATGGGGATTGTTGTGCGTTTTATGAGGATAAGCGAGGCCTACATGTCATAGTCACTAGTGTGCTATGAGAAGATGCAAAACATCGCTTTAGCATTGGAAGACCAGACTAAAGGTTGGATCGAGCAAGAAGGTGCTTCAATAGTGGAGGTGATGAATGCCATGACCATCATGGACTTGGGTCTGATGGGTGCTTGTGTCGATGTTCGTGACAACATTGTTCTTGATTTTATTTTATTTGGTTAAGTCCGTCGAGGCTAGTGTAATACGTGGTTGATGATGTTGAGGCGGACGATATGTTGGCACATGTTCCCTGGAGCCACTTGGTTGACGGTAACTACACCGAGCTTTGTGATTTCTTTGCCAAATGGGATGCGGATCACCCAGGATCCAGCAAGACAGTTAGTTGTCCCTTGAAGGAGAAATCAAAAAGGAAGGAAAGTAAGAAGTATGGCGCCTAAGGGAGACGTCTGCAGTTTCATGATGGATGATTATCAACATTTTGGGTTGTCAGCGTGTTTTGGGTCATTTGAGTTGTCATTGTTGGTGTGATTATTTTAGTTGCGTCATTGGGGGTACGTGAGTAATATTGTTGCACATGTGATGAGGGTCTGCACAAGTAGCGTGTCAAGTGGCGTTGTCTTCGTACTATTTTTCGCAAATTAACTTGGTAATTGTCTTCTAATTAATTAATCGACTGAGGCTATGGCCCCCGCTTTCGAAAATCCACTGCCATTCTTCGATCACATGTAATTTGCAAAAAAGTACGTGAAAGACCAAACCATCTCTAATGGTCACTCATGGTACTCCTCTGTGTAACGGATCACGCATCTACCAGACCATCACATTCCGCACCCAACAAGGGGAGGCTTCTCTAGCTTTTTCTTGCCACGGTTTGCCGGATTCCATTTTATTATTGCTTGTTTGTTATGAAATCAAAGTACCATAGCTTTTAAATCAAGTGTACCAGGGTTTTTGCTTCGCGGCATTCAGAAAAGTTCTTGTGCATTGCAAAGGAGGTATAAATATTCTAGTATGTTAGCTCAAAAAGAATATGATTTTATTTCGTAAATACTTATTGGTTATACCAAAGAAAACATAATTTTATTTGGTAAGCCGATGAAAAGAGGAGGGGGGGGGGCAGTTGAGGTTGTTATCGAGGAAGCCGACTGGGAAAAAAATCAAAATGAGGAGAAGGAAAGTATATAAAGTTTTTTAGAATCCAAACTGTAGCAAGTGACCCAAGTCTTATAAGTTGTACCCGTTGGCCACATTAACTTAACCTGTTTCTTTCATCATAATTGAGATGCACAAAGAATGAATTTTAAATCATGAAATTCCCTGCAAAGAAAAGAATACAGTAAACAAAATTCTGAAAGATCTGAAAGAAAGGGGTGAAAAAAAGCAGAGAAACATGAGTACTTGCAGTACAATAGTTGATCCTATTTACCAAAGATGGAATGTTTCTAATCATCACAAAAATCTTTACCTAATAATAATAAAGAAAATTGGGTTTCTTTCGTCCGTCACGCCATTTTACAAATAACCCCCTCATCATTCTGTAAATCAACCCGTAGTACACGTTTAAGTTACAACCGAACCCTTTTTTTATTTTCTTAGAAAACCCCCTGATGTTTTAGATAATCGACCCGCCGTCCATATTAAGTAAGGCGAAACGTTTTTTTTTCGTTTTAACAGAAAACCCCTTGACATTTTTGTTAATCAATCCATAGTTCATGTAAAATAAGATTATCCATATCTTTTAAATCATAACTAAAATACGCGAGCCTATTAAGGTATTGAGTCATGGTTATTAGGTTAAGATCATGTGTTGTTTTCTTACCCGTTGCAACGCACAGGCTTTTTTGCTAGTAAAACAATGAAATGTTTCTCAATAGTCACAGGCATTACCAGAGTCCCCTTCATCTCTACCTAGCAAGTACCAACTCTACTGTGTAAAGGAAAACCCCCTTTGGTGAAACTAAATTGTTATGTTCCTGGAGACAAGCAGTACAAAATACAAATGTTTGATTTGGGAAGAAAAAGACTAGTCCTTGTCTTCAAACATATCCTTTGCCGAATGGCCTGCATCTCGGAACTAGCTACAATGCATATGGTATTTAGTTACTCTGAAATAAAATCATTTAAAGAAAATTCAACATATGGTATTGAGTTATCTGAAATGGAATCATTTTAAGAAAAATCAGAGAGAACCGGCAAGAGTAGAAAAATCCATGTCTTGATAAATGGATGATAAAGATACTACTTTAACCGTCAATTGTTTTCTTGCAGCCAAGGCAACATGTAGGAGACAGTTATCATATTTCTCAAGATGGAATGTTTCTCAATGATCACCAATTTACTTACAGCAAGGTCACCGTTCATCAGAGAGTTTGGTCATTCCAATATTAAGCTTACTAGCATTACAAATATCTTTTCGCAATATCCCCACTCCGCAGCATTGCACCAAAGAGCTGTGCCCAGCGCGCTATCTTGAGATACATGTGCATACAAAATGACCATTGTCTATGGAAGCAACACGCCGATGAAAAGGCCACACTTGAGATACATGTGCATACAGCAAATCTGAAGGAGGTAATTATAACTTGCGGACAACAATCTGATAGACAGTTCAGTCTTCTGTGGGCATTTGGAATATACTCCTTATTGGTTGCTAGGTATATATGAGAACACAAGTAAAGGAAGCATCTCCACAGGTAATACTCATGCATGCCCATAACAAAGATTGGTTGTGGGAATCATCTCACTGTGATGTATGCGCGTTGTAAATTTGGAATAAGTTGCCTTTGTAACACTGATAACATTATTGCGTAAATTTGTAACACATGATTGCTAAAAAAGTAATTTTATGCAGCAAAAACTTACCCGATACAAGTACACAATTTAGACAGTTAACTGCAAGAAGGAGAAAATGATGAAGCCGCCAAGCTGGTGAATCATAGATCCATATCCATTATTCAATCTGAACAAGCAAAGGAGGTAACTGTAACTTCTGAACAACGATTTGATAGACAGTGAACCTCCAGAAAGAGTAGGGTAAAAATAGGGATTCTCACGAAGAAACAGAGGGAAAACACGGTACAGTTTCCTCGCAACTGATGAAACATGTTGATGATGGTTATCCTATGTCTTGAAGATGAAACATGTTGATGATGGTTATCCTATGTCTTGAAGATGAAACATGTCAACAAACATGGTCTGAACTGACATCACTCCACAAAAACTATCAGGTACATGTAGGAGCTACTCCCGGTAGGAATTCTTCAGCAGCATGGACTTCGTTCTTTACTGAAAAGGTTTTCACCCCGCTTTATATATAAAGCAAACCACCGAAGTCACAAAGGTCACACAGCACACACATGCCGCACACCGAGTAGCACAACACAAGGTACATAGAGATTCTACCGAGGGCACAACTCAACAAGCCCAAAAGTAAAAAACAAGGATCCTTTAGCGAGGGCCACCCTAGTGGATTACCCTTTAGCGAGGATCCGAAATATCACATTGAGGACTGTGATGGGATGGAATTGTCTAATGTCCGTCGCTCCCGGTACCTTGGGAATCAAGGAGATAATCCCGTAGTTAAGTCGGGACATGTCTAGGGTACCCCTAGAGAACTCACTAAACAGATCAAGGATGATATCCTTGACCATCGGCCAGAAGGCCTAGAAAAAGCGAACCGGCAAGCCATCGGGGCCAGGGGCCGACATCGGGTTCATAGCCTTGACAAAGGTCTCCACTTCCGCAGCATCGAAGGGGGCTAGCAGGGTTGCATTTTCCGCGGGGGAAATCTATTGGTCGCGTGACCAGATATGGTCGGCCAGGGCAACACCATTCCGCTGCCGTCCCTGAAATAGAGACTTGTAAAAGTCGTCAACTAGCAGGCGGATAGCCTGGGGGTCTTGAAACAGCTGTCCACCCTCCCAAAGGAGAGGGATGGAACAACGTCGCCTACGGCCATTAGCGATGGCCTAGAAGTAAGCAGTGTTGGCATCCCGAGATAGCACCCAGTTAATGGAGCCGCGATGGTGCCAAAACTCTTCCTCCTTGGAGTAAATCTCCATAAGGGAGTCCTCCAAATTATATCTATGCATCCATTCCTCCGCGGAGATCCCTGCGATATCTGCGCGGAGGTCAAGGTCCTGGATCTCCTCGAGGAGGGACGCCTTCTGAATACGAAGATCTCTCCCAATGTTCGCCCCCCATCCCTCCATGAACTGTTGGGATCGTTTGGACAGATGATGCCATTCATCGAGAATAGACATCTGCCTATGGGGCTCGGCACGAGCCGAGACCCAGTGAGTCTGGACGACTTCCACAAAGCCTGGTTGCCGAAGCCAGAAGTTCTCGAAACGGAACCGCGAGGGAGGGCGCAGCCGTTCATCCATAGAAGCTAGGAGGAGGGGGACGTGGTTAGAACCAATACGGGTAATGGCCTGAAGAGATGCCAAAGGGAATCGAAGTTCCCAGTCCGGGGAGACAAACACCCGATCAAGCACGCTAAGGGTCGGGGAGACCTGTCGATTAGTCCAGGTAAAACGCGCCCCGACCCTGTCTAGCTCACGGAGACCCAGATCCGCGACCCAGTCAATGAAACGACGCATCTCGGCCAAATCCACCCGATAGTTATTCTTCTCCTCAGCGGATCGAAGGAGATTGAAGTCGCCTCCAACCACAACCGGGAGGGTCGTGGAGGAGATCTTGGCATGGAGCTCTGCCAAGAAGGCGGCGGATCGACTGTGATCGGCCGGACCATAGACCACTATGATCTCCCATTTGAAGGTTACGTCACGTTCCCAGACTTCCATACTAACACATAATCAATAGTTGGACGAGTTATTTAGGAATGAAATGAATGTCGGGCGATGTTCAACACGTAGAGCGTTAGTAGAAGCCACTCATGTTACATGAAATGACTAGTGAATGGAATGAACAGGGACCAACGGGCCGCTTGCTCTCGAATCGAAGATTTAGCCTCTCGAAGAGCACATTGAACTAATTCACCCGGTGTGGGTATGGTAGTTGGATTCAGAACCGGCCAGATCCTCAACCTCTCATCTGGGGGCGCCTTCGTCAAGATTCACACCATGAGTTTGAACCGCCTCTCTGCTATCTTCTCCATCGCTGGGACAGCCATTGGAACACTTCTAACCCAAGCTAACATCAGCCTGGTCAATGGCTGCCATCTTGTCGGGCCTGTAGTAGGTTCCATCAGCATAATTATGAGATCAAGGGGCTGCATTTTCTTGCTCAGTCTGCCAATTAATGTTAGAGATCTGAGCTCGTTTCCAACAATTAATGTACGTAGTAATGTGTAATGGCCGAAGATTACTGGATATATGAGCCTGTATTCAACATTCCTGTTCTCTGGTCCAAGTCCAATACGCTTAATTCCCGTTCATTAGTTTGTACATAGTTTTGCTATGCATTCTTGCTCACTTTGCCAAGGTCAGATACCTCAGCTTGTTTGCAACATTATTATATTAATCATGTCTCATCTGTAAGCGATCATTGTTAAGAGATCTGAGACTGATCCAATCAAAGATACTGTGTATTGGAATTTCGTTTTTAGAAAAACTAATTGTTATTTTCATGTAGCGGTGTACAAATCTTCATTTGGAAAGAAAACTCTCAAAATTAGCAAAAGCAGAAAATCCTAGTCTTAAGAAATAGAGGGGGAAATCTTGCAACATTTAGACAAAGCGATTCAATCTTAGAAAATGCGCAAAAATTTTTTTTTTTACTAATGCACAAGTGATTCAATCTTGGTCAATTTATGTCGACCAAGTGATCCAGTTTTGGTTGTTTTCTGGTGCACATCAGCTTAGCACTTGCTGCACATTATTAGCAGCAGACTAAGATATTAGTGCAGCTGATATGTACACAAGGCCACCTCCTCTTGCTGATCAATACATCACAGTAAAGTGCAAACAACATAAGGTTAGATCAATACATCACAGTAAAGTTCAAACAACATAAGGTTTTGCGGAGCACGACAAACAACTTGTATATCCAGAACAGAAGGTGAGGGGAAGGTATCACTGGAAACAGCTAGAAATCAATGGATGGGCATCTCACTTCAGAGAGCCACTGATGATCAGATCAAATATCTAGTAACAAGAATAAATGCTGAATGACAACAACTTCTATCTTCCCACTTTTATACAATTTAACAGATAAGTATTGACCATTGAGGGAACAGAATCAACAGGTACTAGTAACATCTTGTCAGGACATCCCAGGCATATCTTGGCAGTTTCAGATCGTCTATCAAGCTGCTATCACATTTCTTTCATGGATGATGAATCATCCGCTGCAAAAATCTTTGGAGAAGGCTCATACTTCTCATTAGCTGTTTCATGCCTGTGCTAACGATCCCAACGTACGTTACACCACTTCCGATGCTTCCTGTTGTTGCTGCTGTACACATATTTGAGGAACGAAAGCTGTGGTTTGATCCGGCCATCTGTGAAGAAGTCAAAGATGCAGCTCTTGCCACAGCATTCTTGACATTCTGCTCCTGACTCGCCATTGAGACAACCTTCTTCATAGTGCTATCTACCCCAGAACTTGGGGTTGACATTGCTTGCTCCAGTCCTTTAAGCTAAATCAAAACAATTAAGAGATATCATTGTTCCTTACAAGCAAGGCAAAACATCTTCTACATTCACAGAGCACTAGATTCATGGGCAAAACCAAGCCGATAACATGAATAATGTCCATTTTGCTCACCTTCTTCTGGAGTCGGGCCAATACTCCAGTAAGAAAAGATATCTCATCTTCTGGACTGCGATTTCCTGAGCTTCCTTCAGCAGTAGATTTGTAAACATTATCATCAGCCAACAAAGCTTCCTTGGCATTTTTCAGATTTTGTATACGTGACTTGCATACTGAAATAGCCTTTGCACAATATGGGATTGCATCCCCAGCCTTGGATGCTAACTCGAAGGCCACACATATGCGGGCATTTCTGGAACTGAATTAAGGTAATCAACAAAGGAAGAATTGAGCTCAAATACCAAGTATCTATTACATACGAAAAACACAATATGAAGGGAAAATAGAGCCACGACATTAGTCTGCAAAGATTAATTATTTTAACCATTAAGTTTAGACATTAACGGATGGGATTTAAAGATATAAATGTTACGTATTAACATTGTTATTATGGACAAATAGGTCATATGTGTCACGAACAAACATTTAATTCCGAACGAGCCTGTTCGGACGTGTTGGCTGGTAAAAGTGATGCAATCCGATTTCATATAGGCATCGTAAAGTACAAACGGTCACATCATGCTTATGTCATCAATCAATAATATAGTGGGCAAAACATAGTCACGTACTCACGCCTCATACAAACCCCTTTGCATATACCGACGTGCACAATAGAGATCAAATAGAACAAACAAAAAGAAGAGCTTGCCTAACCGTGTATTTATGGGTGGTGTAAAGGACATTAAACGGAAGCAAATACTACCATGCTACCACGAGGAAGGCTAGATAAGAAAATTAGAAGCTAGCCGGAATCTCAGTTTGTTGCATGATGATTCCTCCCACATGAAGCTAGCCACACAAGCCAGAGTGCATTTTTGCAAGTAGGAAAAAAACTTTCACATGGAAAGGTAGATAACAAGTATTTTCTTGAAATACTGGATATACATATTACGTAGTCACGTATGCATATGTATGCACATATGTACTCATACATTATCTACATGTTCCGCAAAGCTTGAATTTCACCATTACAAAATTCCAAATATGAGAAAATCCATGTCAAATAATATGCCACATTCGTTTACATTCTAAGAATATCTACAACCCTAGTTGTGCTACGTCCAGGTTAGTCCAGGTTATAACGATGTGTAGATGAATCCAACTGCTTAATCCATTGTCGATACAACTTTCATAACCGAATAAAGAGGAGAACATTGTCTTAGAAATATGAGACAGCGCCATTAGATGGATAAAAAATATGACTATTTTTATACGTGGAACTCAAAGAAATAAAGAAAAATTATTAATTCTGTTTTCAAAAGAACTGCACATGAAATCAGAAAAAAAATAAGAATAACATTTTATTGTTAGTCAAATTTGAAAATAGAACTTTATTCGAGAACAAAAATTAGCATGGATTCTTCATTCAAATTAGTATGCAGTTCGCTAGAAATGTATTTATATTATATTTTTAGCATGGATTCTTATTCAAGTAAGGTATTCTTCATTCAAATGCCTTAAGCATGTGTCTAAGGCAACAAGGCCGACGCCTTGTGACCAGGGAGGCGCCCTGACACCTAAGCATCGCCTATGCGACACCTTGGGGGCACCTTAAAAACAATGGGAGTATGGGGTATGCTCTAACATGTATGGGTTCAACAGTAGCAAAAAATAGGAGATTCACATTAATATAACTAGAGCGCACATAAATTAGCATTTACGAACATAATTCACATGCAAAATGTGGCACGCGGAAATAATGAAGGGTACATGTATGCATGACGACCATGTAGCATGTACGACATTTGGTAAGGAAAGTTGGATTGACACCAGCAGTTACCATATGCACGTGAGTGAGCATGTCAAACATGGAAGCAAAGCAGTGTTGTACAAGAGTAAAGAAAGAAACAAACAATTTATGCCATTTCGCAAAAAAACATATGCCAAGTACTCCCTCTGTCCCAAAATAAGTGTCTCAACTTTGTACTAGCTTTAGTACAAAGTTGTACTAAGCTTGAGACACTTATTTTGGGACGGAGGGAGTAATAATAAGCTATTTTCCTTAGCATTGATATGGTTAGAGAGAACACTATCACCATTGTGGGCAGGAGATAATATTTGAGCAGTTTCTAGTAAATTTACCCCGATAACTACATTGTCTTAGATGAACAAATCCACCTATACAACAAGCAAAACATTAGAATAAATGGAAGAATAGTTAAGCATAAGACTACACCAACCAAAAGAAATAACATGATTATGCTTATTGATGAATCAAGTGAAGGAGAATACATGGTGTATCCATGAATAATCACGGTTTAGTATGAAAGATAGCGACCAAGGGGTGCGAGACGCTATAGAGAAAGATGAAGGTCAGCACAAAATTCTTTAATTCTCTATGTCATAGACAATGGTGCTTAGTTATTAATTCAAATAATATTGGATAGATATGTTCAACTACATCTTAAATATGATTTTGAAATATATATGGAATTAACCTACTGATGCCTTAAGCTGAATAACACTTAGTGCGATGGTAAATGGCTGCGAAAAATATAAAATAAATAATTATTCACAACAATTTTTTGCTACAAAATCAACTATATATTTATATTTATATTTATACTTACAATGACATACCAACATATCAGAGTTAATATAAAAAATGTGAAAAAAATATACATGACATCACATATCTAGCCGTACAAATGTGCAGGCCATAATGCTAGTTACAATAAACAAGCATTATCTACCTGACATTCTCCTATGGTAATCACAGTTTGTCCCAAATATGTACACTATATGTTGATTTAAGCAGGTTAAGGAACCCGTGCAAGATTTGGGTCAACTCAAATTATTTGAAATCATGTGTGGCTAATGAAATGGAAGACACATTTAGCCACCTAAACCGTCAGCTAAACTGACTAAATGTATCCCTAAAACCCCAGTGATACACCACCAGAAAAATGAAACGGCACTTGGGTTGTGAATATCCTGCTTTGTACTACTACTATACAGCAGAGTGATTGACACTATAATCAGTTTATCACCACGAAAAGGATACAGGTCAACAATTCGAATATGGTCAGGCCCAACCAATTGCTCCAAGATGGCTAAAGCTTTGAAGTAGTAACCAATTGCGTTGTCCCTGTCCTCTGCAAAAGTAAGAATCAAATGTGATGAGGCCATGGATGACCATTCACTAGGCTAACACACTAGCAAGGTTTTCGAGTCAACCAGTCGTTCTGGGGTAGCGACTCTTGAATAGTCGACCCTGCAGTTGCGACTAGTCGCGACTCGTTGACTAGTGACATGTTGCTGGGTCAACTTTTTTTACGACTCATCGACCAGTCGGCGACTAGTCACGACTAGTCGTTCGATTCAAAAACAGTGCACACGAGTAACAAACATAACTGAGATTACCTCTTTTCTTGCAGACTTCAGCTAGGCCATGAAATATATCAACTTTCTCCATTGTCATGTCAGGGCTCTTCGTAACTATCGCTCTTGCAACATTCAACATTTTCCAGGCCATATCCAAATCAGAATCGTCACCGCCGCCTGCCACATTCCTATCCTCCTGATTTTTTCCATACAAGTTTTTCCCTAACAAATGACAATATCAGAATTTACCATAGAAAGAAGAAAGCATTTTTATTTAGAAAATGGAAGAGTTCTACTATTCAGGGACTCTGAATGAGAGGATGCACACAGCCCAAGAAGAAGAAAAACAGCAATGAGATGCATACAAATGTGTAACTATCCAACTTAATCAGTACACTGTGATCATATACTACATTAGTACATTTAAAAGCAAATAGTTGGAATTTTGATGGTATGTAAGAAACCAATCATTTAAAAGCATACAAAAGCTAAGCAACATTATTACTTAGCTTTTGTAACACATGATTGATAAAAGGACGTCGAATGAAGTCAGTGAATCATATATATACACATATCTACTTAATCTGGCCTTGTCATACCAACCGTACAAGTAAGGAAAAAAGGAGGCAAATAGCTGGCAGCACAAGACACACATCCAACTAAAATATAGTCGACCCATAAAAGCTTCTGTGAGCAGTACAAAACTTACACTACAAGAACAATTAGCAAAACAACATTTATTAGATGGTCACATGTGAAATGATGATGAGGATTTTAGAGTCCTTCAGAAGGGCAAACAATTCAAGTCCAAGACAAGACTATTACTTTGCATTAGTACGAGCACGGGACTGATTGTTTGTTTCTTGGGTATACTCTTCAGTAATTAGTATGCATGAATAGACCATGAGAAATGATGGTAATCAATAGAGTGTTATCAACTACATAGATAAAAAGGGTAATTATGGCTTTTCAGGCCCATAACTGTCTTGTGCAGTAGCAATGTCACGCTAATCTGTGGACTCAACTAATCCAGCAGCTTTCTCTAAGAAACCATTCCATACAAAACCTAGAGAACATGTAAAGTTGAGCGATGTATGTCACCCCACAGTGGTGGAAGTGATATAGAGTATACCTTCTTCAGAATCAACTTTCTCTGAAGGTGCTTGCTCAACATTGCTACCAAAGGCCTCTGAGCATTCGGTATCGTCTTTGCTGGCTGTAGCCGTACTTTTGATTGATTCTTCATTTGATGAACTCTTTGTACCATTTCTGGAAGGATTGGTTGCCTTCATAGCTTTCCATAGCAAGGCACGTCCACATCTGCAAAATATGCTAGCCCACTCCGGAGATATTGGAAACCTATGTGACAAACAAGAAATAAGTTTGTGAATGAATCATTGTGAAGGTTATGACACAAACATAAGGTCATGAGTGTTGTCTACGTAGAATAACAAGACTAATTATTCCATCAACCATTTTCATGACACAACGTGCTAACTATGTTCTATTGATTGCCTTTTATAGTATTATAACATCTGACAAGTGCTTGCACAGAATACTAAATAAAATTCTGAAGTACCGTGTGAATAAACTACACGGTAATGAAATATTTGCAACTAGCCAGTACTGGAGATGAATACAGCCCTTCTGAAATTGGATAACACCTATCCTCAAGTACTTCGAGTTTGATTTGATGCTCATCGCAGTACATATACATCGTAACAAAAGATGCCAGGCCCCGAGTTCCAAATATAGTCATCAGGTCACATTGACAAATTGAACGCGTGTCATGCGCTCACTTATCAAGCACATGAAGCCGAAACACCACACTTGTTAATCAACCTTGTCATACAACATCATAAGTCCTACTAAACTAACTACAAATGTCAATGCCTCAAATCAACTAATGACCCATGAAAAAAACTCTGAAGTGTCTGGAATAATTGAACTTTGGTATTAGAACCCCAACCTGATCTCGAGGGCATGGCTGAAAAGGTCAGTGGTGTTGCCGAAGCCCCCCTCTTCGATGTCCTTGCACCACTTAGCAAACCGCTTCCGCACCTGCTGTAGTGCTTTATCCTCCTCCTCACCACCCACCGCCTCAGTAATGTTCAGGGGCGGCGGCAGGTTGCGATGTTCATCTCTGAGCCTAGAACGCGGAGTGTAGAAGCCGACAACTGGAATCAAATTACAGGCACCACGGTAATCGCATACCTTCCTCACCCGCTCCGAGTGTAGCTCAATTGTGAAGAGGCCAGCAACCGTGTTAACGAAAATGACATTTGCTCCCTCAGCAAAGCCCAACACGAGCACACTATAATCTGCACGACCGAGAGCACGCGTTGGGAGCAAATTTTCCAGGTGGATGACCCGGCTTAGCACCCATCGTGCATCAGTTTCGTTACTTGCTGGCTCCCTTGACCAAAAATTGAGATGTGAATCAAACGCTTGGCTAACTCCGATCCCACCGTCCTCCACCAGCATGAGGCTATATCTCTCGGCGTGGGGTAGATAAGGGTCTGGTGTCTCGAACACAGTCAGGTTGTGCCTTGCTAAATCGTACTCCACGATCGACCCACTGTTGGTCAAGAAGTAGACCAGAGACCTCGCAACGAGCACCCTCGAATGGTATGTAAAGTCTATCAAGAACTCGAGGTGCATCGAGGTCAGCTCGCCCCACGTGCCGGTCTCCGACGAGTATACGCAGGCCGACGTGACGTACTCCTCCTCGTCGGCGTCTTCCTCCTCGATGGAGAAGACGAAGACCAGGCAGAAAGGACCGCCGAGGCAGTCGCGGTGGTCGCATCCGTCCGCTGCACATAACACGGCCGCGTTCGGCTGGAACATCCTCGCGTACGCCGCGGGCGCCGGTACACGCTGCCGGGCGCCCGTGATTGGCTCCCACACGAGGAGCTCGTCGGCGCCCTGACCCTTGTAGAGGAACAGGGCGCGGCCGTGGCGGCAGTCAAC
>LR738715.1:39946931-39969219 GCA_902687465.1 Secale cereale
CGGGCGGGAGGCGGAGGAGGATCTCTTCGACGATATCGTCGGGGAGCGCCGACGGCGGCGGCGCTGCCATGGTGGTCGCTAGGTCTGGGTGTTTGTCCGGGAGCGCCCGCGGCGAGGTGCGGCAGCGAGGCTGCGCGGCCATGGCGCTCGCTGGGGTCGGTGTGGATGTGGATCTGGGGGGCGGACGAAGAGAGTCAAGTGGTTGGGCTCGGGCGTGGAGGCGTGTGGAAATAGTTTCCCTTGTAAAAGAAAAAACTGAAACTGAAACTGAAGTTTTTTGCAGCACTTTCTTTATGGGGAAAAATCAACTTCTAGTATAAGTTTTCCTTGCAGATGATCTTTCGAGCAAGAGATAGAATTCTAGAGACCATATGAATTTTGGAACAATTCTAACATGATCCTGGTGTTGGACATCATAGAGAAATTCTTATGCGTCCTCCATGAGCCTTCCATGTTATTTGCTGGATTTAGAGCATCTCCCATAGACGCGCTAAATAAGTCGCGCGCGTGAAAAAACTGCTTTTTAGCGCGCGCACGACCAAATCGGTAGCTCCAACAGACGCGCAAAACTCGTGCGCGCGCTAAAACCTACTCCGCGCGCCGAATAGAACTGCATCGTGCGCTGCTTTTTTCCAGCGTCCGCTACTGCGCGCTGTACACTGACTCGCCCGCTCGAATGTCCACCAACCGCCGGATCTGAAATATCCACTGCGCGCGCGACTTCCGCATCCTCTACAGCGACCCGTCGGCGCTTCCCCCCGCCATTCCCCACCGTGCGCCCCGCTTCGCTCTCTTCCCCGGTGGCCGCCGCTGCTTCCTACGCCGCGGCCGCCCCTCGAGCGCCCCGTTCCGCCGACGAGCAGCGCCCGGCGGAGGTTTGCAGCTCGGTGCCGACAAGGTGTTTGACAAAACGCTTGCAAGGTATATATTGCTTCTAACTTCATTTTTGTAGATGAATTTGGAGCATGTTGTTTGTAGTGTTAAATTTTAGTTAATTTGAATTTAAATTTGTAGATGAGTTCGTCCCACGATTCTTCCGATGAAGAATTTGATATTCAAGAGGAGGAGGACCTCGCAATGGTCCTAGCTATGCACATCAACAAAAAGCCGAAGCACGGCAGTTCGGTTTTAGGTCGTCCGAATTTGTGGAGGGAAAGGATCGATGCCGACAACAGATTGATGAGGAACTATTTTGCGGAGATTCCCATATACTCTGAGTCCTACATTCGGCGTCGTTTTAGGATGAGCACTGAGTTGTTCAAACACATTGTAGAGAAACTGGCAAGCCATGATCGGTTTTTTCAGCAAAGGAGGAATGTCGCCGGAGAACCCGAACATAGCACCTTTCAAAAGGTGACAGCTTTGCCTATGTTGGCATATGGAATTCCGGCGGATCTAGTTGATGATCACTTGGCCATGTGTGAGAGCCAAGCCATCATGTGTGTCAAGCACTTCGCGGTTGGAATCGTGCAAGTGTTTGGTCCGAAATATTTGAGAGCTCCCAATGATGAAGACGCTGCAAGGCATTTGGAGATGAATAAAGCTCGCGGGTTGCCAGGTATGCTTGAATCAATAGATTATATGCATTGGAGTTGGAAGAACTGTCCTAGGGCATGACACGGACAATTCCACGGCCAGAAAAAAGGTTCCACTATAATCCTTGAAGCGGTGGCCGATGAGGAGACTTGAATTTGGCATGCCCTTTTCGGAATGCCAGGATCTTTGAACGATATCAATGTTGTTCAACGGTCACCACTCATGAATAGTATTGCAAATGGTGAACTACCACTGGTGCAGTTTGTAGCAAATGGTCATACATACAATTATGGCTACTATCTTGCGGATGGCATCTACCCAATGTGGCAAACATTTGTGAAGCCGTTGAAAAAGCGGAAAGGTAAGAAAAATGTCGATTTCCACAATGCCCAGGCGGCGGCTAGAAAAAATGTGGAGAGAGTTTTGGGGATTTTGCAAGCCCAATTTGCTATTGTGAGAGGACCAGCTATATTTTGGGATAAAAAATATCCTTTGGTACATCATGAACGCTTGCGTGATCATGCATAACATGATCAACGAGAACGAGCGTGAGCAAAATTTGCAGTATTCTCCTATGAGTTGTTGGGACATCTTGTGCAAGTGCGGAGGAGGGTTGAGAGGGTGGCTCGCTTTGTTGCCTCCTATCATGCCATTTGACGTGCCGAAATGCATGACGAACTTCAGAAGGATCTAGTCGAGGAGTGGTGGGCATGAAATGGGCGACAAAACGCATGATGTTGTTTGTTTGTCGTACTGTTATTTGTTGTATTGGTCATGAACTATTTGTTTCAGTTGTAATAATAATTGAACTATTTTGTTGATTTATTTTGTGTGTGTTTGATCTTCTTTGTTTCACATTGAATGCAAAATATTGTTTGTGCTGGGCGCGCGCGCTCTATTTTATCGCGCTGGCTAAAGCGGTGCCCTGGCGCGCTAAAAATTTACAGCCCCCGGTGAAGCAACTGGTGCAACGCACAAAAGGGCTATTTTGGCGCTGTAAAAAAAATTGTGTGCCGCGCTAGGGCGTTTGTTGGAGATGCTCTTATGCGAAGGATCTATTGATCCAAACCAATTATGTTGTTTTTTCTAGCCATATTTGACCAATCATATATTTCAAAGAGACTTGTAGCCCCCCTCCGCCCCCCCCCCACTAAAACTAAAAATGCATATATACTTTCCTATAGAAACTAGTGCAGGCCATAGTTGTCATGATGTTATAGTCAATGAAAACTTTCTTTGAAATTGCATGTGAAAAGACCATTAGGAAATTTTTATATAGTTTTCAACCATACAAACCGAACAAGCATTATGGGGTGGGGGGGGGGGTTCTTAACAACAAAAACTTTCCAAATTCATATAAAATACCTTTAAACCAAAGAGACCATAATTTTATTTTGGTTGTTATTTTTGTGGTGCTACTTGTCTAGTGGTCTCTACATTGAAGACGCCCTCTCATGTGCAGTCGCGCATTGTGTTACCATGTGAGACAATCTCATGCAGTGGCGGAGCTTGAAATAAACAGTTGGGAGGGCGGTGCGAGCGGTAGGGAATTTTTAAAACACAGTAGGAGGATCACTATTGGGTTGGGCAGGCCATGGCCACCTTTTGCCCTAACTTAGCTCCACCTCTGATCCCATGTGTAGTTGTCCTGCGCCATTCAGGTGCCTCCATTGCCTACATCCAGGCCATCGGGAACGGGACTGTCTGCGTCGTCCGGTCCGGATGCTCCTCAACACGATCTCCACAACCCGCCTCATGAGTCACATCATGCTCGCTCATGAGCCAAGGTTGCAACCTTGTCGCCCATGGGAGGTGATCACTCTGCATTGTTTGGCATCCGGGGTCCATAACATCTTTCACAATGTTGAAGAGCGCCACAACGCGTGGTGCCCGTAGTGCAGCTATTGTTGTTTGGGATGGCATCGATAGGGCTGATTTGGGTCATTTGTTGTGGACTACTATCACATCTTAGTTGGCGTTGTTTCGATCCCACATCTAGGACATGGTGGCTGAGGTGATCCACTCTTTGCTTTAGGAGGCTTCGCCCATCAGGATTTTGTCGGGAATGTGTTGTCGGCTTGGACCCTAGTCCGGTTACATCAATATACGTGGGGCTAGGTGGCTTCTTCTGTCCTTGCTATCCCATGCATCGCGCCTCATCACTGTCTTTGATGATGGAATCATTCGCGGTTGTGCGGCTTATGGGGATTGTTGTGCGTTTTATGAGGATAAGCGAGGCCTACATGTCATAGTCACTAGTGTGCTATGAGAAGATGCAAAACATCGCTTTAGCATTGGAAGACCAGACTAAAGGTTGGATCGAGCAAGAAGGTGCTTCAACAATGGAGGTGATGAATGCCATGACCATCATGGACTTGGGTCTGATGGGTGCTTGTGTCGATGTTCGTGACAACATTGTTCTTGATTTTATTTTATTTGGTTAAGTCTGTCGAGGCTAGTGTAATACGTGGTTGATGATGTTGAGGCGGACGATATGTTGGCACATGTTCCCTGGAGCCACTTGGTTGACGGTAACTACACCGAGCTTTGTGATTTCTTTGCCAAATGGGATGCGGATCACCCAGGATCCAGCAAGACAGTTAGTTGTCCCTTGAAGGGGAAATCAAAAAGGAAGGAAAGTAAGAAGTATGGCGCCTAAGGGAGACGTCTGCAGTTTCATGATGGATGATTATCAACATTTTGGGTTGTCAGCGTGTTTTGGGTCATTTGAGTTGTCATTGTTGGTGTGATTATTTTAGTTGCGTCATTGGGGGTACGTGAGTAATATTGTTGCACATGTGATGAGGGTCTGCACAAGTAGCGTGTCAAGGGGCGTTGTCTTCGCACTATTTTTCGCAAATTAACTTGGTAATTGTCTTCTAATTAATTAATCGACTGAGGCTATGGCCCCCGCTTTCGAAAATCCACTGCCATTCTTCGATCACATGTAATTTGCAAAAAAGTACGTGAAAGACCAAACCATCTCTAATGGTCACTCATGGTACTCCTCTGTGTAACGGATCACGAATCTACCAGACCATCACATTCCGCACCCAACAAGGGGAGGCTTCTCTAGCTTTTTCTTGCCACGGTTTGCCGGATTCCATTTTATTATTGCTTGTTTGTTATGAAATCAAAGTACCATAGCTTTTAAGGCATTCAGAAAAGTTCTTGTGCATTGCAAAGGAGGTATAAATATTCTAGTATGTTAGCTCATAAAGAATATGATTTTATTTCGTAAATACTTATTGGTTATACCAAAGAAAACATAATTTTATTTGGTAAGCCGATGAAAAGAGGAGGGGGGGGGGGGCAGTTGAGGTTGTTATCGAGGAAGCCGACTGGGAACAAAAATCAAAATGAGGAGAAGGAAAGTATATAAAGTTTTTTAGAATCCAAACTGTAGCAAGTGACCCAAGTCTTATAAGTTGTACCTGTCGTGGAAATAACACGGCAGATGTCCGGTTTAGCGGACTTGATGATGGAACCATCGCACGGGTTAGCTTGAAAGGATTCGTGGCACACAAAGGACACAAAGGATTTATACTAGTTCGGCCCCTTCGGAGAAGGTAAAAGCCTACGTCTAGTTGGTTGATATTGCTTGGGCGTCGGTTTACAGGGAGTGGATTCGCTTTGCCTGCGTCTCGACGGATTGATTGTCGCTTGTCCTTGAACCGTCGGCGGGTCGTCCCTTTATATAGAGGTGACGCCTGGTCCGGTTTACAGAGTCCCGAGGCCGGCTCATAATCGTGTCCGCCTCGGTCTCTGCCCTTTCTTTCCTATCTCTCAAGTTACATCTCCTGGCGGTTTACAAACCGTACTTCTATACATGGGCCTTGAAATCTCATGGGCCGTAGTCTCTACTAAAATAGTAAAACCAAGTACAATATAACTAAGCCGGTTTACAATATCCGGTTGATACCTACTAACCATATCCCTGACATTAGGCCCCAGAATGATTTGAACTTGTTCATATCAGTCTTCTTCGTCTCATATAATTTTCTTCTGTCTTCATCTTTTTGTAAACCGGCTCTGACGTCATCCTCCGAAATTATTAAAGTCTGACAATGACATCATCTCCGCATTTAACGCTGTGAGCTGTACTGCAGCGTATTTTAAGGGTTATGTCGGGGCCGGATTTCGGGAACACAATATTCCAGAAATTTACCCCTAGTGTCATCACCAGCCCAGGATTACTGTTACTGGTGGACACATCCTTGTTACAGATTACCAAGCATTTACAAGAATTTGATACAAGACCATATAGGTCTACTGATACAACAATGACTCCGGTGGTGGATGAAGGAATGGCTTGTGGATCTCCACATCGATGGGGCTCCATTCCCATAGGAACAGCTGACCCGGATAACTCCTATCCCGCGTGGCTGTACTCCTAGGCTTCGCACGGACATCACTGTGATACTCCTTGCAGAACCCCTGACCTGGCCAAGTAAATAGCCAGGGACAAGCCTGTGAGTACGTTTGAATGTACTCGCAAACATCATGGACACAAGATATAATAAATGCATCAAACAATTATATGGTCATGATGAATTAAACTATATGCATGTGCTCATGATAGACTTATATTAAATGCATGCTGACAGGAATTAAAATATGGCATGGTGAATAATGGTTAGTGCCGGAAATAAATATTAGCATCAATAAAATATAAAAGAAATGCCGGTCGGATGTCAAGTGACACCACGGTCGGTCTTGAAAAGAAATGCCAGTCGGGTGTCTAAAGGAGAAATCGGACGATACCATCCGAGAACTCAGGCGACGCCACGAAAGGACTTGAAAAGAAATGCCAGTCGGGTATCCACAAGAGTAGTGGCGTGATAAACCGCCTGACACTCGAGGGACGCCACAAAAGGACTTGAAAATAAAAAACGAATGTCCGGGGTAGACTAGCCAGCCCCTGAGACACTCTAAGAAAATAAAATAAGAGTAATGGGTTAGTCCACAATAATAATCATATCACCAAATATACTAATGGTAACACCAGTAGCAACGATAATTATCCTGCAAAATAACCATGCTCAATTTTTAAATATTTCCTCCGGAGACCGACTCTAAGACCGACACTTGACCAACCCAGACTGTAGTCCTTAACCGCGGACACGGCTATTCGAATAGATACGACTCTGCAGAGGGTGTACTCTTTACCCACAAGTATAGGATTTCTTTAGTCAGTATCGGGACACTGACTAATTCCCATTATGGTCTTTGGGTTGAAAACACGCCTGACCAGCACACACCAGCTTAACTTTTCTGCTGCCAGGGATCACCCAAAACAACAGTTAAGTAAAACTCTAAGTGGGAAGGCTACAACCTCCAATAGCATGGGATCACTATTTATACGCGCGGATTACAAGGGTACACTCCCTCTCGGCATCACGACAGCCGGAAACACCCATGCCCCCTTGACCCGATGACTGGATTTAGTCCAGGGCCCTGGAAACCCTCATCGTGGCCCTCTGTACGGTGTGTGCATGGAAAGGGGTTAACAACTTACTAAACCATACCTTACCCGAGGCAGGGACAAGTGGTAGCACAAAACAAGTATGGGGGTTACCGGAACAAGACTCGATCTACGGTCGACTCAGGAGGCCTATAATTCCTGAAGTGGTTAGCACAACAAATTATTCTTTCAACCATATCATCAGGACAGGGCCTCAACCCTTGCCTGCTTCCACATATATCTCATGACACCACCATGTCAAATATGGCCCGTGCCCACCGGCACGTCCAAAACAGGAGCACAACCCTGGACTTTCACAATTTATGCATAACACAACTAGAGTAGAATGCATGCAAGAGAAAATATGCCCATGACCCTGCATGCACTACTAGCAATATGCAAATTAATTGAATTCAACATAGTCATGTTTATATTATTCTAGCAAATAGTTCACCATGCAATCATCATATCAAGTGTTCAAGATGCTTGCCTTGAACATGCAGAAGTATTGGGTGCACTCCAAAAGTTTGAAATATTCATCCCCCCTTCATTTCCTATTTTCAAAAATATCTAAATCACCACATAATCCAAAAACAGCATTAAAAGTATTTCAAATGTTTTTGAAACAAATACTAAAATAAACTAGAGGATATTTAAGGAATATCAGAAAAAGAATTAATTTATTTAGAGTTCATATGAATTAGTTAAGGAATTACTAAGATGGAAAATATGATTAAAAGATTAAACAGAAACTATATATAGGAAAAATGTTCACCTAATCTAAATAAACAGAGCATGATTTTAGAAACCTACAGAAATTTGAATTACCAATTTTAGAGTAGAAATGGCTACTATGGAATTATTTGAAAGCTGCTGGGAATGATAAAAAAGAAAGGACAGAATCGCGCCCTGAGCGCTGTTTAGCTCCACGGCGCCACTGGGCCGAGCCCAGTCATCTGGCTGCGGGGAGAGGTGCTGACGTCGATGGCGTATTCCACGGAATACGCCTTCTTCGCGCGGAAACGGCTCCGGGAGGAAACCGCCTCCACTTAAGCGGCGGGACCCGCGGCTTGTGCCGCTGACGAGCGGGCCCCACTTGTCGGGTTCATCTCCTTTCTCCCGCGTACGTCTAGACAGAGACAGGGCGGGGCTCCGGCGGTGATCCCCGGCGGCAGGGACCTCCATTCGCGACCCCGACTACACCGGCGTGCTCCTGAGGATGGGCCGCGTCCGTGGGATGGAGACAGGGTCGCCAGTGGGCTCGAGGTTGAGCAGAGCTTCGACCATGGCGGAGGGAAGCTTCGGGTGGGAGAGGGCTTTTGCCCCTGAGCTTGTTCCGATGGAATTGGCGAGGGGGATGGATCGGTGGGTTGTCCAGGAGTCGAATGGTGAAGAAATCGGGGAGGGGGAAGCTCTGGTGGCGTCGGAACCATCGAGGAAATGGCGGCGGCAGTGGTCATCGGAGATGAAGAAGAAGGCCTTCTCCGGTTGTTTTAGCTGCTCGGGGTGGTTCTCAGGAGGAGGGGAGTGGTGGTGATCAGGAGCCGGGGTGCTCGGGCCCCTTTTATAGGCGGGAAGAGGCGGTTCCCGTGGCTTCCAGAGAGCGGACACGGCGGACCTCGCCATTGATGGCGCTTGGGGTAGCTGGCATGGTCGGTGGGGGACGGTGGGGGACGGTGGCCGGCCGCAGTAATGGAGGGTCGTGCTGGCGGCCTCGGAGAGGTGCCAGGTAACTTGGACGGCGCCGTCCATGGCAGACTGCGGCGGCGGCCATCAATGGCAGACGCGGGCGGTGGCGAGGCCGGTGGGTAGGTGCGGTGGTCGGCGGGGTCGGTGCGAGGTGGAGGGGCTCGGGAAGCACCAGGTGGCCGGGTCGGTGCGACGTGGCGAGGACGGTGGCCGCCGCGTATGAGCTCGGGTAGTTAGGAGTTAAGACGGGGAGACGTGGCCGAGCGGAGTTCGTCGGGCGGCAGCTCCGGTAGGTGTGGACGGTGCTAGAGGACAAACGGAGGTGTCGGCGAGGTTCTGCGGAGTCGAGCTAATCCAGAGGGAGGCTCGGGCGAGCGGGGAAGGCAGCAGGGGCACAACAGTAGCTCGATGTCACGGGCTGCAGTACGGGCGCTCTGGCCACGCTCTGGACATGCCCCTGGTGTGTTCGACGAAATGCCAGAGCGGCCTACAGTGACCCACTCAAACTGATATTTAGCAGGTTGATGCTCCTAGAGATGGTAAGCCTAGTGGACAAGTTGAAATGGCCAGGAGGGCAGGTGTGTAGTGCAAGATAAGAACCTTGCCAAAATTTGGTCATGCCCTCAATGTGTTCGACAGAATGTTAGAGCTAGCTAGGGAACTTTGTTGGGGGTGGGACTTGGCAGGATAGTGTCTCTTTGGATGGTATAGAAGGTGGTGAAGTTAGTTTGTGAAAAGAGAAAACTTGCTAATGCGAGTTTTACTGAAATTCAGTTCTGGACTGAATATTCAGAGGGGTATGTGGTGGACTTAGAAAATTCCAATGGAGCTGATCTTCTGGAGTTAAGGATTTGGTAGGAGGGACTAGAAGATGGCCAAGTATCAGAATTTTTGGAGCAAGAAATAATGGGGTTGTAGTAGAAACCTAGAAGATGGACAGAAATGAAAAAGAGGATGGTTCATTCAAATTTTGCAAAACACCAAGTTGGGTTTTTGCACCAGAGTGACATATAGGCATCACAGGACCTCTCAGAATTATGGTGGAATTTTTAGAGGATTATTTAAAATAGTTGTAGTGCAACAGAGGCATTTTAAAACACTGCAAAAGCTATTAAAAGAATTTTCTAAGGCAGGAATAGAAAAGGCTCTGAAAATTATTAAAGAACCTAATATAATTCAAAATTTTATTTCTAGCCAAATTTTATTTAATAAAAATGTGGTTAAAATTTTGGGGTGTTACAAACTCTAACCCCCTTAGAAAAATCTCGTCCTCGAGATTTGTTAAGGGCGGAAGAATTAAAAAGCATACCACACAAACAAAACACTCATATGCAAAATGCAAACAGGGCAATACATTCATGACAACCAAACAAAACAAGATCACATCATGCAAACAAACACTACACGCTATGCCAACGCACTCACGACCGTCTATGGTCCGAAAACGAGATCTACGGGGTCAAGCGGAAGGCTTCCCGGGGTTGGAACACATCCTTCTTCTTTCGGAGGGAGTGGAGGAAGTTGAGGGAGCAAACGAAGAACGTGTCCCTCCTGAGTTGGCAGAGGGGGTCCGCCAATGGTGATCCGGGGATTCAGAACAGCAAGGTAGTGGAGATACTCCAGTATTTGCTGGGTGAAACGCTCCTGGGCCATCACATATTGAATGAGATAGACCAGGGCTGGATCGCTCTCCGCACGTCCACAGCGGAACGTAGCCTCTGCTCCAAAAGCAGCGCGGCTTGGGAAATAGCAGTATTCCCTTGTGCTGGCACAAGGTACCGCAAATCGAAGACGGGTGACTGCTTCATACGCAGCAGACTCAATGGCCATGCCTGGCGTTGGCATGGATCTCCCGATGAAAATCACATAGGGAGGGCCCTGGTTTAAATCTGCTGGTGGAATATGTACAGCTTCCCAGTATTTCGAGAGATCAGGAGTGATTCTCGATTTGAATAGCTCATACAGGGGTGGATGGGTGGAGCCAAGAGTATTGCGGGTAAAATCCCACAATAACATAACAAAACTACCAGGTCTTGCATCGGGGGTCCTCAGATAAGCTCCGGGGTGAGACATGGGTGGATGAATGGAAAAGGCAGTGCTTGATGCTGATGGTTGCTGGTGTGGAAAAAATGAGCGTGTTCTCTTATAGAGAGCCTGGGTCATGAAACATGAAATGGTGCCGGTACGACTGAGACACCGACTCCGGCGCGGGGCTGTCTGAGTCAAAGTCTCAGGCCTCACTCCCCAAAAGAAAAGTGACATGCTACTGTGCGTGTCGGTTAGGGTTCACGTCTAGAATTTACTCTGCAACCACTCATCAAGCAATTCATGCCAGATCACACATACTATTAGATGGTGACACACAGGGGGTCTACTAACTCACTACGCCACACACCAGCTACTGCGGAACTAAAGGAAAAACCGAGCCACTAGGGCTTGATAACAATTCTGGTGGACTCATTCCACCTGGTTGATATCTAGCCGGGCGCGTCTTGCGGATGCCGAGTCCTCTCCGGGTGCTTCCGCGTCGGAGCTGGCCGGGGTAGGATGGGGAGCTACAGGGCTGGAGTAGCGGTGGTGGCCTTCGCGGGGTGTCGAGGTCACCGTCCCATTGGAGTAGGCCTCCAAGAGACGACGGAGATTACCGGGTGAGGCGATGGCATTGCCCGGGTAGGTGACATGGTCAGAGCTTGGGGGCTCAACCGGCCTTCCAAGCAGCATTATCGGGGTGTCGGGGGCGGGTGCGGCTTCGCTCCTTGCCGGGGTTAGGAGAGCGAGCGTCCTGCGGGTCTCAATCAGGTCAAGAGTGACCTGATCAAATAGTGCCTCTTGCGCTCTCAGGTAGCGCACCAGATGCACCAGGGCAGGATCCGACTCATGGTCTCCGCTGGCGACCTGGGTCGGGCTACCATAGCCTTCACGACTAGGGTAGTAGTAGAATGAGCGGCAGTTAACCCTCGGCGACAGGTGCCGAAGATGAACTATAGCCTCTCGGGCTGCAAGTTGGATGGCTTGGGGCTCGTCGGAGGTCGTCCTCCCGGTGAATCGGTAGGGACGCTCTGATGTGGTGCCCCTCCCATAGAGGTGCACCGTGGCCCAGAAGTGATGGATGGAGTTACTCGTGTGCTCTTGGTACACGACATATTCCGGCGGCTCGGCGATGCCAAAGACACGACGGGTGAGATTGGCGAGGATGGTTACGAAGCCTTCAAGCTCGACTGCGGTGGTCTCGTTGTGCACGAGGGGGCCTGGCATCTTGGTGGTTGGATAACGAACTGGGAATGAGGCTGTGATGTGTTGAGTTTGGGGTAAGGCTTCCTTTATAGGTCAGCCGAGTCTTCCATCGCACGCTTGTGGATGGGAAAGCTCAGGTGTTGGCACAGGCACACGGCCTATGGATAGACTGATAGGTTGGGCACCGGCTATCAAAAGATGTCGGTTGCCACTGTGGATGGGATAGACTTGACCGTGGACAGGAAAAGATGTGGATGGTGTGGAAACCTAGGGATGGTGACCAGGCTAGGATAGGATTAGACAATGGTCAGCCTGGCTCTGATACCAAGGCTGTCGGGGCCGGATTTCGGGAACACAATATTCCAGAAATTTACCCCTAGTGTCATCACCAGCCCAGGATTACTGTTACTGGTGGACACATCCTTGTTACAGATTACCAAGCATTTACAAGAATTTGATACAAGACCATATAGGTCTACTGATACAACAATGACTCCGGTGGTGGATGAAGGAATGGCTTGTGGATCTCCACATCGATGGGGCTCCATTCCCATAGGAACAGCTGACCCGGATAACTCCTATCCAGCGTGGCTGTACTCCTAGGCTTCGCACGGACATCACTGTGATACTCCTTGCAGAACCCCTGACCTGGCCAAGTAAATAGCCAGGGACAAGCCTGTGAGTACGTTTGAATGTACTCGCAAACATCATGGACACAAGATATAATAAATGCATCAAACAATTATATGGTCATGATGAATTAAACTATATGCATGTGCTCATGATAGACTTATATTAAATGCATGCTGTCAGGAATTAAAATATGGCATGGTGAATAATGGTTAGTGCCGGAAATAAATATTAGCATCAATAAAATATAAAAGAAATGCCGGTCGGATGTCAAGTGACACCACGGTCGGTCTTGAAAAGAAATGCCAGTCGGGTGTCTAAAGGAGAAATCGGACGATACCATCCGAGAACTCAGGCGACGCCACGAAAGGACTTGAAAAGAAATGCCAGTCGGGTATCCACAAGAGTAGTGGCGTGATAAACCGCCTGACACTCGAGGGACGCCACAAAAGGACATGAAAATAAAAAACGAATGTCCGGGGTAGACTAGCCAGCCCCTGAGACACTCTAAGAAAATAAAATAAGAGTAATGGGTTAGTCCACAATAATAATCATATCACCAAATATACTAATGGTAACACCAGTAGCAACGATAATTATCCTGCAAAATAACCATGCTCAATTTTTAAATATTTCCTCCGGAGACCGACTCTAAGACCGACACTTGACCAACCCAGACTGTAGTCCTTAACCGCGGACACGGCTATTCGAATAGATACGACTCTGCAGAGGGTGTACTCTTTACCCACAAGTATAGGATTTCTTTAGTCAGTATCGGGACACTGACTAATTCCCATTATGGTCTTTGGGTTGAAAACACACCTGACCAGCACACACCAGCTTAACTTTTCTGCTGCCAGGGATCACCCAAAACAACAGTTAAGTAAAACTCTAAGTGGGAAGGCTACAACCTCCAATAGCATGGGATCACTATTTATACGCGCGGATTACAAGGGTACACTCCCTCTCGGCATCACGACAGCCGGAAACACCCATGCCCCCTTGACCCGATGACTGGATTTAGTCCAGGGCCCTGGAAACCCTCATCGTGGCCCTCTGTACGGTGTGTGCATGGAAAGGGGTTAACAACTTACTAAACCATACCTTACCCGAGGCAGGGACAAGTGGTAGCACAAAACAAGTATGGGGGTTACCGGAACAAGACTCGATCTACGGTCGACTCAGGAGGCCTATAATTCCTGCAGTGGTTAGCACAACAAATTATTCTTTCAACCATATCATCAGGACAGGGCCTCAACCCTTGCCTGCTTCCACATATATCTCATGACACCACCATGTCAAATATGGCCCGTGCCCACCGGCACGTCCAAAACAGGAGCACAACCCTGGACTTTCACAATTTATGCATAACACAACTAGAGTAGAATGCATGCAAGAGAAAATATGCCCATGACCCTGCAAGCACTACTAGCAATATGCAAATTAATTGAATTCAACATAGTCATGTTTATATTATTCTAGCAAATAGTTCACCATGCAATCATCATATCAAGTGTTCAAGATGCTTGCCTTGAACATGCAGAAGTATTGGGTGCACTCCAAAAGTTTGAAATATTCATCCCCCCTTCATTTCCTATTTTCAAAAATATCTAAATCACCACATAATCCAAAAACAGCATTAAAAGTATTTCAAATGTTTTTGAAACAAATACTAAAATAAACTAGAGGATATTTAAGGAATATCAGAAAAAGAATTAATTTATTTAGAGTTCATATGAATTAGTTAAGGAATTACTAAGATGGAAAATATGATTAAAAGATTAAACAGAAACTATATATAGGAAAAATGTTCACCTAATCTAAATAAACAGAGCATGATTTTAGAAACCTACAGAAATTTGAATTACCAATTTTAGAGTAGAAATGGCTACTATGGAATTATTTGAAAGCTGCTGGGAATGATAAAAAAGAAAGGACAAAATCGCGCCCTGAGCGCTGTTTAGCTCCACGGCGCCACTGGGCCGAGCCCAGTCATCTGGCTGCGGGGAGAGGTGCTGACGTCGATGGCGTATTCCACGGAATACGCCTTCTTCGCGCGGAAACGGCTCCGGGAGGAAACCGCCTCCACTTAAGCGGCGGGACCCGCGGCTTGTGCCGCTGACGAGCGGGCCCCACTTGTCGGGTTCATCTCCTTTCTCCCGCGTACGTCTAGACAGAGACAGGGCGGGGCTTCGGCGGTGATCCCCGGCGGCAGGGACCTCCATTCGCGACCCCGACTACACCGGCGTGCTCCTGAGGATGGGCCGCGTCCGTGGGATGGAGACAGGGTCGCCAGTGGGCTCGAGGTTGAGCAGAGCTTCGACCATGGCGGAGGGAAGCTTCGGGTGGGAGAGGGCTTTTGCCCCTGAGCTTGTTCCGATGGAATTGGCGAGGGGGATGGATCGGTGGGTTGTCCAGGAGTCGAATGGTGAAGAAATCGGGGAGGGGGAAGCTCTGGTGGCGTCGGAACCATCGAGGAAATGGCGGCGGCAGTGGTCATCGGAGATGAAGAAGAAGGCCTTCTCCGGTTGTTTTAGCTGCTCGGGGTGGTTCTCAGGAGGAGGGGAGTGGTGGTGATCAGGAGCCGGGGTGCTCGGGCCCCTTTTATAGGCGGGAAGAGGCGGTTCCCGTGGCTTCCAGAGAGCGGACACGGCGGACCTCGCCATTGATGGCGCTTGGGGTAGCTGGCATGGTCGGTGGGGGACGGTGGGGGACGGTGGCCGGCCGCAGTAATGGAGGGTCGTGCTGGCGGCCTCGGAGAGGTGCCAGGTAACTTGGACGGCGCCGTCCATGGCAGACTGCGGCGGCGGCCATCAATGGCAGACGCGGGCGGTGGCGAGGCCGGTGGGTAGGTGCGGTGGTCGGCGGGGTCGGTGCGAGGTGGAGGGGCTCGGGAAGCACCAGGTGGCCGGGTCGGTGCGACGTGGCGAGGACGGTGGCCGCCGCGTATGAGCTCGGGTAGTTAGGAGTTAAGACGGGGAGACGTGGCCGAGCGGAGTTCGTCGGGCGGCAGCTCCGGTAGGTGTGGACGGTGCTAGAGGACAAACGGAGGTGTCGGCGAGGTTCTGCGGAGTCGAGCTAATCCAGAGGGAGGCTCGGGCGAGCGGGGAAGGCAGCAGGGGCACAGCAGTAGCTCGATGTCACGGGCTGCAGTACGGGCGCTCTGGCCACGCTCTGGACATGCCCCTGGTGTGTTCGACGAAATGCCAGAGCGGCCTACAGTGACCCACTCAAACTGATATTTAGCAGGTTGATGCTCCTAGAGATGGTAAGCCTAGTGGACAAGTTGAAATGGCCAGGAGGGCAGGTGTGTAGTGCAAGATAAGAACCTTGCCAAAATTTGGTCATGCCCTCAATGTGTTCGACAGAATGTTAGAGCTAGCTAGGGAACTTTGTTGGGGGTGGGACTTGGCAGGATAGTGTCTCTTTGGATGGTATAGAAGGTGGTGAAGTTAGTTTGTGAAAAGAGAAAACTTGCTAATGCGAGTTTTACTGAAATTCAGTTCTGGACTGAATATTCAGAGGGGTATGTGGTGGACTTAGAAAATTCCAATGGAGCTGATCTTCTGGAGTTAAGGATTTGGTAGGAGGGACTAGAAGATGGCCAAGTATCAGAATTTTTGGAGCAAGAAATAATGGGGTTGTAGTAGAAACCTAGAAGATGGACAGAAATGAAAAAGAGGATGGTTCATTCAAATTTTGCAAAACACCAAGTTGGGTTTTTGCACCAGAGTGACATATAGGCATCACAGGACCTCTCAGAATTATGGTGGAATTTTTAGAGGATTATTTAAAATAGTTGTAGTGCAACAGAGGCATTTTAAAACACTGCAAAAGCTATTAAAAGAATTTTCTAAGGCAAAATTTTATTATGAAAATAATTTCTAATGTTATGAAACAAATAATGAAATGACCTAAGATACAACCAGAGCCCACAAAAATTATTTCCAAAAATTTACTATATGAAGAGAAGATTTTCTAAGGCAGGAATAGAAAAGGCTCTGAAAATTATTAAAGAACCTAATATAATTCAAAATTTTATTTCTAGCCAAATTTTATTTAATAAAAATGTGGTTAAAATTTTGGGGTGTTACAGGTTATCCCGAAGATCGAGGCATCACGGGTTCTTTATCCGATTTCTGTCTCCTCGATTCTCGTACCTGTCGTTTCAGATCTGACCCCTGGCTATAAATACTGCCACCCTCCATTCATTATCTTATTCTCCCTTCATCCTCTTCCTGCGTCTTCTTCCTCCATTGCTGCTCGAGCTCAAACCGCCGCCGACGACCGCCGGATCTCCAGTCCTCGACCGGCCGCTGCATCAACCTGAGCTTTGACCAGATTAATCTCCGCCGCCGATTCTCGCTGTCCCTGGTACGTTTATCCTCCTTGCTGTTGATCTGCGTCCGCCATTGCTTCGCCTTGTTCTTCCGCCATTAGGGCTTCCAATGAAGTTTCGTCTCTTCGTAGATACGTTTCTCATAGAAGTCTTGTGACCTTTAGGCCCTAGTCAGCAGATCCTCCACTTAGTCTTAGATTAGATCTCACCGTCATAATGCTGTAGATTTATCCGTTCCGCCATTAGAGCTCTCAGCAAGCTTCGTGTTGTTCGTTCTTTGAACCTGTGACTCGTAGTAGTTTTACCTTTCAATCTTCTCCGTTTTTATTCCGCTGTAGATGCGTCAAAACTTTATTGCTCCTGTCTGACATATAAACCCCATCTTTTTTAGAAATAAGTCTCTGCAGCTTTTCTTTGAGTCTCTTAGATTAATTTCTTTTCCTCAGCATACTCAGATCTTTCTCTCTTAGTAATCATTTGGAAACCTGTTTTTCTCCTCGGTAGATTCGCTAAGTATGTCCGGTTTAAATTGTTATGCCATAAACCGGAAATGATATAAACTGATGCAATGATTTAAACTGTTCCTCTTCAACTGCCATTTAAACCGGAAATGATATAACTTGTTTTATTATTGCCGGTTTAACCTTGCCAGCTAGTTCCCCGTTTTAACCATTGTATAATATGAATAGATCCCGGATCATTGTACGTTCATAATCCGTTTCTGTACTTTCTCTTCTTCAGCACTTTATTCAAATGGCTAAGCAATATGTTTTGTGCGATTGGGTCCGCTCTGTCGTGACTGAGGATGACTTAGTCAAGCTGTCGAGAATCGGCACATTAGGCCCTCAGGCTGAGCTAAAATGGCGTGCTCCGGGTAATGAATGCCCTCCTACTCCTAGATCCGGGGAAGTCATCGTATTTCTGGACCACATCTCCAGAGGCTTCTCTCCCCCCGGTTCAAGATTTTTCCGGGATGTTCTTGCCACCTTCCAGCTGCATCCACAGGACATCGGACCAAATTCTGTTTCCAACATTTGCGATTTCCAAGTGTTCTCTGAAGTGTATCTGCAAGAGGAGCCTTCAGTTGATTTATTCTGGGATTTCTTCCATGCAAACCGGCGCACTGAATTCACCAGCGGACCTCACCAAGAGCTTGGTGGGATTAGCATTCAGAAAAGGAGGGATGTAGTTTTTCCTCACGCCTCCTTACACACTCACCCTAAGGACTGGAACAAGTCCTGGTTTTATTGTGTAGACACCTCTCCTGAAGGTGAAAATCCTTTGCCGGGTTATCACGAAACTCGTATCCCGGCGAATCACCCCTTGCCACAACGACTAAGTGCTGCTGAACGGACCCGGTTTTCACCACAGCTCTCCAAGCTGAGAGCTTTCATGGCAAATGGTCTGATTGGCACTGATTTCCTTCGCTGCTGGCTATCCTGGAGCATCCTTCCCTTAAGCCGGCGCCCTAAGCTGATGTGTAAGTACTCCGGTAAACCGGATGATCCTCAGAGGTTTACTAAGGAGAAGCTTTCTGAATCGGAAGTAGTGGAGTCAGCCAAGAAGATTGTCAATCCTGCCTTAACAGATTGCTCTAAAGTTGGTTTGGCCCCATACTTTAAGAAGAATAAGCTGCCTGAAGTAAGTTTGTCTTTAACTTGTACTTTATAAACCGTCCTCTTTGAACCGTCTTTCACTTGCCTTTGCTTTTTTCATTTAGGCTGATGACCCCTTCTGGAGGAGAAAACCTCAGGAAAAAACTGTAAAGCAGGCTCGCCGGAAAACCCCTGCAAACAAGAAAAGGAAAGCAGCCGTTGATGCCGGTTCTCCTTCTGAGGATGATGATCCAGACTCCGAGGTATGCCTTACTCCGGTTTAAGTTTCGCTTTCATGTACTTGTACTCATATCTAATGATACCTTTTCACAGGAACCGCTTGAAGGTGATAACCCGGCTGAGATTGAGGTAACCCTTATTTCTTCTGATTCAGAACCTCCTCCTCAAAAAAGCCGTCGGACCGTCAGAAAATATCAATTTTCTCACCCTTATGCTAAGTTGGATCCTAATTTTACTTTGAAGAAGCAACAGCACGAAGCTTTTCGCCGAACCACTCGCCATAGTGGCCTGGCGGTGGAGTCCTGGAATCTCATTAACTCCGGTTCGAAAGCGCCGTGCTGAGGTGATACTCTCTCCGACCCTTCTTCATCCCAAGGCCGGACTTATCCGAAAACCACTTAAACCGTCTGATCCTGACTATCAGGAAACTCCGTTGTCTTCTTCCGGCGAATCGACCGCTACACAGCTTCCTCCTTTGAAGACCGTCCCGGGGTAATTCTCTTCACCTCTTCCGGTTTATGACACCCCTTTCCTTTTATAATGCTAACTTATTTTGCTTGTTTTCCAGCAAACCGAAACCTAGCAAAAAGGCCAAGGCGAATAAGCCTATTGCTGATCCTTCTGCTGATGAACCGGTGATTGATCCGTCTACAGCCGTTCCTCCAGAAGGTACCCCTGCAGCTCCGGTTGAAGAACCTGCTCTTGAAACTCCTGTCGCTGAAAATGTCCAAGACCCACCAAGTCCGGCCCGGGTTAATTCTCCTCAAGTTAACCCGGCGTCTCCTGATCCGGCTCAAGTTGAAGTTACTCCTCCCAATGTACCCACTTCCCCTGATGTTGTGGTTACTGGCACTGCTTATGTTGCTCCAGCTGAACCCACCGTTTTAGCAAAACATACAGCTAAAGCGGAAAAGATAACTCAGGAAAAAGGGAAGTGGAGTACTGATATATCCAGTCTTTCGAGTATGAGTGCTCAAGATATCTATTCCGGATATTTGAACCGGCTCCACAGCAGCCGGGATTATGAAGCCAGCCTGGTAAACCTGATGAAAGAAAAATATGAAGTAAGTTTTCCTCTTCTGACTTTGCTTTTTTGACGCGTCTTTATCTCATAGCAGCCCCCAAGTTCCGGTTTATCTGCTTTACTGAAGGTAATCCGGAACTTTGTAGTTTGAACTGCTGATCCGTACATTAGCCCCCAAGTATCAAGTAGATAACTTGGTTATGTAGTTGATACTTGTAATTTCAAATTGTCCGTGGTGCAATGCTTCAACTGCCATTAGCCCCCAAGTGTCAAGTATACAACTTGGTTGTGTGCTTGAGACTTGTATTTTCAAATTGTCTTTGCTGTATTACTTCAACTGCCATTAGCCCCCAAGTGTCAAGTAGACAACTTGGTTGTGTGCTTGAGACTTGTAATTTCTAATATTGTTTTTGATCTTTTGTCTACAGGCTGAGCTGAACCGGAATGCTCTGGAAATCAGTGAACTTCGAAGCCGGCTTACAGAGACTGAGTCAGCTGCTTCAAAGGCTAAGAAAGAACTCCAAGTGAGTTTAAAAACTGCTGAAGACTTGAAGAGGTTCTTTGACGAGGAGCGGACTACTTTTGAAGTCCAGAAAAAAGATCTTGAGAAACGTGTTCAGGATGCCGAAGGAGCACTTAACCCGGTTACTGAAGAATTGACCGGGTTAAAACGCCAAATTGACTTGATGACTTCTGCTATTTTTGGTAAGCATAATCTGAACTCCTGTCTTTATCTTTACAACCTGTGACCTGCACCGGTTTAACTTTCATTGTTGTATGTAGGACGCCGTGTCTCCCATCTTGGGGATGACTGACGGAAGAAACTCAAGGCCTGCTATACCTTGGTCGAACAGCTGTACTCTGGAACACAAAGGATTATCAGTGCCACTTCCTTCGGTAAACCGGCTCCTTCAACTATCAAAGATACTTTGAATAGCTTGTCCATTCTGCCGGCTCGTCTTGAAGAGGTTAAGAAATCGGCTGCTCGAGGAGGTGCTCTTCTGGCCCTTACCAGGGCTAAAGCTTGGGTCCCGGACATTGATCCGGAAGAAGTGTTAACCGGATTTCCTGATACCAAGGAGGACGGTTCAACGTTTAATGAAAAGGATCTTTATGCTCTGACAAAGGAAATGCGTCCCCTCGCTAGCAAGATTGCGGTGGAGTCTGACTGTCTCGATATCATCCATCATATAACCTGCAGAACGAGCGGGTGGATCGACCGGTTTACGATATTGTAAACTTAACTCCGCCGGTTCGTCCTCACACCTTTGCTCCTGATATTGATCCTGCTGAGCTTATCAACGATGAAGTATATTTCCGTGCCTTGGCAAAGATTGATTGGCGTGTACCGGACTTCCCACCGCTTCACGAGGATGAAGACGTTCCGGAGCAAGACGGTGGCCAACCATCTCAGCAAGGAGAAGCACAACCTTGAATGCTATTGTTGTAATCAGTATTGTTATTCCGTCAAACAATGCTTCCAACTATTTGGCTTTTCATGCCTTGTAATAGGTTTAGCTGAAACTTAATGCGCTGTGATCCGACATTTGGTCTTCATGAAGTATTTGTTCGTTGACTTGTTGATTGATGCGGATGCTTTGTTCTGTTCATAAAAAATACCAAAAAAACGTGTCCTAGTGGCTTACCACTGGACGGATTAACTTGTTCTCTTGATACATCTAATAAGCATATCTTTAAAAAATAACTGTGATACCTGAATTGTATGTAGCCAAAATACTTTAAACCGGTCAGGATGTTAAAATCACCTTAATCGGTCTTCATCAATTCTAATAAACCCTTGAAACTCTTCGGTTCATCTTGTCGATAAATCTTTCTCATCTTGGTTCAGAAATTTGTAACTTGTACCTGATCGTGTACTGCCAACCTGTCGGCTCATCATGAAGTCGATTCAGGTTATGATGAACGCCGGTTTAATTCTCGCTGGTGTTCATGACCCAGACTTATAACATAATAGATAGGTGGTCAACTTCTGGAGCTGTTCCCCTTGGTTTAAAAGGTTATGGAACACAAAAAACATCAAGAAACACACAATTCTTGTAAATCAAACCATGTAGTCGAGGCTTTTCAAAGAGCTGCCAGGCTCAAAACAAGGTTCAGCCAATCAATGGGACGTGGGCAAACCTACTGTCCCAAGGAGCCTAGCCAATCACTGAACGTGAGCGTATCGACTGTTCAGAGGGCCGATAGAACCGCAAACATAGCCAATCATTGGGACGTGGGCAAACCGGACTGTCCCAAGGGGCCTAGCCAATCATTGAACGTGAGCGTATCAACTGTTCAAGGGGCCGATAAAACTGTAAACATAGCCAATCATGGGGACGTGGGCAAACCGGACTGTCCCCAGGGGCCGAGCCATCCCTGAACGTGAGCGTATCGACTGTTCAGGGGGCCATATAATCGTAACATAGCCAATCATGGGGACGTGGGCAAACCGGACTGTCCCCAGGGGCCGGGTCATCCCTGAACGTGAGCGTATCGACTGTTCAGGGAGCCCAAAGAATCACAACATAGCCAAT
>LR738715.1:39969251-40000624 GCA_902687465.1 Secale cereale
AGGGGCCGAGCCATCCCTGAACGTGAGCGTATCGACTGTTCAGGGGGCCATATAATCGTAACATAGCCAATCATGGGGACGTGGGCAAACCGGACTGTCCCAAGGGGCCGGGTCATCCCTGAACGTGAGCGTATCGACTGTTCAGGGAGCCCAAAGAATCACAACATAGCCAATCAATGGGACGTGGGCAAACCGGACTGTCCCAAGGGGCCGCTAACGTTCTTCCTGACTCTGCAGGTTTTTTCTTTTTATGGGGTTTTTCTCTTCTTGAACCGGATATAATCTCTTGTTCCCGAGAATTCTACCGCTCCTTCACATATCCTGCAAAGATTAGTTTCTAAAACCAGCCAACATTGAAATATGATACTTGATAACAAACTGATATGGTTATTTGCCGCAAAATTTATGTATATGGAGAAAGGGCTGAGCCCCCGGTTTACCGAGGGTGCCGGTTTATTCATTATTCATAATATATACATAGGATACATTGGAGCCCATGGCTCAAGTGTAGTATGGCCGTAGATGAGCAATGTTCCACGGCCTTTTCGTCTCCTCTTCTGATGTCCGTGAATCCTTGTGTTCTCGAATGTCCACCAAATAATATGACCCGTTGTGCAAATTTTTGCTCACCACAAATGGCCCTTCCCATGGCGGGGATAGCTTGTGCATATCTGTTTGATCTTGGATAAGCCGAAGTACCAAGTCACCCTCCTGGAATGTCCTGGTTCTAATCCGGCGGCTGTGATATCTGCGCAGATCTTGCTGATAAATCGCCGACCGTGCTGCAGCTATATCACGCTCTTCATCCAACCGAGCCAAACCGTCTTGTCTTGACTCCTCATTAATGGCTTCCACATAGGCCGCTACCCTCGGTGAATCATGGCGTATGTCACTTGGAAGAACTGCTTCTGCGCCGTAAACCATGAAGAAAGGTGTATAACCTGTAGACCGGTTGGGTGTAGTGTTAATACTCCAAAGGACAGACGGTAACTCTTCAACCCAACACCCTGGGGTTCTCTGCAAAGGTGTCATAAGCCGGGGTTTGATTCCTCGCAAAATCTCCTGATTTGCCCTTTCTGCCTGACCATTGGATTGGGGGTGAGCCACAGAAGACACGTCCAAACGAATATGCTCTCGTTGACAGAATTCTTCCATCTCACCCTGAGATAAGTTGGTGCCATTATCTGTGATGATGCTGTGTGGAAAACCAAACCGGAATATTACTTTTTTGATGAACTTAACTGCTGTTGCCGCATCACACTTGCTTATAGGCTCCGCTTCAACCCACTTCGTAAACTTGTCTACTGCTACTAGTAGATGAGTTTTCTGATCTTGGGATCTCTTGAAAGGACCAACCATGTCAAGCCCCCAAGTTGCAAAAGGCCAAGTTATTGGTATCATCCGGAGTTCCTGTGCCGGAACAAGGGCACGTCTTGAGAACTTCTGACAAGCGTCACACTTGCGGACCAGGTCTGCCGCATCTGCATGTGCGGTTAACCAATAAAAGCCATGTCGGAAAGCTTTAGCCACTAAAGATTTTGATCCGGCATGATGACCACAATCCCCTTCATGAATCTCCCTTAGAATCTCACAACCTTCCTCAGCTGAAACACACCGTTGAAATACTCCAGAAGTGCTACGATGGTGCAGCTCCCCGTTGGCAATTGTCATAGATTTGGAACGCCGGATTATCTGCCGTGCTTCATCTTCGTCCTCTGGTAACTCTCCTCGGCTTAAATATGCCAAATAGGGTAACGTCCAATCCGGAATAACATGGGTTGCTGCAACCAACTGTGCCTCTGGATCCGGAACAGCTAGGTCGTTCTCTGAAGGTACTTGGACCGAAGGATTGTGCAATTCATCCAAAAAGGTGTTTGGTGGTACCGGTTTATGTTGCGACCCTAGCCGGCTTAAAGCATCAGCTGCTTCGTTCCTCCGCCGGTCTATATGCTCCACCTGATATCCTTTGAAATGTCCTGCGACCGCTTCAACCTCTCGTCGATAAGCCGCCATGAGGGGATCCCTTGAATCCCACTTGCCCGAAACTTGCTGTGCCACTAGGTCTGAATCGCCCAGGCACTTAACCCGGCTCAAATTCATCTCTTTTTCCAATCGCAAACCATGAAGTAGCGCCTCATATTCCGCTGCATTATTAGTACAAGGAAATAATAACCGGAGTACATAACAAAATATATCACCTCTGGGGGAAGTTAAGACAACTCCAGCCCCCGAGCCCTCCAACTGCTTTGAACCGTCGAAGTGAATCGTCCAATAAGTAAGATCCGGCTTCTCCTCAGGAGTCTGTAATTCTGTCCAGTCATTGATGAAGTCGACCAATGCCTGAGATTTTATAGCAGTACGTGGTACATACTTCAACTCATGCGGACTGAGCTCAATGGCCCACTTGGCTACTCTGCCTGTAGCTTCTCTATTCTAGATTATGTCTCCCAACGGAGCTGAACTAACCACAGTTATTGGATGCCCTTGGAAATAATGCTTCAGTTTCCGGTTTGCCATGAACACCCCATATACCAATTTCTGCCAATGAGGGTATCTTTTCTTAGACTCGATGAGTACTTCACTCACATAGTAAACCGGGCGCTGAACCGGATGTTCCTTCCCTGCTTCCTTGCGCTCAACCACAATCGCAACGCTGACTGCCCGTGTGTTTGCAGCAACATATAACAGCAAAGGCTCCTTATCGATAGGAGCAGCTAAAACCGGTGGTTTCGCTAGTTGCTGTTTCAGATTCTCAAACGCTGTATTTGCCTCATCACTCCAAATGAACCGGTCCGTTTTCTTCAACATTTGATAAAGCGGGATCGCCTTCTCTCCTAAGCGACTGATAAACCGGCTCAGCGCCGTGATCCGGCCAGCTATGCGCTGAACATCATTGATGCAAACCGGTTTTGTCAAAGATGTGATGGCCTTGATCTTCTCCGGGTTGGCTTCTATTCCCCTGTTCGAGACCAGGAATCCCAAAAGCTTACCAGCCGGGACACCATAGGCACATTTTTCCGGATTAAGCATCATCTTGTAAGCCTGAAGATTATCAAAGGTTTCTCTGAGGTCTTCTATCATTGTTCTTTCCTCCTTTGATTTGATCACGATGTCATCCACATAAGCATGCACGTTCCTTCCTATCTGCCCTTTCAAACAATTCTGAACGCAACGCTGATAAGTTGCCTGTGCACACTTGAGCCCGAAGGGCATAGACACATAGCAAAAAGCACCAAAAGGGGTTATGAAAGCTGTCTTCTCTTGATCTTCAACTGCCATCTTGATCTGGTGATATCCTGAATACGCATCCAGAAAACTCAGCCGCTCACACCCTGCTGTGGCGTCAATAATCTGATCAATGCGAGGTAGAGCAAACGGATCAGTCGGGCAAGCTTTATTGAGGTCTGTGTAGTCCACACACATCCTCCACTTCCCATTCTTCTTTAGAACCAATACCGGATTAGCCAACCATTCCGGATGAAAAACTTCCACTATGAACCCTGCTGCCAAAAGTCTGGCCACTTCCTCTCCTATAGCCTTGCGCCTCTCTTCATTAAAGCGGCGCAGATACTGTTTTACCGGTTTAAACTTCGGATCAATATTCAACTTGTGCTCAGCGAGTTCCCTCGGTATACCTGGCATGTCAGAAGGTTTCCATGCAAAGATATCCCGGTTCTCACGGATGAACTCGATGAGCGCGCTTTCCTATTTAGGATCCAGGTTAGCACTGATGGTGAATTGCTTAGACGAATCCCCAGGCACAAAATCAATCTGTTTGGTCTCTTCCGCTGATTTGAACTTCAAAGCCGGATCATGCTCGGTAGTTGGTTTCTTCAGCGGAGTCATATCTGCCGGATCAACATTATCTTTATAAAATTTTAACTCTTCCGTGGCACATACCGCTTCTGCATAAGCTGCATCACCTTCCTCACACTCCACTGCTATCTTACGACTGCCATGCACCGTAATCGTGCCTTTATGACCCGGCATCTTAAGCTGCAAATAAACATAACATGGCCTAGCCATAAATTTAGCATAAACCGTCCTTCCAAACAAAGCATGATATGGACTTTTAATTTTGACAACTTCAAAAGTGATCGTCTCTGATCTGGAATCATGCTCATCTCCAAAGGTAACTTCCAAGTCAACCTTACCAACCGGGTAAGCTGACTTACCCGGGACCACCCCATGAAACACTGTGTTTGATGTCCTTAACTTTTTATCTGTCAGGCCCATACGACGAAAGGTCTCGTAATATAATATATTGATACTGCTACCTCCATCCATGAGGACTTTAGTAAACTTGTATCCTCCCACCTGAGGTGCTACCACCAAGGCTAAATGTCCCGGATTGTCTACCCGTAACGGGTGGTCCTCTCTGCTCCATACAATGGGCTGCTCTGACCAACGTAGAAACTGTGGCGTCGCCGGTTCTACTGCATTAACAGCCCGCTTAAAAACCTTCTGGTCTCTCTTACATAAACTTGTGGTGAAAACATGATATTGACCGCTGCTCAACTCCTTTGGATTACTCTGGTATCCGGATTGCTGCTGTTGCTGCGGACGCTGTTGCTGCTGGTTTCCTTGGTTATTGTAACTCCCTTGGCCCTGCTGCTGATTATTCTGATTGTTGTAACCACCTTGATGATGCGATTGATTTCCCTGACCATGATAACCACCTTGATGATGTGATTGACTTCCCTGACCATTGTAGTTTCCTTGACTATTTTGGCCGCCTGGCCGAGATTGATAGCCACCGTTGTTCCCTTGATAACCGCCGTTGCCCCTATATCCTGATCCGGAGTTGTTTCCTTGATAACCCGGACCATAAAACCCGGGTCCTGAACCGCCGTTCGGGGGCCGGTTAGGAGGATTAAAACGGCCGTTCCCTGCTTTCATAAAGGACAGGCACTCTCTTATAGTATGCCTTGCAATCCTCCCTCTTCCACTATGCTTCAGACATGGTTGATCCAAATCCTGCTCCCAACCCGGGTTTCCTCCGCCGGTTTGGAGAGTGGAACCCTGCTGATTAACCTGAAGACCGCCTTGAGCCTGCGTATTAGCAACAAAATCGGAGCTATTTTCTGCCTTCCGTTTGCCCAAAAAGCTTGAAGTAACCGGATTAACCGGCGCCGGTTTACCAGACTTGCTGGCCTTCCCCGTTTTATCTCCTTCTGACTCCGGATACTTGGTATTATCTGAGTCTCCGTACTTCACCAGGGCGCTCATTAAGGTCCCCATGTCATTGCATTCCCGTTTGAGCCGTCCGAGTTTTAATTTCAAAGATTCAAACCGGCAATTGTTCTCCAATGTTACAATTGTTGTGCTTGGGTTGATGCCATTTGAGGAGTGCAAGATCTCTGCCACTCTGCGTACCCAAGCTGCTGTAGACTCCTGTTCTCCTTGCACACATGCTGCTAAATCTATCACCGACATCGGTTGCTTGCATGTATCCTTGAAGTTTTTGATGAACTGACTGCGCAGCTCCCCCCATGATCCGATAGAATTCGGAGGTAGTGCCTTCAGCCAAGTCCGGGCCGTGCCCTCAAGCATCATAGTGAAATATTTGGCACAAGCCGATTCATCCACGTCCAGCATCTCCATGGCCATCTCGTAACTCTCCACCCAAGCTTCGGGTGGTAAATCGGCCGTGTAATTAGGCACCTTGCGAGGTCCTTTGAAATCCTTGGGCAACTTAACGCTCCGTAGGGCGGGGACGAGACATTGTATTCCAAAACCGCTCGCTGTAGCTCCTGTCCCTGTAGTGGCTGTGTGAACCGGCGTCGACTGACGAATTTACTCCATGACCTCCGATCTAGGCCGGTTTAGGTCCGGGCCTGGCATCTCCGCCCTTGCCGGATTATCTTGCCTGTGCTGATGTCTCCTACGCTCACTGCTAGACACTTCTGGCTCCTCCCAATGTCTAGAGTAACTTCGGTTGGGACGTGGTGTTGAATGTAACCTTTCCCTGCTATGAGAGTACGCTTGCTGCTGTATTAACGCCGTATTAAGCAGTTTCTGGGCCCTGCGCGCCTCTATCGCCACCGGGGACGTTTCTTCCACAGGTAAAGCGGCCAACCGTGCTGCCGCTGCAGCAATATTATCCAAAGGGTTTGAGTAGTGTCCCGGAGGGACAGGAACATAAGGCACCGATGTAATCCGACGCTCCCGTTCTACGGCGGGCTGCTGAACCGGCTCATCCCGAGCCGGTGGGCTTCTCTGGTTTAAGGCCGGATTATTACTGGCCCCAGCCCCAGGTGTTTTGAACAAATTCGCAGATTCGTAACCCGACGGTAGGCGGGATCGATACTTTCGCCCCCTTACTCCTTCCACAGAAGCCTGCTCCATCCTCAAGTGAAAGGCTTGATCATCCAACTCTGCTTGTCTTATGGCTAACATCTCCCCTTCTGCCTTTAAATCCTCCTTTAACTGATCGATCCGGGCTTTCAACTGAAGAAGCACTGCATCATGTTGCGCCTTGTCTGCTGGAGCTACGACCTCCACTGCCTTAGCTGTGAACTCCTCGATCAAGGTGGATAGAACTTCAGTAAGGGAGGGATTTGAACCGCTTCCCCCTGCACCAGCCTCTGCTGTGGTTCCGTTCGTCGGGGGTTGTGAACCGGCCATGAAGACGGCCACCCGGTTTGGCTGGCCGAAGGGGTCCGGAATACTGTTTCCATCGGACTCGCCCTCAGACCGGCCGTCCCGCAACTGATACAGAGATTCAGTTTCCCCGGATGAAGACTCGTCATCTGAGTAGACGACGGTTGCACCATCAGATTCCGATCCGTCCTCGGCTTGGCCTCCGTGAATTTCTCCAACGAACACATGCTTCATGGCAGGCTGAATCCGGGCCGATCTCGCACGCTGAGCCGGCTCGACGATGTTGGGGAGGGTGTCCGGCTCAGGTCCCGGTTCACCAATTTTGCCAATGAAGACTTGGATGCTGCCGAAGGGGAACCGGTACCCGTATTCGATCGAATCGGCCTCCGGTCCCCAACCCGCGTCGTCGATGTAGATCCGGCCACGACGACTCTTGGTCATCCGGCCGACTGCGTAACCCTTTAACCCTTCGAAGCCGCCTTTCAAGAACTCGAAACCGTCGTGCGCAGGCCCCACGGTGGGCGCCAACTGTCGTGGAAATAACACGGCAGATGTCCGGTTTAGCGGACTTGATGATGGAACCATCGCACGGGTTAGCTTGAAAGGATTCATGGCACACAAAGGACACAAAGGATTTATACTAGTTCAGCCCCTTCGGAGAAGGTAAAAGCCTACGTCTAGTTGGTTGATATTGCTTGGGCGTCGGCTTACAGGGAGTGGATTCGCTTTGCCTGCGTCTCGACGGATTGATTGTCGCTTGTCCTTGAACCGTCGCCGGGTCGTCCCTTTATATAGAGGTGACGCCTGGTCCGGTTTACAGAGTCCCGAGGCCGGCTCATAATCGTGTCCGCCTCGGTCTCTGCCCTTTCTTTCCTATCTCTCAAGTTACATCTCCTGGCGGTTTACAAACCGTACTTCTATACATGGGCCTTGAAATCTCATGGGCCGTAGTCTCTACTAAAATAGTAAAACCAAGTACAATATAACTAAGCCGGTTTACAATATCCGGTTGATACCTACTAACCATATCCCTGACAGTACCCGTTGGCCACATTAACTTAACCTGTTTCTTTCATCATAATTGAGATGCACAAAGAATGAATTTTAAATCATGAAATTCCCTGCAAAGAAAAGAATACAGTAAACAAAATTCTGAAAGATCTGAAAGAAAGGGGTGAAAAAAAGCAGAGAAACATGAGTACTTGCAGTACAATAGTTGATCCTATTTACCAAAGATGGAATGTTTCTAATCATCACAAAAATCTTTACCTAATAATAATAAAGAAAATTGGGTTTCTTTCGTCCATCACGCCATTTTACAAATAACCCCCTCATCTTTCTGTAAATCAACCCGCAGTACACGTTTAAGTTACAACCGAACCGTTTTTTTATTTTCTTAGAAAACCCCCTGATGTTTTAGATAATCGACCCGTCGTCCATATTAAGTAAGGCGAAACGTTTTTTTTTCGTTTTAACAAAAAAACCCTTGACGTTTTTGTTAATCAATCCATAGTTCATGTAAAATAAGATTATCCATATCTTTTAAATCATAACTAAAATACGCGAGCCTATTAAGGTATTGAGTCATGGTTATTAGGTTAAGATCATGTGTTGTTTTCTTACCCGTTGCAACGCACAGGCTTTTTTGCTAGTAAAACAATGAAATGTTTCTCAATAGTCACAGGCATTACCAGAGTCCCCTTCATCTCTACCTAGCAAGTACCAACTCTACTGTGTAAAGGAAAACCCCCTTTGGTGAAACTAAATTGTTATGTTCGTGGAGACAAGCAGTACAAAATACAAATGTTTGATTTGGGAAGAAAAAGACTAGTCCTTGTCTTCAAACATATCCTTTGCCGAATGGCCTGCATCTCGGAACTAGCTACAATGCATATGGTATTTAGTTACTCTGAAATGAAATCATTTAAAGAAAATTCAACATATGGTATTGAGTTATCTGAAATGGAATCATTTTAAGAAAAATCAGAGAGAACCGGCAAGAGTAGAAAAACCCATGTCTTGATAAATGGATGATAAAGATACTACTTTAACCGTCAATTGTTTTCTTGCAGCCGAGGCAACATGTAGGAGACAGTTATCATATTTCTCAAGATGGAATGTTTCTCAATGATCACCAATTTACTTACAGCAAGGTCACCGTTCATCAGAGAGTTTTGTCATTCCAATATTAAGCTTACTGGCATTACAAATATCTTTTCGCAATATCCCCACTCCGCAGCATTGCACCAAAGAGCTGTGCCCAGCGCGCTATCTTGAGATACATGTGCATACAACATGACCATTGTCTATGGAAGCAACACGCCGATGAAAAGGCCACACTTGAGATACATGTGCATACAGCAAATCTGAAGGAGGTAATTATAACTTGCGGACAACAATCTGATAGACAGTTCAGTCTTCTGTGGGCATTTGGAATATACTCCTTATTGGTTGCTAGGTATATATGAGAACACAAGTAAAGGAAGCATCTCCACAGGTAATACTCATGCATGCCCATAACAAAGATTGGCTGTGGGAATCATCTCACTGCGATGTATGCGCGTTGTAAATTTGGAATAAGTTGCCTTTGTAACACTGATAACATTATTGCGTAAATTTGTAACACATGATTGCTAAAAAAGTAATTTTATGCAGCAAAAACTTACCCGATACAAGTACACAATTTAGACAGTTAACTGCAAGAAGGAGAAAATGATGAAGCCGCCAAGCTGGTGAATCATAGATCCATATCCATTATTCAATCTGAACAAGCAAAGGAGGTAACTGTAACTTCTGAACAACGATTTGATAGACAGTGAACCTCCAGAAAGAGTAGGGTAAAAAGAGGGATTCTCACGAAGAAACAGAGGGAAAACACGGTACAGTTTCCTCGCAACTGATGAAACATGTTGATGATGGTTATCCTATGTCTTGAATATGAAACATGTTGATGATGGTTATCCTATGTCTTGAAGATGAAACATGTCAACAAACATGGTCTGAACTGACATCACTCCACAAAAACTATCAGGTACATGTAGGAGCTACTCCCGGTAGGAATTCTTCAGCAGCATGGACTTCGTTCTTTACTGAAAAGGTTTTCACCCCGCTTTATATATAAAGCAAACCACCGAAGCCACAAAGGTCACACAGCACACACATGCCGCACACCGAGTAGCACAACACAAGGTACATAGAGATTCTACCGAGGGCACAACTCAACAAGCCCAAAAGTAAAAAACAAGTGTGACGACACACAAAGTAAGGATCTAATCCGGCTCTGGTGGTGGAGGAGGGAGCGGCGGCGCCAAGCGGAGAGCCATCGCGTGAAGATCAGTAATGATGGTGGTGATGACGTCTCGGCCCCGGGGGCGGCTAAGTGGCCGCCAAAGCTGCAGATAACCACACATTTTGAACACAGGGTCAGTAGCTCATCGTAGAGTAAATGTTGGATCACAAGCTTATTTCGGACCGTCCAGAACGTCCAGGCAAGCACCCCAATAGTCAGCCACCTAGTGTGGCGGACAGATGGCATTGTAGCCTCGAGTTCGGCGAATAGGTCGGGGAAGTTGTTGTGGCACCAACTACCGCCCACCACTTCGGGAAGGAAACTCTATAGGAATTGCGTGGAGGCGCACGAGAAGAAGATGTGGTTCGAGTCTTCTTCTATCCCATAGAGTGGACACATCCCATCTCCTGGGCCATTTCGCTTAAGGACTTCCGCACCAGAGGGGACACGGCCTCGGATCCATCGCCACAGGAAGATCCGAATTTTCAGCGGAATACTTCATTCTTTCAGGTACCACTTTCGGTGCCTCTAGAGTTTAGTCTGGGATCAGAATTCTAACCGAAGCATATCTGTACTCTGAATCCTAATTGAGTACACTCGAGCGGGGAATTCTAGCTCCCAACTATTTATCGTCCATTGGGATCTGCCCATGTTACAGTAGAAATCATCTGACCTCGTTTGCAACACTGTATGCTCTGTTTTTACCAACTGATGCTTCTTTCCCGGATGAAAGGAGTGGCACCGAATTGTCGCTGTTGTTATGCATGTACGCTGCAGCTGCAATCAGTCCATGTCCTGTAGTTTTCTGATCCACGACACCGTAACTGTACCATGTAATGTAGTTTTCCTTTGAGCAACTTATATTTATACTTGCACAACAGAAGTATTGGTTACAAGTGTTGATGCAGGAAAAAAAGGTACTTGTCTGCATCTCAGAACTAGCTGCAATGCGTATTTAGTTACTACGAAATGCTATCCTTTCAAATATTTTCCAACAGAGAACCAGCAAGAGTAGAAAACCCAGGTACTGAAGAACACAGGGGAAACAGAGTACTTGAATGGTTGAGCCCCTCCTACATATTGTAATTTTCTCGAAGGTTAAATGCTCTCATATGATCGTCAACTTGAAAAACCTTATCGCTCTCTTCCTCGGACCGGCATTATCTGGTATAGCACATACAAACCTCTTTTTCTTCCCAAGTCCCCACTCTGCAGCTTTGCATCAAAGAGTTGTGAGCACATAGCAACGAGCCCACGGTCATGTCTTCATCAGGCACATGCCGACGAAATGATACCGCCTGAAAAGCAGCATTCACTTCCTTGGCGTGCCAAACCCTCCGAAACTCATCATAGCAGCAACTTCAGGATTGATGTCCTTAGGTTCATTTTGGCCAGTCTTCTCTTCTTCATCCGGTGATTATGAATTCAAACAGCCAGTATATTTATACACACACAGTTGCACTTACCTTCTCTTCTTTGTTTTCTTTGTGTTGACCTTGCAATCCTCCTCATCTTGCTGTTGTTTCAAAATTCTCTCATCCAAATCTAAAGAGCAACCCGAGGATGTAATTTGAACATTCAGATAGACAGCAATTTTATGGACAATACAGCCTACAGTAGGTCTTGGGGATATACACCTTGTCTTTTTCTGGGAACAAGTTTATGAGCCTTTTTATCACCTGATGTATATGAGCAAACAATCGAAGTAAGTACCTCCACAAATGATACCGATGTCTGCCAAACTGGCTGTCTCCATCATATCCTGCAACTAGTTGCCTTCAAAATACTGATAACAATTGGTATTTCACGCAACTATTAAGCCTAACTGGTTCAGACGCAGCATCAGTTTGGAATGAGGTTACACAATAAATTTACTATTGCTGTTTCCGGATATTGGAAAGAGCCAATTCTAGTGGTGCATCATTTCACAACTTCAGGTCTGCATAGGAACCGGCGGTATGCCAGTATGGACATATAAAATGACAGGGTCATCGTTGCTGTCAAGTTATTGTGACACTGTAATTATACAATTCGATATGTAATCTACATCATCTTAAGAAAACTGTTGATGTCTTTTATGAAGTACACAGTCCTAACCCTTCCAAGTTTTAATGCGAGAAATATCTGTCGATTGTTGTGTACTACTCCCTCCGTAAACTAATATAAGAGCGTTTAGAGATCTAAACGCTCTTATATTAGTTTATTACAGAGGTAGTACTTTCCTTCCTCCCTGATGCCAATGATTTCTATAGTAACAAATCTTTATTTTGTCAACAGTATTTGTTCCTTTGTTTGTGTGTCAAACCTTTGCTTAAATGTTCCCGACAAGATACTAGAAGATTACGTGGTTAGGCAGCAAACTGTGTGATTTTGCTCCATGCACTACCCCAAATTGTATCCGACATTTTCAGACCAGATCCTCACCATTTGAGTTCTCACATAATGAACACGAACAATGACTATATCACTATTACCCCAACATGACCATCAACAATTTTAGTATTGGACTACTCTTCAAATAACAGAGAAGTGCATACAAATGCGGAATTATCCAACCACTACTGGAATCGCGGCCTATGCCGACGGCCCTGGGCCGTCAGCATAGGGCATTTCCCGTCGGCATAGATCTATGCCTACGGTTGCCGTCGGCATAGCCCTGTCGGCATAGATCACGTCAGCGTAGTCTTGTCAGACCGTCGGCATAGTATAGCCGTCGACATAGGGGCCTATGCCGACGGCCAAGCGGCAACCGTCGGCATAGTTTCGCCGTCGGTAGTGTTTTTCGCCTGACGGCGATGAACGGCGCCGTCAAAAGCGCTGACGATTCACGGGAAGCCACGTGGCAAAGGTATGCCGACGGCTTAGCCGTCGGCATACCTCTGCCACGTGGCTTCCCGTGGTGCCTCTTGATGGTAGGGCTATGCCTACGGCAAAGCCGTAGGCATAGCCTTGCCACGTGTCGTCCCCTGGTGCCTCCTGGTGGCACTTTGCCGTAGGCATAGCCCTGCCACGTGGCACGCCCTGGGAAGCCCTGGGCACATCTACACAACATCATCATCATCATCACCATCATCATCATCATCTACACATCATCATCGTCATATAGACAAGATCATAGCCCCCAAAGTTGTAAGATCATAATCATCATCTAAACAATGCGGTTATAAAGTGAAATTGTAAATTACACAATCTGAATAAAAAATAATAAGCTTTATTGATATAAATACAGATACAAAGTTCTTATGATTTACATTGGATCAAAGAGGTAAGAAGAAAATAAAATAAAAGTAAGCTAGTTAGATCTTCATCTTGATCATGTGATCCTCTTATGGAATAAAACCTGCAAAACAAACAATAGAGGAAAAAGAAATTTGGTGATGATTTAAATGTTGCATTTCCCTTAGGGACCTTAGGGAAATGCAATGTTGTTTGAGCTGGCACCTAGGATCACTGGAACTAGTCCAAAAACCCCTAATCAGAGAGTTTGCAATAGAAACTAATAAAACCAACAACTAGAACGGTAAGGGATCAAATGTATAGAACAAGAGACTAAACATACAGGAAGTAGTCCACAAGCAGGAAAGAACAGTAGTAGTAGATCAAGTCCTTCATCAGATCATGACAAATGCAAGAGTAGGCCAGAACTGAAGCCATTCCAGAAGCAAGAAAGTCATAGCTCACAAAACAAGCAAAGCATAGCACTAGCTCATTGACAAAGTCCCAAACATAGGAGGCCAACCTTCACATGAAATCCAGCTGGCCAAAATAGATAAACAAATATGTAAATAAAGCACTCCAAGTCAGCAAAGGCAGTTCTATAAAATAAATTAAAGCCAAATGATTAAGTAGTGATTTCTCGTGAGGAAATAAAGTTCAGTAGGAAGATAAGCACCACACAGCTAAATGGAGCAAGTCCCAAGTTAAATAGATAAACAGCCAAAAGAACAAGCGATAGAACACCCCAAGGTAGAATTTTGGGGGAGATGTCCTCGGATAGCCTAGAAGTGCTAGGACTAGATCATCGTAGGATGATGAGAAGTGTAGCATCTGTAGCATCAAATCCCGGAGAGGAGCCTCAGAGCGACATCATCAGCTGGCATAAAATCAAGTCACATATGTTCTTATCAGTGAGAGATTTACGCGAGAAATAGAGAAGGCAAGTGTAGCGTCTGTTCAAATCAGATTTAGGAGAGAGGGGAAATTCGGTAGATGAGATACTATCCATAACCTGGCAAGAAAAGAACTATAGACAGGAGAAAACATTATAATCTTTGCAATTACAAGCATTGTAACTATATAAATAAAATAACTATATCCTTTATATGCTACCAAAAGAACAGTTGCATGTATGATCAATACCAATCGAAGGGGAACTAGTTCATGTTGTTTAATACATAAGAAAGTAAGCAGGCCATGACCAATTTACAGAAATTACCTTTATATACCATTATCCTAACTGCTATAATGTAGAGAACCAGTCATTCATGGGTACTAGAATACTTAAGACAGAGCAATAGCAGGCACTATAACTTATATATGAACAACATAGGCAAGTGCTAGTATAACTATATACAGTTAACTAATTAACAAGTAGTGCATCACAATGATCTCAGCAGCGTTATCAAATCAACACTAACATCACAATGTCTATCTGAACTATAACCAGGGGCATATGACTTGTGCAGTAGCTAGACACTAGTAGGAACCCTGTCATTTAGAGGAGCTATAAGAACTCTAGCAATATTTAGCACTACTAGTAAGATGCCCGTGCTACGCTACGTAATCACAATGCTCCACCCACATAGAAAAGGTCTTTGTGAAATGATGCTACAAACATCACAGAGCTACATGGAGCCACACACGAACTACATTATGATCTCACTCCACAGACTAAAATAAAATGTAGCTTTGCCATGTTCAGGATCTGGCCGATGGTTGCATGATATATCGCAGTGAAGAGCGTGATATACATTCAAGGGATAGTAGGTTGTTACAGAAAGGCTAAAGTCATGGATTCAAGTGTGCTCTATATTGCAACCCATATTTCTGATCATACGTGTATTATAATTGTTCGAATTAAGCACTCAGAAGTACATCTTGATCATGCCTAGAGAGATGAATCATACTCTGTAGAACACATCAAACACAAATCACTTACTTGATACGACAACAAGCATGAAAGACATGAATTGATGTGTTGTGTTGCGTGCAATCTACAAAAAAAGTTCAAGGAAGCCTAAACATCGAGGAAAAACAATTTAGAATCCAAGATTCATGTCTCATGCATACATTCTACTACAACCAAGAACTGCAGATCCTTAGTTAAATGAAACATGTAAGCATTACAATTTATATGTTTTACATCAGCTGATATTTATTTGTACTAAAAGAATCTTCCTTCAAAAATCTTACTCCTCATGTTTGAAAAAATATATAGCTATGCTGTGTTGAGTATCTAGCTTGGCACCTAAAGCATATTTTCCCAATTAGTTACATGCCCCAATCAAGAATAATTGATCACGATGAAGCTTACAAGGTATACATTCCCAAAGTGTGACTTGCCTGATATTTTTTTTTGCTACTTGAGTTTGTTTTAAGTCATGTTTATCTCTACTAAGCTTTATTCTTGGGGTTTCTGAGCACAGAAAACTAACTTGAAAAAGAAAGCGAGTGAATACATGTACCACACACAAAATAAATTTGTCTACGGAGACTAATTCTGCAGAGGGGCTTACATTTTTGCAGCAAGCTGAGGGAATACATGGTGCCTCTCTGTACTGAAGCTATTCTACAACAGAAACTGCGACAATTACTCAGATATAGGAAGTAGACGGTGATAATTTGATGGCCATTTGGCAGAGGGGATCAGTATAGCCTTAGACTAGTAATTCATGCCTTTGATCCTAACAGTTTTACAAAACCGATAACAATAGCACAATTAACAGTACAAGAAAACCAGCAACTATATCCATAGTGCCAACAACAGTAGAAACAACCTAGAACCACTTGAACTACATACAATAGGATCTCAATAACATAGTGGCATTATCCAAGTTCTTACACAAACCAGAACACCAAATCAGATAGATAAGCTAGGGCATGACCACAGGAGCAACTAAAGGGATAGCAGCAATTACTGGCAACATTAGAATAACCTTTCGTTGGTCCTAAAACAATCAGTAGTAGCAATGCATCGACAAAGCCGCAACAATGGCCAAGACAGTAGAAGTAGTAGTAGGCCAGAGAGGAGGAGAAGTGGAACTCACTGGCTAGGGTTGTTGTCGATGCTGAGCACGTCACCATCCCAGCACGGCGAGGCAGCAACCACATCACCACACGGCGCCAACCAACGCCGGGGTTGCGCAGCATGCCGTCCCGACCGGTGGAGGGGCACCGTGCATAGCAGGAGCATCACCCATGCAACACCAGCACCACGAGGAGGTGTGGGAGGTGGCGTACCCGACAGGAGCAGTGAGCAGGAGACTGCCGGCGACGAGGGGCTCATCACCACCGAAACCCTAGTGGAGGGGATCGACGGGAACGACCTCAGGAGGCGAGGATAACCAAATCGAGCGGGTGGGGAGGGTAGATTCGCTCGAGGGGGACACGCCGGTGCCTAATCCGCTGGCCTCGCCGTCACCGGCGGTGAGGTGGCGGCCGTAACCCTAGCTAGCCACGGGGGATGATGGAGGATGGGAGCGCCGATTCTGGCCATAGGGGAAGAAGGCGTGGATCTTGGGGAGCTCGGGGGAGTGCTTCCCGCAGCCAGAGCTTGCCGGAATAGGCCAGCGTGGGTGGTGGCGGCGGCGAGGGAGAGGGGTTCGTGGGGGACAGAGGAGAGAGGTCGCGAGACAGAGAGAGAGGAGGCGTTCGGTGGAGTTGGGGCGGGCTCTATCTCGTGGGCTTTTTTTTCTCTTTTTCTCTAGATGGATGGCTGGATGGCTGGATGGATGTGGGGTGGAGAGCTAGATGGATGGATATGCGCCACGTCATCGATCCGTGGCACGAACATCTCCACCAATAGGAATCAAGCTCATGCAATTGTGATCTCCCTTTTGTTTTTCTTCTAATTTTTTTTACTCTCTTGGACCGATGAAGAAGGGCAAGTACTAACCGCGTCCACGCTGGTGAAGGGTCTGACGTTCTCTGTACTCGCCGCCATCGAAGCAGCGCTAGAGGTGGAGGCCATAGAAACCCTAGCCATGAGGTAGGGTTGTGGGTGGACGGGAGGAGCGGATACTAACGCATGGATGGACGCGGCAGGATGAGGTGCGGCGGACCCGGCTGCCGGTGATCTGTGAGGGGAGAGGAGGATCACGGCGGCATGCCGGATCCAGCCACTTGTAAACTGCACCATCTTCGAGTTAGTATCTGGCTATCGAGAGGGAACATGTCCGGTTTGTGAAGGAAGTGTGTTGCCCGTTGCTCCGTTGAACTCGAAAATTCTCATGCTCTCGAAGGGGGCCATTTCATGACATGTGCCAGGACATGGCATTTTTCGGGCCCGCCTGGAATATTTGAGACATTTACCACATCCGTAGGGTCTCAATGCGAGAAATCGCAGATCTGCACGGCGGCCACATGAAAAGATGTCCATAAGTGGTTTGTAAAATCATATATGATGTCTTTGCAGTATGCGTCGGCCTAGTGCAACGAAAGGAGGAGCAACCCCACCACCGAGAGGGGCGAATGTACCTCGACAACATGTCGGATCTAGCCGTAAAAATCCACGGAAAATCATATGATGCAGGAAATCCTTGGGACCTGGCATGGTGTCGTCATATGGCCCTTGTAGGGTGTGGTAAAATTTTGAGCATGTTTCACAGAAGTCTGACCAGCGGCCACTTGTAAACTGCACCATCTTCGAGTTAGTATCTGACTATCGAGAGGGAATGTGTCCGGTTTGTGAAGGAAGTGTGCTACTTGTTGCTCCGTTGAACTCAAAAATTGTCATGCTCTCAAAGGGGGGCATTTCATGACACGCGCCAGGACATGTCATTTTTCGGGCCCGCCTGGAATATTAGAGACATTTACTGCATCCGTAGGGTTTCAATGCGGGAAATCGCAGATTTGCACGGTGGCCACCTGAAATGATGCCCATAAGTGGTTTGTAAAATCATAGATGATGTCTTTGCAGTATGCGTCGGCCTAGTGCAACCAAAGGAGGAGCACCTCCACCATCGAGAGGGGCGAATGTACCTCGACAACATGTCGGACCTAGCCGTAAGAATCCACGGAAAATCATATGATACCGGAAATCCTCGGGACTTGGCACGGTGTCGACATATGGCCGTTGTAGAGTGTGGTAAAAATTTGAGCATGTTTCGCAGAAGTCTGACCAGCGGCCACTTGTAAATTGCACCATCTTTGAGTTAGTTTCTAGCTAACCCTGACTCCGTTGACCCGAAGATCTATGCCTTTTACTTTCATGGCCTCTGACCAATAGACTTTTCCACCTGGTAGTGATAGTTCAGCCCATATAGGAACATTCCCAAACATAGACTGGGCCCAACTCACCACTAGATTCCCTCCGGCTCGACCTGACACACACAAGTCCCCCTCCCAATGATCATGGGGGCACACCTCGGAGCCGTGTGACGGACGTCTCTGCATGCCACAACACTTTTAGACATGTAAGACGACCTGGTGCGATGTTTTGGTGGCACCCGACCGACCTAGCCCAGTTAACCCAGAGATCTACACTTTTGACTTTCACCGGACGGCCTTTGACCAATGGACTCTTCCACCTGATTGTGATAGGTTAAATCATAGGAGCATGCCCAAACATTGTCTGGGCCCAATTCATCAGTAGATTCCCTCCAACTCTAAATTTCTGTAGGTCAACCCATATGTAGATATAAATTTTTTTCTCGTTTGGCCAAGGAATGAAAAATATACAAAAAAGTCAAAAAGTGTGTTTTCTGTAAATCTGAAGCAAACATGGTTTTAGTTTGTTCAAATTTGAAAACATAGTATAGCAACAGAATCCTTTCAACATTCTGATAAAATATCAAATAAAAGTTGTCAAAATCAACGCAAGTATCAATTACTTGTGATTTTAACAAAGTACAAGGACCTATTTGCAAAATTACATGAGGTCGCATTTCTAATATACTCACAAGAAAAAACAAAATGGATATTCATAATCTATGGAAAATTCTACCCCAAATCAATATACAATTTGTATATGTTTAACATTAGATAAGTCAGATTTAACTTAATCAAATTTCAACTAAAAAAGAAAAATAAATAAATCAAAATAAAGATAATATATGCCGACGGTCACCGTCAGGGCCGTCGGCATAGCTTTGACGGCGTCAGGCCACCATCAACGCCGGGGTCTCCACAGCCATGTTTATGCCGACGGCCGTCCTATGCCTACGGCTGCCGTCGGCATATATAAAGATATGCCAACAACTTTTCTATGCCTACGGCTGCCGCAGGCATATCTCCAGCTATGCCGATGGCTTTTCTATGCCGACGGCTTTCTGCGGGCCTTAGGCATATCTCTGGCTATGCCGACGGCCCCGATAAAAAGCCGTCGGCATAGTAAAAGCCGTAGGCCCACACAGTTATTCCGGTAGTGAACTTAATCAGAATAACATGACCATCAGAACTAGTCCATGTGAAAGAAAATAGTTAGAATTCTAATTCACATTTATGTGTGACTTTGTATCACATGACCACTAAGAGAAGTAACTTTTCTGCATTAAAAGCTACCCTATTTGGACAGTTAACTACACAAAGAAAAAATGATTGTGGAATATGTTGCCAAGTCATACTCCAGGATCGACATACGAGAGAGCTGCTAACGAGCTCACTGGAATATGTTGAGTAGTTAATGCCGAACTCGGCGTGCACTGAGGTCAGCTCGCTCCAGGTGCTAGTCTCCGACGAGTACACGGACACCGACCTAATTCACAATACCACTTCATCTTCCTCCACAACATTTGCCTCTTCATTTTCAAAGGAGAAGGCCACACGGAAAGGACCTCCGAGGCAGTCACGATGGCCGCACTCGTCAGCTGCGCAGAACACGGCCATGATCGTCAGCACCGGTCAGGCAGTGACCCTTGAATGCCACTGGAACCGGCACGCGCTTCTGGGATCCCGTGGTTGGCTCCCACATCAGGAGTTCCTTGTTGTCCTTGGCCCAGGAGATTAAAGATGTCGCCCCAATCCTTGCAGACGATGGAGGCAGGCGGGGTCGTCGGGCGAGGATCTCTTCGATGAGATCGTCCAGGACTGGAGCTGCCAGAGCGGTCGCTGCTCGCTGGATCTAGGTATGGTGGGTGTGGAGCGGAGGGGTGGAAAAGAGTGTCTTCATCAACATTCACTTGTTCGAGATCAGGAAATGGCATTGAAGATCTTGTTAATTAGTTGCGTCCATTGTTGTGTGCGGGAAGAGATGTTGGTCTAATATATACTATATGTGCATACTAATATTAGGTTACGGTGAAACTTTTACACACATGGTTAAAACAGAGAACCTCCAGCAAACAAATCAACAACGAGTACTATTTCTTTGCAACTGATGAAAAATGTCAACAAACAGAGTCTGAATCGGCACCACCCCATAGAAGAAACTACTCCTAGATCAAGATGGCAATGGGGCCCCGAAACCCGCGTCCCCGCGGGCTTTTACCCTATTAGGAGACGGGGATGGGCGTATTTTTAACCCCACGGGGCTGCTGTTGGGTAAAGTATAAAACCCGACACGTTTCGCGGGTTCAAACCCGTTTGATAAGTACCCGAACCCGAAACCCGCCATCCCCGTGAAAAATACTACACTAAGCGTAACTAGACATCTTGTTGAACCATGTATGGCTGAAATACGCTCTGGTTTGTTGCTGAAAAATGCTTATGTAGCTGCTAGTATTGCTCTTTGCAGCTCCTGTTATCGCTCTTTGTGCTCAACTTATGCCGCTAAAATATGCTCATTGTAGTTGTTGAACCATGTACTATTGTATTGTGTTAAAATTTGCTGCTTGTAGTTGTTGTTATATGTTGCTCTTTTTTCTTAAGTTATGCTGATGAAATATGCTCCTTTTGTAGCTGCTGAACCATGTACTATTGTATTGCTGCTGAAATTTTTGCAAGTTATGCTAGTGAAATATGTTCTTTTTGTTGCTGAAATGCTATTCTTTGTTGCTACTATGTTTGCTTAGATATGCCAATTTCCCCGTGGGTTCCCCGTGGGTTTAGAAAACCCGATGGGTTTAGGGGACGGGTAAAAAACTAGCCCCGCGCACGGTGACGGGGATGGGGACGGGTTTGTGATTTTCTCGTGGGGATGGGTTTGGGATGGCAAAACCCGATGGGTTTCATCCCCGTTGCCATCTTCACTCCTAGCTAGGGAATTAATCCCCACACACAGACACACAGTAGCAAGTCTCTTCAGCAGGATTCACTTTTTACTCCATTCAGGTGCCACTTTTGGTGCCTTCATTTCGCTAGTCTGGATCCTAAACTACAATACCATGAAAATGATCATATTTCCCAGCTGCAGAGAAGAAAGATATCATATACCGTAGGTGCTGATGGACTGATGAAACATCCGTACTGACCATCAGCGTAGCACTAGCAGCACATAGCAACAAATTGAGATGTTAGTAGTGCGTCAATATATACGGAAAACTAATCCTTCAAAAGGGATTGGATGTTGAATGACTTGAGTGAGGAAAAATAAAATACACATCAGTTTTCCTCGAAAAGCAACAGATTTTATGTGCACGAGAACAGGCAAGATAGTTTATATGACTCTCCTAAACTAATGCAAAGACACCCTCATCACAACAAAGAGCAAATACTGGCAGAACATGATAGACATTGCAATTGAATACTGAAACTTTATATCTAGCTGACTCACATTTCACACACAGTGAGCGATACTAGTCTCTTTATGACAAGGTTCGGTAGAGACCCGACGTTACCATATCTGAATCCTCTACCTACAACACCAAGGTTATTTACAGTGCTGCTAGTACTTCTCTTGTTGCCATTTGAGTTTTCCCCTAATCAACAACTCACTTGGTGTTCTTGTCAAAAAGACGACTATTACAGTATTTACCCACTGAAGGAAATATGCCCTAGTGGCAATAGTAAAGTTGTTATTTATATTTCCTTATATATCATGATAAATGTCTTTTATTCATCCTAGAAGTGTATTAATCGAAAAATTGATACATGTGTGAATACATTGACAAAACAAAGTGTCCCTAGTATGCCTCTACTTGATTAGCTTGTTAATCAAAGATGGTTGAGTTTCCTAACCATATACATGTGTTGTCATTTGATCAACGAGATCACATCATTGGGAGAATGATGTGAGATGATTGAGTTTCCTAACCATAGACATGTGTTATCATTTGATCAACGAGATCACATCATTGGGAGAATGATGTGATGGACAAGACTCATCCGTTAGCTTAACACTATGATCGTTTAGTTTTACTGCTATTGCTTTCTTCATAAATTATACAGGTTCCTCTGACTATGAGATTATGCAACTCCCAAATACCAGACGAACACCTTGTGTGTTATCCAACGTCACAATGTAATCGGGTGATTATAAAGATGCTCTACAGGTGTTTTCGAAAGTGTTTGTGGTGTTGGCATAGATCAAGAATAGGATTTTTCACTCCGAATGTCGGAGAGGTATCTCTGGGCCCTCTCGGTAATACACATCATAATAACCCTTGCAAACAAATGACTAATGAGTTAGTTACGGGATGATGTATTACGGAATGAGTAAAGAGACTTGCCGGTAATGAGATTGAACTAGGTATGATACCGACGATCTAATCTCGGGCACGTAACATACTGATGACAAAGGGAACAACGTATGTTGTTATGCGGTTTGACCGATAAAGATATTCGTAGAATATGTAGGAGCCAACATGAGCATCCAGGTTCCGCTATTGGTTATTAACCGGAGATGTGTCTTGGTCATGTCTACATAGTTTTCGAACCGGTAGGGTCCGCACGCTTAACGTTCGATAACGATTTGTATTATGAGTTATGTGTTTTTTGATGACCGTAGATTGTTCGGAGTCCCAGATGAGATCACGGACATGACGAGGAGTCTCGAAATCATCGAGACATAAATATTGATATATTGGAAGGTTATATTCGGACACCGGAAGGGTTCCGAAGTGTATCAGGTATTTTTCGGAGTACCGGGAGGTTATCGGAACCCCCGGGGAGTCTATGGGCCTTATTGGGCCCTAGTGGAGAAAGAGGGCAGCTAGCAAGGTGTAGGGCGCGCCCGTAGGCCCAAACCGAATTGGTTTAGGGTTTGGGCCCCCCTTTCCTTCTCCTCTCATCCTCTTTCCTCCTTCTCCGAGTAGGAATAGGAAAAGGGGGGGGGGGGAAACCTACTTGGAGTAGGATTTCCTCCCCTGTCCCTTGTCGCGTGCCTCCTCCTAGGCCGGCCTCCTCCTCCCTCCCTCCTTTATATACGTGGGGAGGGGGCACCCCAAAGACACACCAAAGTTTCTCTTAGCCGTGTGCGGTGCCCCCCTCCACAGTTACACACCTCGCTTATATCGTTGCAGTGCTTAGGCGAAGCCCTATGCCCATAACTTCATCATCACCGTCACCATGCCATCATGCTGACGAAACTCTCCCTCGTCCTCAACTGGATCAAGAGCTCGAGGGACTTCATCGAGCTGAACGTGTGATGAACGCGGAGGTGCCGTACATTCGGTGCTTGGATCGGTTGGATCGCGAAGACGTTCAACTACATCAACCACGTTACTAAACGCTTCCGCTTTCGCTCTACGAGGGTACATGGACACACTCTCCCCACTCATTGCTATGCTTCTCCTAGATAGAACTTGCGTGATCGTAAGAAAATTTTGAAATACTATGTTCCCCAACAGTGGTATCAGAGCCAGGTTTATGCGTAGATGATATGCACGAGTAGAACACAAAGAGTTGTGGGCAATAATAGTCATACTGCTTACCATCACTAGTAGATAAAGGGCCTTTAGTCCCGGTTCGTGCGGGCCTTTAGTCCCGGTTCCGAAACCGGGACTAAAGGGTCGATACAAATGCTCCACCCTTTCGTCCCGGTTCTTATACAAACCGAGACTAAAGGCCCTCCACGTGGCTGCTGCCTGGAGGTCCACCTTTAGTCCCAGTTGGTAACACGAACCGGTACTAAAGGATTATTTCGATTTTTTTACATTTTTTTGAAATATTTTCCCAATTTTCAAATTTCTGAATTATTTTAACCTCTAATCTCTAATCACCCCTCATCACTGCTCAATTTAATCTCTAATCACCCTCATCATTCTAAATCATCTAACTTCCCGAACGGTCACCCATCCTCCCACTCCCCCAGCCTGAGCACGCTTAACTTCCTGGTTCTATTCTCCCTCGTTTCCAAGTCTGCACTTGTTGTTTTCCGCACAATAGTAAGATGTCAATCATATTAACCCTCAGGAGTTTAGCTTGAGCATGAAGTCACACATTTCACTGTTTGAGTTTGAAACTATTGTTCTAAAAAACAATAATTATTTAGTAACACTAATATTTCTTGAATAAGTAGTTTGACCATTGTTTGACCACAGTTTGACCAGATTTGACCAAAATTCAAATAAACTGAAATAATTATTTAGTAACACTAATATTCTTGAATAATTATTTAATAACACTAATACTTCTTGAATAAGTAGTTTGACCATAGTTTGACACTACTAGAAAACAGGGCCTTGGTCCAGGCCTGTCTAGCCCATTATCCCCGGTTCAATCTAGAACCGGGTCCAATGGGGGCACTGGACCCGGTTCGTGAGCCCAGGGGGCCGGCCGGGCCATGTGGGCCATTGGTCCCGGTTCGTCTGGACCTTTTGGTCTTGGTTGATGCGACGAACCGGGACCAATGGGTCTTGCTCCTGGCCCACCACCATTGGTCCCGGTTAGTGGCATGAACCGGGACCAAAGGCACCCCCTTTAGCCCCGGTTTGTAGCACCAACCGGGACCAATGAGGTGCCTATATATACCCCCTCGCTCAAGAGCAGAGCACACTGCTCTGTTTTTTTTCTGGCCGAGGGGGAGAGGGGTTAGTGGTGCTCTAGCTCACCTCCTATGCACACAACATGTTCGATGGAATGCCCGAGCCACACTAGTTAAACTTTTCTCCTCTCGAAGCTCTATTTTCTCCGAGATTTGTCTAGGTTTAGCGGTCCGTCACGTCCCGTCCCCGTCTTCGCCGCCGTCGATCGCCCCCGCCGATCTCGTCACCGGCACCACCATGGTGAGCCTCTTGTTATGTCCATGCTTTTCTTACTTTTATTATTGCTTGTTATTATTGCTTTAGATAGATATTTGTCTAATTTTCTTACGTTTATTATTGCTTGTTATTATATAGTGCGATGGTTTTGATATCCGCCCACGTGAGCCCTCGTCCTGTCTACGATTCGGATGTGGTGTATTATCTTTAATTTATAACTATTTGTTTTAGTGTTTATGATAGTTATGCCGACCAACCTGACATGCATAGATGTTTTATTATGTCTAGGAGGTAGTTGAACCAGAAATTCCAACCGACCCTCTTGTGGAGAGGTTAAATTTAGTTGAAGAGGAAAACATTTCCTTAAAGAAAAATTGGAAAAAATGGAGGAGGAGAAGATGGAATTGGAGTTGCATGTTGCGGAAGTCATCGATGATCACAAGATCAAGATGGACCCTATTGTCGAGAGGTTAAATTTAGTTGAAGAAGAAAACAAATTCTTGAAGGAAAAAATAAAAAAATTGAGGACGAGAAGATGATATTGGAGTTGCATGTTGCGGATGTCGTCGATGATCACAAGATCAAGATGGATGCAATGCGGTTGAAGATTAGAAAGATTAGAAAATATGCCATTCATACCGAGGCTTGGTATCATTATGCCGTTGGATCAATTGTTACCTTGGTTGCGATTATGATCGCATTTGTTTTCGCATTGAAATGTTTTACATAGTTTCGATGTGTATGGAGAGCTATATGTTGTTAGATGAGAACTATATATGTATGTACTTTGGTTTTAATGTGATGATGCACTTTTATTAATTTGGTCACTTAATTATCTATTTATGATGTTCTGTAATGGTTTTTGACACACTTAATTATATATAATGCACGCCGATGAACCGACAATGGATGTACGGTGACTGACACACCTCCGAGTACATTAAGGGCGTGCATGAGTTTCTAAATGCGGCTGAGGCAAACAAGCAGAATGGTTTTATGTGTTGTCCATGCACTAAATGTGGAAATACAATGTCTTACTCTAACCGGAAAATCCTTCACTCCCACCTGCTTTACAAGGGTTTCATGCCACACTATAATGTTTGGACGAGGCACGGAGAAATAGGGGTTATGATGGAAGACGGCGAAGAAGAAGAGTACGATGACAACTATGTGCCCCCCGAATACGGTGATGCTGCAATGGGGGGAGCTGGTGAAGATCAAGAGGAACCAGACGATGTGCCCAATGATGCTGCAACGGGTGAAGCTGCTGAAGATCAAGAGGAACCAAATGATGATCTCCGCCGGGTCATTGTCGATGCAAGGACACAATGCGAAAGTCAAAAGGAGAAGCTGAAGTTCGATCGCATGTTAGAGGATCACAAAAAAGGGTTGTACCCCAATTGCGAAGATGGCAACACAAAGCTCGGTACCGTACTGGAATTGCTGAAGTGGAAGGCAGAGAATGCTGTGGCTGACAAAGGATTTGAGAAGCTACTGAAAATATTGAAGAAGAAGCTTCTGAAGGATAACGAATTGCCCGAGAGTACATACGCAACAAAGAAGGTTGTATGCCCTCTAGGATTGGAGGAGCAGAAGATACATGCATGCCCTAATGACTGCATCCTCTACCGCGGTGCATACAAGGATCTGAACGCATGCCCGGTATGCGGTGCATTGCGGTATAAGATGAGACGAGATGACCCTGGTGATGTTGATGGCGAGCCCGCCAGGAAGAGGGTTCCTGCGAAGGTGATGTGGTATGCTCCTATAATACCACGGTTGAAACGTTTGTTTAGAAACAAAGAGCATGCCAAGTTGATGCGATGGCACAGTGAGGACCGTAAGAAAGACGGAAAGTTGAGAGCACCCGCTGACGGGTCGTAGTGGAGAAAAATCGAGAGAATGTACTGGAAGGAGTTTGCAAAGGACCCAAGGAACGTATGGTTTGCTTTAAGCACGGATGGCATTAATCCTTTCGGGGAGCAGAGCAGCAATCACAGCACCTGGCCCGTGACTCTATGTATGTATAACCTTCCTCCTTGGATGTGCATGAAGCGGAAGTTCATTATGATGTCAGTTCTCATCCAAGGCCCTAAGCAACCCGGCAACGACATTGATGTGTACCTAAGGCCATTAGTTGAAGAACTTTTACAGCTGTGGAATGGAAACGGTGTACGTGCGTGGGATGAGCACAGACATGAGGAATTTGACCTAAAGGCGTTGCTGTTCGTGACCATCAACGATTGGCCCGCTCTCAGTAACCTTTCAGGACAGACAAACAAAGGATACCACGCATGCACGCACTGTTTAGATGACACTGATAGTATATACCTGGACAAATGCAGGAAGAATGTGTACCTGGGCCATCGTCGATTTCTTCCGACCAACCATCAATGTCGAAAGAAAGGCAAGCATTTCAAAGGCGAGGCAGATCACCGGAAGAAGCCCGCCATGCGTACCGGTGATCACGTACTTGCTATGGTCAATGATTTACACGTAATCTTTAGAAAGGGCCCCGGCGCAGTAGCTGTTCCGAATGACGCTGAGGGACACGCACCCATGTGGAAGAAGAAATCTATATTTTGGGACCTACCCTACTGGAAAGACCTAGAGGTCTGCTCTTCAATCGACGTGATGCACGTGACGAAGAACCTTTGCGTGAACCTGCTAGGCTTCTTGGGCGTGTATGGAAAGACAAAAGATACAGCTGAGGCACGGGAGGACCTGCAACGTTTGCACGAAAAAGACGGCATCCCTCCGAAGCAGTATGAAGGTCCTGCCAGCTATGCTCTTACGAAAGAAGAGAAAGAAATCTTCTTTGAATGCCTGCTCAGTATGAAGGTCCCGACTGGCTTCTCGTCGAATATAAAGGGAATAATAAATATGGCAGAGAAAAAGTTCCAGAACCTAAAGTCTCATGACTGCCACGTGATTATGACGCAACTGCTTCCGGTTGCATTGAGGGGGCTTCTACCGGAAAACGTCCGATTAGCCATTGTGAAGCTATGTGCATTCCTCAATGCAATCTCTCAGAAGGTGATCGATCCAGAAATCGTACCAAGGCTAAGGAGTGATGTGGTGCAATGTCTTGTCAGTTTCGAGCTGGTGTTCCCACCATCCTTCTTCAATATCATGACCCACGTCCTAGTTCATCTAGTCGATGAGATTGTCATTCTGGGGCCCGTATTTCTACACAATATGTTCCCCTTTGAGAGGTTCATGGGAGTCCTAAAGAAATATGTCCGTAACCGCGCTAGGCCAGAAGGAAGCATCTCCATGGGCCATCAAACAGAGGATGTCATCGGGTTTTGTGTTGACTTCATTCCTGGCCTTAATAAGATAGGTCTCCCTAAATCGCGGTACGAGGGGAGACTGACTGGAAAAGGCACGCTTGGAAGGGACTCAATAATATGCAGGGACGGATATTCTTGGTCTCAAGCACACTACACAGTTCTACAGAACTCTACATTAGTGACCCCGTATGTCGATGAACACAAGAACAGTCTGAGCTCCAAACACCCGAAGCAGTGCGACGACTGGATTACATGTGAACACATCAGGACTTTCAGCAGTTGGTTGGAAACACGTCTCAGAGGTGACAACACTGTTTGTGATGAGTTGTACTTGTTGTCCAGGGGACCATCTTCGACTGTATTGATTTACAAAGGATACGAGATAAATGGGAATACATTTTACACGATTGTCCAAGATAAAAAGAGCACCAACCAAAACAGCGGTGTCCGCTTTGATGCAACAACCGAGAGGGGAAAGGACACATATTATGGTTACATAGTGGACATATGGGAACTTGACTACGGACATGATTTTAAGGTCCCTTTGTTTAAGTGCAAATGGGTCAATCTGTCAAGAGGCGGGGTACAGGTAGACCCACAGTACAGAATGACAACAGTGGATCTGAAAAATCTTGGATACACTGACGAACCGTTCGTCCTAGCCAATGATGTGGCACAGGTTATCTATGTGAAGGACATGTCTACCAAACCGAGAAAAAGAAAAGATAAGTAAGCGAATACATCATACGATGAGCCAAAGCGCCACATAGTTCTTTCAGGAAAAAGGGACATCCTGGGAGTGGAGGGGAAGACAGACATATCTGAAGATTATGAAAAGTTTCATGAAATTCCTCCCTTCAAAGTCAAGGCTGACCCAAGCATCCTGATAAACGATGAAGATTATCCATGGTTACAGCGCAATAAGCAAACGACACAAGTGAAGAAAAAGTGAAGACTTTTTCCACAACTATTATGATGATACCATGCCAACTTTGTAACAGACGAGTATGATACCATTATCCGTTTGTACTATTCAAATTTCAATACTACTTGCACTAACAGAAAGTTTGTAATTGGTTTTACCAGAAAGAATTAAAAAATAAAGCAAAAAACAAAAGAAAACAAATAATGCAGAAAACAAAAAAAACTTGCAAAAAAATAAAAATAGCAACAATAAGTATTTCATTATAAGTAGAAACAAAATAAAATAAATAAAGCAACAAAGAAAACAAATAATTTCAAATTTAAACTATTCAAATTTGAATACTACTTGCACTAACAGAAAGTTTGTAACTGGTTTTACCAGAAAGAATTAAAAAATAAAGCAAAAAACAAAAGAAAATAAATAATGCAGAAAACAAAACAAAAAAACTTGCAAAAAAATAAAAATAGCAACAATAAGTATTTTGTTGTAAGTAGAAACAAAATAAAATAAATAAAGCAACAAAGAAAACAAAGAAAGTTTATAATTTTTGTGACCTAAAAGAAAAAAGAAATCACTAAAAAACTATAAGTATTTAGTTCTAAGTAGAAATGAAAAAATAAAAAAAAATAAAAAAAATGCCACCTACTGGGCCAGCACGGCCTGAATACGACTAGAAACCCAACCATGAGCCAGGATTCAGGCCCGAAGCAGGCCCAGTAGGCCCACAGGCATTGCAGTGTCCAATTAGGCCCGTAAGCCTGCATTTCAGAGGAGTTCGAGAGGAAAGAGGCAGCGCAGCTTATAAACAGGTGCTGGCCGCTCTCAACTAGCGAGGTGGGACTAAACTCCCACCACAGCGCCAGCGAAAGGCCATTGGTCCCGGTTGGTGGCACAAACCGGGACTAAAGGGGCGTATTAGTCCCGGTTGGTGGCACAAACCGGGACTAATACCCCCCCTTTAGTCCCGGTTGGTGCCACCAACCGGGACCAAATGCCCCTCCTTCCCGCCCTTTGGGCTGCTGAAAAGGGACCTTTAGTCCCGGTTGGTGGCACCAACCGGGACTAAAGGGGGGTATTAGTCCCGGTTTGTGCCACCAACCGGGACTAATACGCCTCCTATATAAACTACACTTGCGAAAATTTTATTCAGTTCTGTTCCCCGCCCCCGACGCCTCCTCACATCGAGCTCACCGTCGCCCCGGCCGTCGCCCCGCACCGTCGCCCCGTCGCCCCGCCCCACGCCGTCGCCCCCGACGCCGCCCCGTCGCCGTCGCACCGTCGCCCCGCCCCCGCCCCGCGCCGTCGCGCCGCCCCGCGCCGTCGCGATGTGAGGAGATTTTTTTTGTATGTGTATATATATTTTGTATGTGTATATATATAGTTTCATATATGTGTATATGTTTATTTGTATATAGTTGTTGTATGTGATGTATAGTTGCTGAATGTGATATATAGTTGCTGTATATGTTTATGTGTATATAGTTGCTGTATATATATTTTGTATGTGTGTATATATATATATTTTTTTATTTTTCTTGGGATTTGCTAAATATATATGTTAAAAATGTTTTTTTCATATAATGTTTTTTTGTTTATATGTAGAAAGTTACAATTGTGATGTATAGTTGCTGTATGTGATGTGTATGTGATGTATATGTGTATGTGGCTATATAGTTTTTTGTTTATATATGCTAAATTTATATAGAAAGTTTTATATATGCAAAAGTTACAAATTTAGAAAAAGAAGGATAGGAAAGAAAAACAATAAGAAAGAGGATAGAAAGAAGAAGAGGAGAGGAAGAAGAGTAGAAATAAATAAGAAGAAGAAAAAAGAAGAAAAAAAAGGAGAAGAAGAAAGGAATAGAGAAGAAGAAGAGAAAATTTCTCTTCTTCTCCTCTATTCCTTTCTTCTTCTCCTTTTTTTTCTTTTTTTTCTTCGATCTTCACCTCTAGCGGTTCCTTTTTTCTTCTTCTTCCTTTTTTTATCGGATATGTCGTTGTCGATATACACCCTCCCCGATAACTTC
>LR738715.1:40006706-40028641 GCA_902687465.1 Secale cereale
GGGGGGGTAGGATTTGAAAATTGCACCATTAGTACCGGTTCGTGCCAAGAACTGGTACTAAAGGTCTCAACCCCATTAGTACCGGTTCGTGGCACAAACCGGTACTAAAGGTCCCATTTGAACCCTGAGTAATGCTCGAACCGGGACTAATGCTCACATTAGTCCCGGTTCGTAGTGCAACTGGGATTAATGCTCTTTTCTGGCCAAACCAAAGCACTGTTTTCTACTAGTGCATCATGTCATACTTTGATTCGGCGGTATTGTTGGATGAAGCGGCCCGGACCGACATTACATGACCGCGTTCATGAGACTGGTTCTATCGACGTGCTTTGCACATAGGTGGCTGCCGGGTGTCAGTTTCTCCAGCTTTAGTTGAATCGAGTGTGACTACGCCCGGTCCTTATTGAAGGTTAAAACAGCACACCTGACGAAAAATCATTGTGGTTTTGATGCGTAGGTAAGAACGGTTCTTGCTAAGCCCGTAGCAGCAAATATGGAAAACAGAAACCTACCAGGAGGAAATATGGAGGATGTCCTTCAATTTAATGAAATTATCAGTCATATTGGTCTACTTGAGATACCCATCAAGGGCCGCAGATTTACATGGAGTAACATGCAGGAGAATCCTCTTCTAAAACAACTTGACTGGTTTTTTTCCTCACCTGAATGGACGCTAAAATTCCCTAATACCATAGTTAAACCACTTGCGCGCCCAATATCTGACCATGTTCCCTGTGTACTCTCAGTGGAGATGGCGATCCCCAGGTCTAAAATTTTCAGGTTTGAAAACTTCTGGGCCTCTCACCCTGGGTTTCTCGATGTGGTTAAAAACTCTTGGAATGCACCCATCAAGGCATCCTCAAGTGCTACTACGATTTCTGCTAAGCTCAAGAGACTTAGATATGCACTGAAGAAATGGAGCAAGTCACTTTCTAAGCTGAAACTGCTAATTGATACTTGCAACCAGATTCTATTACAACTGGATAATCTTGAAGATCTTTGCCCACTGTCTATTCCAGAAGCTAATTTCAGGAACATTTTAAAAGCTCACATAATGCGATTACTGAAGTATCAAAGTGAATATTGGAAACAACGTTATACAGTCAGGTGGGCTATCAAAGGAGAGGAAAACACTAAGTATTTCCAAGCACGAGCTACTGAAAGAGTCAGGAGGAACTCTATCGCTAATTTGGTCTTGGCAGATGGCAGTGTAATAGAAAATCATGAGGAAAAAGCGAATGCCTTCTTTACCTGTTTCAAGAACCGGATGGGGATCTCAACTACCCAAATTTATGATTTTGACCTTGCTGACATCGTTCAAAACTGCCCCGATCTGGGGGGTTTATCTCTACCTTTTTCGAAAGAGGAGGTGGATCATATCATCAAAATCATTCCAGCTGACCGAGCGCCTGGACCTGACGGATTTAGTGGCTTCTTCCTCAAAATATCTTGGGACATTATAAAAGGCGATTTCTATAGATTGGCCGAGAAATTTTGGGCTGGGTCTATTAATTTGCAATGCATCAACACCTCCCTAATCACATTGATACCAAAAAAACTAGTACCTGAATCGGTGAATGACTACAGACCCATCTCATTGATGAATTGTGTGCTCAAGGTACTTACTAAACTACTTGCTGAACGACTACAAGGTCGGATCCTCCAAGTGGTACATAGAAATCAATATGGTTTCATTAAAACTAGGACAATTCAAGATTGCTTGGGCTGGGCTTTTGAATACTTACATCAGTGCACTAGCCTAAATAACATGTCAGGAATGTGTACGCACATCCTGAGTGATATAATGTATAATTACGGCTTGCGTGTAAGATATGTACGGAGTGGTCCTTCTCCATGCGCAATCTAGTATTTTCTTCAAAAAAATTTGGAGTGCTTATATTTTCCGCATTTGCAAAATTATTTATTTATTTTTGCCACTCAGTTTTTCTCATGAGTTCTGCAAAAAAATACCCCAGAGTGGAAATTGCCTCGTCCCTGGACTCGTTCCATGCCAAGTCCGTCGGAAGAAAATTATGGTACCCAGACAAGTAACAATTTCACACAGGGGCAGTCCAGTCAGCAAGGCAGTGAAACAGCATTTTCTCAAGTATGCCGCCTTTATGAGCAAAGCCAGCAGCAGCATCAAGAAATGATGAACCATGTTATCAATATGGGAAATCACCGTGAACCATATCAGCAGCATTCCAAATTGTCTGAACTACAAAAGACACGTCCTCCAACGTTCTCTCACACTGACAGACCTCTTGAGGCCGATGATTGGCTTCGAGACATTGAAAGGAAGTTAATTATTGCACAATGTTTGGACCGTGAGAAGGTACTTTATGCACCGCACTACCTCACTGGAGCAGCTGCAACATGATGGGAAATTTTCCTACACATGCACCCCAATGAAAATAATATCACCTGGGAAGAATTTAAAGAAGGTTTTCGTGGGGCGCACATTCCCAGAAGTATTATGAAGATCAAGAAAGGGAGTTTGATGACCTCAAGCAGAGAAGCATGACAGTGACTGAGTACAATAGTCAGTTTACTCAATTATCTCGTTATGCCAACGAAGAGCATATGACTGAAAACAAAAAGATGGAAAAATTTCTGGACGGTCTGGCACCAGCACTTAAATGCCAGCTGGTCGTACACACCTTTCCTGATTTCAAAACGCTTGTTGACAAAGCTATTACATTGGAAAATGAGCGCCACAGCTTGGAGGATATTCACAAGCGCAAAAGGGACAAGACTACACATACTCGCAACAACCGGAACAAGGCGGAATTTCAGAAAAATGGAACAAACAAATCCACGACCAATGTCCCAAGCCCGAACAAAAAAATTCATGCAGGGGACAAGGATTTTATGTACCGCCCAGGTGTTACTTGCTACGCTTGTGGAGAAGAGGGACACTATGCCAAACAGTGCCCAAAACCAAGAAACTCGGCCCCCAAGCCGAACCACACTGGAAACAATTCAGCACCCAAGCGTAACAACTTCAACCCCAATAACAATCACAAGATGGATCACTTGAACCATGTGGCCAAGGAGGAAGCACAGGATGCCTCGTATATCGTACTCGGTACGTTCCCTATCAACACAATACCTGCCACGGTTTTGTTTGATTCTGGAGCTTCTCACTCGTTCATTTCAAAGAAATTTGCTTTGCAACATGATTTTTTGATGCTTCCCTTGGGAAAATCCATCACCATCAAGTACCCCGGGATTAAGAAAATCACTCAGAATTACTGCCAAGGTGTGGTTATTGAGATTGAGGGACTAAAGTTCCAGGCAAACCTCATTGTATTGGAAAGTAAGGGACTGGATGTTATCCTAGGAATGGACTGGTTAACCACCAACAAGGGGTTTATCGACTGCTTCAATCGGACTGTAATTCTTACTCATCATTACGGGAAGACAATAAAGGTTGCAGCTCAAGAAAGACCAGTATCACGGCAACCAAGGTTGAACAAGGTGGACATTTTAGAGTTAAGAAAGGTTCTAGTGGTGTGTGAGTTCCCGGACGTATTTCCCGAAGAACTGCAAGGCATGCCACCAGACCGGGAAATAGAATTCATCATTGAACTAGCACCTGGAACCACCCCCATTTACAAGAAACCCTATAGAACGGCACCCTCCGAGTTGGTAGAATTAAAGAAGCAAATAAAAGAATTGCTAGACAAAGGATTTATACGGGCCAGCTCCTCACCTTGGGGTTCACCAGTATTATTTGCCAAGAAAAAGGATGGGACACTGAGATTGTGTATAGACTATCGAGCACTCAACATGGTCACCATCAAAAACAAATATCCGATGCCACGGATAAATGATTTATTTGACCAGCTCGCACAAGCCAAGGTTTTCTCAAAAATTGATTTAAGGTCGGGGTATCATCAATTAAAAGTACGGACAGAAGACATCCCTAAAACAACATTCACCTCCAGATACGGACTATATGAATTTACAGTAATGCCGTTTGGACTGACAAATGCCCCCGCATATTTTGTCCACCTCATGAACAAAGTGTTTATGAAATTTATGGACAAGTTTGTTGTGGTGTTTATTGATGATATCCTGGTATACTCTAAGACGTCAGAAGAACATGTTGAACATCTCCGAATTGTACTGGGAGAATTAAGGAAACATCAACTATACGGCAAATTCAGCAAATGTGAATTTTGGTTAAGACAGGTCGGTTTTCTAGGCCACGTATTGACCCAAGAAGGTGTTGCCGTGGACCCAGAAAAAGTCAAGGCGGTACTTGGCTGGAAACCACCGGCCAACGTGACAGATGTACAAAGTTTTCTGGGAATGGCTGGATATTACCGAAGGTTTATTGAGGGGTTCTCCACCATAGGAAAATCAATGACACAGTTACTCAAGAAGGATAAGAAATTTGTATGGACTGAAGCTTGCGAGAAAAAATTCCAAGAACTCAAAAGGAAATTGACCACAGCACCAGTATTGGTTGTACCAGATGTACACAAAAGTTTTGAAGTATATTGTGACACATCCCGGAAGGGCCTCGGATGCGTACTAGCTAATGCAAGAAGGCAAGGTAGTCGCATACGCTTCCAGGCAACTACGAAAGCATGAAGAAAATTATCCTACTCATGACTTGGAATTGGCAGCGGTTATTCATGCATGCACTCAAAGAGTGGAGGCACTTTTTGCTTGGAAATCGTTGTGAAATATATACGGACCATAAAAGCCTCAAATATATCTTCACACAACCAGAACTCAATTTACGACAACGACGCTAGTTGGAATTAGTGAAAGATTATGATGTTGGCATTCACTACCATCCAGGAAAGGCGAATGTAGTGGCAGATGCTCTTAGTCGAAACCCTAGCTCAGGCAACGACAGTCTACAAAACTTGAGACCTGAATTTCGGCAGGAGTTCGCCAAACTCAACTTGTTGATGGTCACCGAAGGCAATGTGTCGAATTTGGAAATACAGCCCAACCTAATGGAACAGATTAAGAAGGCTCGACATGGACACCCCAGCATCGAAGGCATAAAAAGAAAAGTGAGTCTGGGAAACGCCTCGGAATTCATCGTAGACGATAAGGGAATATTATGGTACAGAGACAGACTTTGCGTACCAAATATAGAAGACCTTAAAAAGCAAATTTTAGCCGAAGGCCACACCGCTCCATATTCAATCCACCTGGGAGGAACCAAAATGTACAAGGACATTCAGGAAAAAAAATCGTGGCACGGTATGAAGAGGGATATAGCCACATTCATTGCATGTTGTGATTCCTGTCATCGCATTAAAGCCAAGCACCAAAAACCAACAGGACTATTACAGCCAAACAAGATACGTGAGTGGAAATGGGACAAAATTGGAATGGATTTTATTGTCGGATTACCTCGGTCACAACACGGAAATGATGCCATATGGGTTATCACAGATAGATTAACTAAGGTGGCACATTTAATCCTAGTAAAGACAACCCACACCACTAAGAAGCTTGCCAAACTTTACCTCTCCCGTATAGTTTGCCTGCATGGAGTTTCGAAGACTATAATATCCGACAGAGGCACTCAATTAGTCTCTAAATTTTGGGATCATTTACAACAGGCTCTGGGAACTCAACTAGTATTCAGTACAGCATACCACCCCCAGACAGGAGGACAAACTGAATGTGTGAACCAAATTCTAGAAGACATGCTGAGAGCATGTGTTCTCACCTATGGGACCAGTTGGGAAGAAAGCTTGCCGTATGCCGAGTTCGCATACAACAACAGTTACCAAGCCAGTCTACAAATGGCACCTTTTTGAAGCCTTGTACGGGCGAAGATGACGTACCCCATTAAATTGGTCAGAAATAGGAGACAGTCGTATCTTCGGCCCAGACATGCTCAAGGAAGCTGAGGAGAAGGTTAGACTAATCAGGGATCGACTCAAGACAGCCCAGAGCCGACAAAAGAGTTACTACGATCAAAAACATCGTGAGTCAGCTTTGAACCCGGTGAAAATGTGTATCTACGTGTATCTGCTATGAGGGGCCTGTAACGATTCAAAGTTAAAGGAAAGCTAGCACCACGATTAATTGGACCCTTCTGTGTAGTTGCACGAAGAGGCACAATAGCCTACCAGCTAGACCTACCCAAAGAACTACCAGACGTCCACGACGTGTTCCACGTCTCACAGTTGAGGAAGTGTGTAAGCAACCCAGAGAAGAATGTATCTCACGAGAGCATTGACGTGCAACCAGACCTCACCTACAGGGAACATCCAATAAAAATATTGGAGGAGTTTGAAAGTAGGACCTGTCAGAAAACAATTAAGTTTCTCAAGGTTCAGTGGAGAAATCACACCGAGGATGAAGCAACATGGGAAAGAGTGGATTTTCTTCGGACAGAGTACCCACACCTATTTGAGGATCAGCTGCAACCTCGGGGACGAGATTTTTCCTAAGGGGGTAGGTGTTGTAACACTCCAAAATTTGTGGATTTGGTTTTTATCAAATTCTTTATTTACTTGGGAAGAGGTTATTTAAATCTTCTTAAAACCTCTCAATATTTTATGTGTCCTTCTCAACCTTGATCTTTGGTCTTGAGGGTTTTCATCTTGTGTTGGCTCAACACAAATAATTTTGGTAGGTTTTGGCAATTCCTTTTTTTAAAAAGCATTCCTATAAAATTATGGGCTTATCCTTTCCCATTCAAAAATTTCTCTTTTGCCATGACACCTGTTGAAAACTTTATTCCAAAACCCACCTTCCCACCTTGGGTCAAGTCAAGCATCATGACCAGCAAAGTTCAACTCCCCCTAGATTTAATTTCTAATTATTTGGTCCTCAAATCTTTTTCTGCCATTTAATTTGGACCTTAGTGATTTACAAAGGAACTACTAAATTTCCTTTGAATTTTGGTTCCGAATAAATTCCCCATGCTAGTCCTTATTACCCTCAACCTAGATCCATCAAGATCTGCTGGTCCACAGTTCAAATTTTTCAAAGTTTGCTTGCTGCAAGTTTGGACCAGATTTGCCAATTTTGGTGAAATTCATTCTTTTTCTCTTCCTAAAAATCTGTGAAAATTTAGGCAGTCTCTAGATGCATCAAGACATCATTTCACCAAGTACCAGCTCCAGAAAATTTTTCCACATGTCAAAATCATTTCGGCGAACAACTGGTGTGCACTGTTACTGTCAAAGTTCAGAGTTTTAGTGTTTGGTTTCTGCCGTCAATGTCTTTTTCGTCAGTCAGTAGCGTCAATCTCGCCAGTGCCCTCATTGGCTTGTTGCTCACTACTCCTCCTTCTTATCCAGTGTGCCGCACGGTCGCTTGGACGGGTGCGAGCGTCGGTGGCGATGTGGCTCGCCAACTCCGGCATCTTCCGCGTTGGCAGAACCACCCGTGCCGGCCAGCAGGAGCCAGCCCTGCAGTACAGCGCCGTCCAGCACCGCCCACACCACCAGAAGCCTCCGCATGGACGTCCTCTCCCCTGTGCGCACTGCAGAACAGTCGCCATGGCCTGAGAGGCACAGAGCTCGCTCTCTGCCGCTGACGAGCCCGTGAGGACGTTCCGTCGAAGACGTGGAGTATCGCCCAAGTTGATCCAAGTTTTACCGTTGAATGGAACCAGTGAACCAATCCGCAGATGCCCAGTCACCTAAAACCCCAGCACGACCACTGCCTCGCAGTAATCGCTCGCCGAAGAAATCCCGTTCTCGGCAACCGCCCCGGGCCTGCTATAAATAGAGGCCCCGAGGTCGCCTTCGACCCAACACTACTCCTCCACCTCACCAGAACCACGCCCAGCCACTAGAAGGACCTCAAGGAGGCCTTCTTCCCCAGCTCCGGTCGCCCCGATCCGCTTCGGGCTCCAGCAAGATCCTCTCTGGTGAGAGCACCCCCGCCTCCTAAATTGTGCTAGTAGCCTCCTAGTGCACCCACTCCCCTAACCCGCGCTTCAATTTGAGGTTTGCATCCCTCCCTCGCGAGATCCATCACCGCCCGAACCGTCGTCCGTCGGAGTGGAAGCCGCCGTCGACGTGGTGCTCGCCAACCACCAAGTCCACCACCCACTGACGCGGAACCATCCCGTGAGTGCAACCATATCCTCGCCCTCCTATGGATCGCCGGCGATCGTCGCCGGCGATCGTCGTTTGCTTCGGTCGACGGTGAGATTTCAAACCTGACGGGTGGGACCCCCTCGTCGGCTTCTTCTCTTTTATTCGAACCGTTTTCTGAAAACGCCTTCGGGCAAAGTACGTGTTCCCTGTTGGTCGGCGTATTTCAGACCGAAGCGTTTTCTGTTTTTCTAAACTAGCCCTTGGAAAGTTTCTGTTTCTTCATAGATTAGTCCCTAGGCTAAAACCTTAATAACTTTTAAACAAAAGATGATTTTGAGTTGATTCTTTTTTTTGTCATCTTTATTTTTCTGTCTAGTTTTTTATCATATTTATTTGAAAAATATTCAGAACAACTTTTATGCACGCATGGTATTTACGTTAGTATCCGATTTATTTTATACGTAGATACCGAACGAGGTGACGGAGCCACAAACTTCGCCGAGCTAGACTCCGACTACTCCGAACAAGGCAAGCATGTTTGAATCTTTGATATGATGAGTGCTTTGCATATTTGCTTGAGTAGTTTTTCTCATGGCGTGGTTATGTAAGCATTTTGTGAGTGTTATATTACATGCAAGACAAGCTACGAGTGAGCTTCAAAAGTTGATGGTGAGACAACCTGATCATGAGGTGACATGATAGGTTGTAAGCTAGTATTGTTGAAGCATGCCGGTTTTATGTCAACCGTTTAACTCCAGTGTTAACATGGATCAAGTCATGTTCCCGTTCGTCTCTTTTTTTTGTGCTGCCACATGTTTTATGTAAAGAATGCGGTCTAGTCAGTAGCAAACCTCTTTCCTTGTGCACACCAAATAGAGGGGTCGTGATGCGGGTTCCATGGCCCTGGATTAAAGCCCGTCATCTGGTCAGGGGGCATGGGTGTTTCCGATTGGGACCGAGAGGGGGGCACCCCTTAGAGCGCGCGATATAAATTTGATCCCATGCTATTCGAGGTTGTGGCCTCCCCGTCTTAAAGTTTTTCTTGAACGTTGCCTAGGGTGATTCCTGGCAGCGGAATGTGGAATGGGTGTGTACTGGTTAGATGCGTTTCTTATAAAATACCATAGACGGAACTAGTCCTTGTGACTACTGAAATCCGTTGGCTGTGGTTACAGAGTACAAGCTCTGCAGAGTCAAAACCATTCGAGTAACCATGTCCATGGTCAAGGACTTTGACCATCATGTCAATGTCAGTATCATCGTCAGTCTCAGCGTCCGTCAGTCTTTGTGTCAGTATCAGTTACAGTCTCTAGTGTATAAACATAGTGCTAAGAGTGGTAAACGCGGCAGAATGTTATTCCTGTGGATGGACTAACCTGTTTATTATTATGTACTGAGTATTTCCTTGGGATGATTTACCTTCATGAACTACTTGAATTCGAATGATGAAATATAAGCCCTTTATGTGATGTCGCTCAGACGTCCGACTGTGGCATTCTTGTTATTTACTTTTGATAGAAGCCCTTTATGTGAAGTCGCTCAGACGTCCGACTGTGGCATTCTTGTTATTTACTTTTGATATAAGCCCTTTATGTGATGTCGCTTAGACGTCGGACAGTGGCACCCTTGTTATTTACTTTTCATATAAGCCCTTTATGTGATGTCGCTCAGACGTCCAACTGTGGCATTCTTGTTATTTATTTTCAATACAAGCCCTTTATGTGGTGTCGCCCAGACGACCGACTATGGCATGTTTATTAATTTTACCTTTCGAGGCGTCGCTTCAGACACCCAATCGGTCTTCAGTTATTTTATGGGGATTTCGGGAGGACAACCGCCTGACTTCCTTTTTAATTATCATGCAGTGCAAGTTTATTATCTGAGTGCGCATTACTAGTCTGATTATATGCATCATGTTTGCATTTGTTATATCTTATGTCCAAACTGTCTTGCGAGTACATTCAAAGTACTCACCTGGCTTGTTGATTTGGCCAGATGTTAACGAAGGTGATCTTATGGATGAAGAGTTCGATAGCGAGTCCGACGCCTAGAGGAGTCCCAGTCTTATGACCATTCTAGTGAGCGCTAACGATTCTGTTTTTCATAGCAAGATCACATAAACTTCACACAAGTCTTCCCAAAGGTTCTACTTGGCACAAACACTAAACAAAACACAAAACCACATCTAAACAGAAGCTAGATGTAATATTTATTCCTAAGCAGAAGCAAAAACAAAAAATATAAAATTGGGTTGCCTCCCAACAAGCGCTATCGTTTTATGCACCTAGCTAGGCACGATAATTCAATGATGCTCACATGAAAGATAAGAATTGAAGCACAAAAAGAGCATCATAAAACATGTGACAAACACATCTAAGTCTAACATACTTCCTATGCATGGGCATTTTATAAGAAAACAATTTATCATAGCAAGCAAGATCTAGCGTATGCAAGGAAGAAGAAAGAAACAAGATCAATCTCAACATGAAGAGAGGTTATTTAGTAACATGAACATTTCTACAACCATATTTTCCTCTCTCATAATAATTGCATGTAGGATCATAAGAAAATTCAACAATATAGCTATCACATAACATATTCTCAACACGGTCCACATGCATAAGAAGTTGACACTCTTCCAAAATAGTGGGATCAATATTAACTAAAGTCATGACCTCTCCAAACCCACTTTTATCAAAAAATTCATAAGATTGAACATTCTCCAGATATGTGGGATCTAAAGTTGACACTCTTCCAAACCCACTTTCAATATTATTTCAAACATTATTATCAATCTCATATTCATCATGGGGCTTAAATAAATTTTCAAGATCATAAGAAGAATCACCCCAATCATGATCATAGCAACAAGTAGTGGACATAGCAAAATAAGCGTCCCCAAGCTTAGGATTTTGCGTATCATTAGCACAATTGACATCAATAGAATTTATGGTAACATCATTGCAATCATGCTTTTTACTCAAGGAGCTATCGTGAAGCACTTTATAATTTTCTTTAAATACTTCATCACAATTTTCAGACTCATAAATTTCAAGCAACACCACATAAAGATAATCTAGTGCACGCAGCTCACTGGAAATAGGTCAACATAATTGGATCTCTTAAAGAGATTAGCAAGTGGATGAGGATTCATACTTTAGCAAGAGAAGATGCAAGATTGAGGGCACATAGCAACATGTGCAAACAAGAGGCACGCGAACGGTAAACACATGGCAAAAGAAGGGCAAATAAAACGGCAAGGGTGAAGTGGGGGAGAGGAAAACGAGAGGCAAAAAATGTAATGCGACGGATAAGGGTTTGTGATAGGTACTTGGTATATGACTTTTGCGTAGGCCTCCCCGGCAACTGCGCCAGAAATTCTTCTTGCTACTTCTCGAGCTTGCGTTGTATTCCCTCGAAGAGGAAAGGGAGATGCAGCACAGTAGCGTAAGTATTTCCCTCAGTTTTTGAGAAACAAGGTATCAATCCAGTAGGAGACCACACGCGAGTCCCTCGCACTTGCACAAACAAATATGAACTTCGCAGCCAACGCGATATGGGGTTGTCAATCCCTTTACGGTCATTTACGAAAGTGAGATCTGATAGAGATGATAGTTTATATTTTTGGTATTTTTTATTATAAGAACAGAAAGTAAAAGCGGAAAAAGTAAAGTAGGTGTAGATTGATAAGTTGAGAATAGACCCGGGGGCCATAGTGTTCTCTAGTGGCTTCTCTCATGATAGCGATATTCTACGGCGGGAAAACAAATTAATGTCGAGCAATTGATAGAAAAGTGAATAATTATGAGACTATCTAGGCATGATCTTTATATATAGGCATCACGTCCGAGACAAGTAGACCGAAACGATTCTACATCTACTACTATTACTCCACACATCGACCACTATCCAGCTGATAACCCTCAACCGTAAGGGATCGAGATAGTCTTCGCGGGTAAGAATAACCCAATTTATTGATTCGACACACGGGGAGCCAAAGAGTATTTATAAGCTTTAACAGTTGAGTTGTCATTTCAACCGCACCTGAAATATACTAACTTGCAACAAAAGATAAGTGGTAACAGTGATATGATAGTGATGATAGTAACAGTAAAAGTAAACAGCAAAAGTAAATAGCAGTAGTAAATGGCAAAAGTAGCAACTAGTGACAAGCAAGGTTTAAAATATTGTAGGCTAGGGAGATGGATGGTTGGGCGTTGCATGGATGAGATAGTTTCTAACTCGGGGCACGGCACACGGAAAAGTAATGATCATCTAGGCAAATATCAATCATTAGGCATGTATCCTGTAGGTAGTTGTACGTGCTTGCAATAAGAACTTGCACAACATCTTTTGTCCTACCATCCCGCTACGAACGGGGCCAAAAGGAACTAATGGATATTAAGGTGCTCCTGTCAAAGAGCACCGGAACAAAGCAATGAACTCAATGGATACATGTAATCCTCAAACTACGGACCATCCCCTTTGGTGTCCCAAGCTGTCACCTTTGGGATCGCCGGTTCCGAACCGTAACAGGTGCATACAACTCATAGATAGGATCAAGAACACAAATATATTCATGCAAACACATATGGTTCAGATCTGAAATCATGGCACTCGGGCCCTAAGTGTCAAGCATTAAGAATAACAAGTTGTAGCAAAGATGATAAACACCATACTAGATGATAGGCAACATGCCCCCAACAATCTGACGAACTATTACATGATCTAACTCATCCAATCCCTACCGTCCCCTTCGCCTACAGCAAGGGAATTACTCACACATGAAGGGGGAAGTCATGGAGGGATGATGGAGTGGTGATTATGATGACGATGGCGACGATCTCCCCTCTTCGGAGGCCAAATCAGCCTCCAGATTAGCCCTCCCGAAGAAGAACAGAGGGTGGCGGCGGCTCCACGACGAAAAATAGCGAAAGGACTTCCGATCTGGGGTTTCTGCGTCAAAGGAAAAAATACGGGCTAAAGTAGGGCACCAGGGGGTGTGGGCCCCACCCAGGCGCCCCCCCCCGGCGCGGCCCAGGGGGGGGGGGGGGGCGCCCACAGGGCGCCTGGGCACCCCCTGGCCCCCCTCTGGCCCCACTTCTGGTATTTGGTTTCTTCGGGTGCGTGGATTTTTCGTGATTTTTCGTGGATTTTTCTGAGATAGTTAAAAATCCGTTTTCCTGCACACAAATAAAACATACAGGCAGCTCTGCTGAAAACAGCGTCAGTCCGGGTTAGTTTAATCCAAATCATGCAAGAATGAGGTCAAAACAATACCAAAAGTGTTTGGAAAAGTAGATACGTTTGAGACGTATCAACTCCCCCAAGCTTAGCATATTGCTTGTCCTCAAGCAATTCAGTTCAACGAACTGGACGCGACAAAGAAAACTTTGACAAACTCTTTTGCTTCATTAGATGTATATAAGCATGTACTACGAAAAGAGTTCAGCAAGTATTAACACAGTACTTATGAGAACAATGCAAGGAGCAATCCTTCTTTCAAGTGACCAGTCACAAATAATTAAGAGTAAACAATATATTACTGAAAATCAGGACAAGATCACATTGCACATAGCTTGAGCATATTAAGGTGGTATCTCGCTAGTCTCCATGAGTGAAGCAAAACGTAAATGCAGAGACTCCTTCAGAGTTTTAAAGGAGACTAGAACTAAGAATTTTAGAATAAATCATATCACAAGTATGCAGAAGACAATGTAATACTTTGGGACAATGCACATTACACTCAGAATGACAATTATGCTCTCCTAGTCAGTGCTTTGAAGAAAGAAGATGAGACTCTCGAACCGTGGCTTTTATTGGCAAAGTTGAAAATCCGTGATCGGAAACAAAAACTAAACATGTACCAGAGCTCTTGGTTTTAAAAACAGAAGTAAATGTGTTTTTGAGAGGTGAATGTTTCGTCAACGAATGCTAGCAGATAACTCAATCAATTTTTTAGCCAGACAAGTCTCGAGGAACGGCTCCCGCATGAGGACGATCACATCCTCTTAATCTCCTTTGTTTATCACTGCCAAAGTTTTCTGATTTCTCATGAACAAAACGTGAAGGAGGGTTTGTTTGTTATATTATCTTTTTGAGCCGGGCGCACTCAATGCTAGTTCCTTTTCATATTAGGGGTTCGCACATTATACATGCAATCCAGGGGTGAAACTTGTCCAACTTAAAGAGATCATGAATTAACTACTACTTCCTCATGAGCTAAAACATAGGCACAAAAAGAGAAATGATTTTGATTAATTTCGAGATGGTACACGAAAGTCTTCGTTAGGAATGGCAGGTAAATACCATGTATAGGAAGGTATAGTGGACTCATATGGCATAACAGGTTTAAGGGTTTTGGATGCACAAGCAGTCATTCCACTTAGTACGGGTGGAGGTTTAGCAAAAGACTGGGAAGAGACCAACTAGAGAGCAATAACGGTCATAATCATGCAGAGTGACAAAGCAACATTAAATCGGGCATGAAAGTGATATAATTATTCTAAAACTCAAAGATCATCAAGGCAAAGTAGACTTTTTAGTCTTAAACATGTGTAAGCATGTGCCAAGTCAATCCAAAAATTCTCTAAAGGGAAGTACCACCCTAGTATGCCAGACTATGAACAGTGCGATGCATGTAGATCATTTCAATAACACATTATATACTCTAGTTATTGGAGACTAGCCACAAGGAAAGCATGAACCACTGGAAGAGCATTGTAAACATAGCACTATGTCGCTACAAGCTGGTCTCTAGATCATAAGTACAAGCATATGTACAAAAGTAGAAACAATAAGAGTTCATACCGGTCTTCCTTGTTGCTTCCTTTCAGTCGATCTTCGTCATTACTGCTTGTCACTTGCACGATCGAACGTAGGAAATATAATCAAATGCCATCACGGACTCGAGCTGATCTCTGAAAACAAAGCAAACTAAAGAGAGAAAGGGAATCTTTTTGGTTTTTTCAAAAGTTGAATAAAAACAAAAGAAGGAGAAAATCTTTTTGTTGTTTTTGCAAATAGAGGAATAAAGAAGAATGGGCAAAAACTTCGAAAAGATCAAAGCGAATAAAACGGATAATACAATGGAAAAGTGAGAAGGGCACGTACTCCCCCAAGCTTAGGCTTTTGGCCTAAGTTGGTAGCAGCTACTGCCCCCAGGAGCCTCCTGCTCCAGGGGTATGGTGGTGAGACCAAAGATCGTAGAAGGATGATGGCGCGTACACCGAACTCCTCGGAGTCTCCCACGAGGAAGGTTCCGAGCGCCAAACAAAGGAAGACCCTTCACCAAACTCGGTGGCGGTCTCCTGAAAATGTGGTATCTCACCGTGCCTCTCCTCGTCGGGCACAACCCCCTCCATGGGGTTATGGAACTGATGCTGGACAATGAACTCATCGAACTGGACAAGATCAAAAGACCATCCGTTCCTGCGAGAAAAATCAAACAAAAGAGGTGCAGGTAGACGGATCTCGCGTTCCGCGGTAGTCCCGAAACGCGAGATATAAACAAGGTTATCAAGCTCAGAACCCCTGGTAACAAACTTATGTCTTTTCATAGCAGCAAGATCAAAGCTTAAATAAGTAAAAGGAGTATCATCAGGGTGTGGGGTGCCTCCAAGATGCTCTAAGATAAGCGTGGCATAAATGCCACCATATAAGTCCCCCTTGTTACCGTTCATAGCAAGGCGTTGAGCAATTAAGGTACCAATATTATAATCAGACCTCCCTGAGAGGGCTGCTGCCAGGATAGCAATATCCGGAGCAGAAATGTTGCTCGTGTTGTCGCGAGCTAACACCCCTCTAGCAATATAATATGCAAAATACCTGAGGTGAGGAAACAAGATACTGGAGATCTTCGACCGATGAATATCCCTCGTACCCATGCTGCAGAGAGAGTTGATGACGGTTTTCAGCTCGGAGGGCTGAGTAGCCATCTGTCGGGGGAAACTGTCCTCCCACGAGCACCTATGGGACCGGAGCCCCTTCTACGTTGCGGTAAGGGAGCGGAGGGAGCACGAAGAGCAGATCGAGGGGCACACGCGGGCAGTTTACCCAGGTTCCGGCCGCGCGGACGCGTAAAACCCTACTCCTGCCTTGGTTGTATTGAGCTCGAGAGCTTGAAGAGCTACAGTACTAGCTACACCGAGCGAGAGAGTTTCTTAGGTTTCGAACCCCCTCTACGTTGTGCATGGGCCTCCTTTTATAGCTCAAGGGGTCACCGACAGGTGTCAACGTAGAGGAGGGCAAAAATGTAACTTTGGTGGTAGTTGTAACAGTGCGGGAATAGTGCGTGAACAGTGGATGAACAGTGGTCTTCACCTAACTTGACAGCGGGGGACAAGAGCATTAAATGCCCGTCACCGTCGACCCCAAAAGTGTCCGTTCATGCTTCTCCGTCCGCCACGGCGCTAGCCTCGTCACCGTGGCTTGCCAACGTGTGCCCCAGGCTGCACAGCCATCCGCCACGCGTCCCTGGAAGGGCCCCAGGGCGACGCGTGGGCAGATGAGCTGGAGCGCGGGCACACAGCACAAGTTTCCCCCCGGCAAGCACCTTTCCGGGGCTATGATCTTGCCGGGCCCGGAAGCTTGTCGCTCCCCGGGCCCAGCCGGGGCGCACGACGCGCCGAGGTATCTCTTAAAGTACGTATTCCTTGGTCTTCCTGGCAAGCTCCTCTTGCCAGGGCCTTGTGTTGGAGTGATGGTCTTGAGCCTGGTACGGCCTTCCCGGCAAGCTCCTCCTTGCCGGGGCCTTGATCTTCCGTCTTGTATACTTTGTTCTTGAATGGCTTTATAGGGACCAGGAAGGTTTCCGGCAAGCACGTGGTATGCCCTGCCGCGGGAAGCTGCTACTGCCCGTGCACAAGTTGGAGTACTAAGGTACCCATATCTTAGTACACCGACAGGAGCCCCCGGGCCTGGGCCACACACGGTGCCGAGCGCTGTTGGGCCAGGCCCAAAGCAGTGCACGGGCACGCATGGCCCACGGCAAGCCGTATCCCCTTCCGCATCCGCCGCGCCCCTCCCTAACGGCACACGTCGATTGCGGCGTCGTGGGAGAGATCGTGGCCTGTTCTTTAATGGGAAATGCGGAGCGTCCCCCACTTCCCCCTTAAAAGCAGAGGAAGCAGGGGCAGTTCCCTCCTTCGTCTTCATTGCGTCTTAACTTTCCAGAAACCCCCGCTGCTCCTTGCCTCCACCCCTCCTCCGCCGTCTCCCGCATCCGCGGCGCCGTCGAGCTCCTCGCCTCTCCCCTCGCCGCCTCCGCCATGGCCCCGAAGAGCGACAAGGCGAAGGCAGACAAGGCCAAGAAGGAGAAGTCTGAGCAGGCGGCGAAGCTGGCCGCCCTGCGGAAGAGGAATGTGGTCTTCGCGCCGAGGCTTGGCGCGAAGGAGCTGCGGAACAAGTACTACCTCTTCTGGTCGGGGGAGACCAAAGCTCATCCACACACCAGAGCCTTCCCCGCCGCCGCCAGAGATATGTTCCCCGGCGGGTATTTCTTCTTCGGTGCTTTCTTCTACTGTGGCTTGTGCCCTCCGTACTCGGAGTTCTTTTGCGATATTATGAACACATACAACCTCCACCTCCTAGATTTCACTCCAAACGCCATCCTTACGATGGCCGTTTTCGCACATCTATGCGAAAACTATATTGGGATCCATCCAAACGTTGCCCTCTTCCGCCATTTCTTTATGCCTAGAGTAGAGGTTGGCGCTCCCCTTTCCGGCGGCATCTCCTGGATCTTCCGGCTGAACAAGAAAGATTCATACCTGAAGGGAGAACTCCGCGGCAAGTGGGAAGAATGGCGTGCAGATTGGTGTTGGATAGTGGAGGATAGGCCGGAGCCCTTCACCGCGCCGCGCACAACTGCCATAGTGCGCGGCAGAGATTGGAGTGAGTTGGCCCCGGAAGATAACAAACTCAGTATTGCCCTCGTCAGGATTATCCGTCTCCGGGTAGCCAATCTGACCATCGGAGAGGTTGGAGCAGATTTCCTCCGCCGCCGCATTGCCCCTTTACAAGAAAGGAAAAGGCCCGCCTGGGAATTTGGCAATGCGGCAGATATCATGAGGCTGCGCCCTGGACTAAACTTCAATTTCACTGCTTTGGAGCTGAAAGGGATGGTCCGAGAACTCTTCAAGCATGACCCGGCCCATCCGGAGTGGTTCAGACCCGCCAAGGGAGTGGTGCCGCTATGCAACAGCACCGCCTGTGATGCCTTGCTCGCAATGATGCCGGCCTGCGACTCCCATGGCATCATCCCCACCTGGATCGAGCCTCCGCCGGATGCTGTGCTGAGCTTCTTCGACAACTTAATTGAGACGCCCAAGAACTCCGACGAGAACAGGGGCCTTACCCGGGCCACTACGGCGCGGGACATAGCTTATATTGCTTCCAGGATGGAAGAGGCCGCCGCAGCTGCGGCGGCGGGAGATTTTGGATACACCGTGGACGATGCAGAGGCAGCGGACGCGGCGTGCCAAGCACAGGAGGCAGAAATCCGCAGGCTGCTCAAGCTTCCGCCCGAGGAGTTTGCCGGGGTGCCCTCCCTGAGGCTTGCCGGGATACCCGGGGTTGCCGGGGTGAGCGAGGCCGCCGCAGGGAGCGAGGTTGCCGGAGGAAGCGGGGCCGCCGGAGGGAGCGAGGCTGCCGGAGGAAGCGAGCCCGCCGGGCATGGTGCTGGGTCCAGCAAGCCTGCCGGGGAGGAGGAGGAGGACACCGAGGCGGACGAAGATACTGGAGGATCTCTGGGACTCGACGACGATGCCTCCTCGTCCTCAGAAAACTCCCCGCCTCCGGCGAGTCCTACACAACCACCGAGGAAGTGCCTCCGCAAGGTGGCCACATCGATGAGGCCACAGGCACCTCGATAGCAGCCTGCGCGCCGGGCGACGCGCGCCACCAGGGGGAGCCAAGTCGCGACGGAGGCGCCTCGCGCACCAGCGCCAAGCGGAGGGGGATCCTCCCAGAGCGGAACGGCCGCTCCTCCTGCTCCTCGGGCCCCGACGCCAACGGAGGCTGGGTCTTCGCAGCCCGCAGCCCCGGAGACCGCCAAGCGCCCGAGGGAACCTTCTCCTCCTGCTCCTCACACGGGAGCATCTCAAGTGGAGTTCGACTTCTCCACCCTTAGCTCAGACGATGACGAGGAAGAGGAGTAAGTACTTGTAACTTGTGATTTCTTTGATTTTGTCTTGATCTTCCTTGATGGTTCTGATCTTATTTTTGTTTTGCTTTCAGGACCCTGGCGCAGCGGATGGCGAAGAGGGCAAGATCCCTGTGGTTGAGGTCGAAGACGACTCGCCCGCCGCGGCGACCGGAGACGCGCTAGCGGCAAGCTTGCCGGATCAACCTACTGCTCCGAGGAGCAGCCCCCAGCGCAGCCCCCAGCGTAAGTCTGGTGGTTATATATATGCTTAGCGGGCGCGCTTGAGGTTGTTACTTGAACTGATATTTTGTTTTCTTGTGCAGAAGTGGAGCCGCAGCCGCAGGAGCGTCCGGAGACTGCCCTCGACGAGCCACTTGCTCCACCCTCCCCGCCAAGGGTGAACTCCCCGGCGAGGGAGAATGCTCCGCCAAGGACGGGCACCCCGCCAAGGGCGGGCTCCCTGCCAAGGGCGAGCAGCCCGAGAAGAGTGACCACCCCGCCAAGGGAGGGCGCGGGCGGCCCTCCGCCAGCAGTGGCCACTGCCCCACCGCCAAGGGTGGACTCCCCGGCGAGGGAGCCTGTCGTCGAAGAAGTGCGCGAAGGTAAGTCTTGTAGCTTCTTCTTCGTGGACTCTTCTTTTTTTGGATATTTGCTTGACTTTTTCTTTTCTTTTTCTTCTACTAGATCCTCCTGCACCGGAGCGGATGGCGACGGAGACCGCTGCTGAGGAGGAAGTGCGCGGCGACGGCGGCAGCGCCACTGCCATTGAGGGCATGGCTGGAGCCGACGAGCCTGCCGCTGAGGAGACCGCCCCGACCGCAGATGCCGCGGCGGGAGAGGAGACCGGCGACCACACTGCTGGCCCGGAGGCAGCAGGAGCGTCAAGCGCTACACCGGCCGCCGACCCCTCCGCCTCCAAGGAGCGGTCGGACGTCTATCTTGAGGCCCCCAACGGGGTCTTTATACAAGTCCCGTGGGGGTCCTCGTCGCGAGCCCCCGTGGAGGGAGAGACCTTTGATGGAGAGGTCCTCGCCTCCGCGGGGTTGAAGGTTGTTGAAGCGCTTGGCGGGAGCGACGAGCCCGAAGAGGAGAAGCTCCTTCGCCGGCTCCTGGCTCTGTACCGGGCCAGGCAGGCGAAGCTGGACTCCCGGGAAGCTCTTGCCGCCAAGGCTGGAGTTGACTTGGAGAAGCGCGCCGCGGAGCTTCGCGCCGCCAACCAGGCAGCCCTCCGCAACTTGGCGGAGGAGCGGGAAGAGCTTGCCGGGGAACAGCAAGCCTTCCTCCTGGAGAAGGCTGAGGCCGAAGAGCGGCAGCGGCTGGCCGCCGAGGAGTTGTCTCGGCGGGAGGGGGCACTCAACTAGCGGAAGGTCGAGCTCGACGCCCATGACGACGAGCTCACCGCCCGGGAGCAGGCCATTGGCGGGGCCCTGAAGGAGGCGAAGGATGCCACAGCCGCCGCGGAAACCGCCAAGAGGGGCCTGGAGCTCAAGGTGGAGCAGCTGGAGCGGTACCTGAAGGCGAGCGAGGACAGAGTCACCGCGCTCAACGTGGAGCGCGAGAAAGATGCCCATACCAACTCAGACTTGCAGGTACGCCTCTCCAAGAAGGGCGACGAGCTTACTGCCGCCAAAGATTCAATCGCTGACTTGGAGTTGAAGGTCTCCACTCTGACCGACTCGCTCGACGCCACCCGGGACCGCGAGACGAAGCTGAAGGACGAGCTCCGCAAGGAGCGGAACTTGATGGAGAGCGCTGCCGTCTCAGCGAATAACTTCAGCCGGGCGGTGGAGCAATGGACCGACGAGCTGGTCACCTCCGCTGCCAACATCGACAAGGAGATGATGGCGCTGAGGGCGGAGCACCTCGTGTACTCTCCCGACGAGGACCTCCCCCACAGCGCCAAGCTAAGTCTCTTCTTCAGAGGAATCGCGCCGGCGCTCGCACGGCTGCGGGAGAAGCTCCCCGCGCAGCTGGCCGACGAGTCGCGCCGGCTCTGCGCGGGCACTCTGGAGCGCGTCTTGACGAAGATCGTCTACCGCAACCCTGGCGTCAATCTTGTCAACGTCCTCCGCTCCTTGCCGGACGACGCAGATCTGCAAGCGTTGAAGGCGCAGGTCGCCCACATCGTCGCCAAGGTGAACAAGGTCACAAGGTGTGAAGGCGACCGCGTAGACTTGGCTTCTTTCCTTTTTGTCTCCTTTGCTGCTGCAAAGTATGTCATGGACATGAATTAATTAGTTATTGCAACAAGTTATCTCTGTAATATACTATCTTATTTTCGAGCAATCAATGCAGTGTTATCTCCCTTGCTTTTGGTCCTCCACTTTGTATGCTTCCTACCCTACGCTTTTGGGGGACTTGCCGGCAAGGGGCCCTCGCCGCGAGCGCTGAGTGCTGGACTCTTAGCAGCCTGCTGGCAAAGGACCTCGTCAGCAAGTAACCTTGCCGCGGCTAGTCGCAGCGCACTTAGCTTGCTGAGCGAACTCGAAAAACGAAGTATGGGCGCGACACTTGTCGCAGCTCACCTAAGTCGTTTAGCGTGCTCGAAAACAAAGTAAGGGTGCGGCTAGCCACGGGTAGGTTCCTCCGCGCACAGGTTTTCCATACAAAGTGTGGTTGTTCAAGGAAGATAACTAAAATTTAAAAATATTTAAGCTCAAATTCTGGTAACTTAACTTTCATATATTGCTTTTCCCCGACAAGGTTTCTCTTTCTTGAACAGCACTTCGTTCATACCTCCATCTCCTCCCCCC
>LR738715.1:40028720-40058481 GCA_902687465.1 Secale cereale
CCCCCCCCCCCGCCCGGCAAACTTGTGCGCGAGGAATACTCCTTCTGCTTAAGAGAGGAAGAAAAAGAGGAGGAAAAACAAGTATAGGGCCTCACGGCTTGCTAGTGCTTACCGGGGATGTGTGCCGCACAAGGTGCCAAACAATGCATGCAAAAAACAAAGAAAAGCATGGAAGAGGCAAATGGTGTGAAGCACAAAAACTTTTACTGATGCACGGGATCTGCGCCCGGCTTTGTACAAAGGTTTACATGCAACATAGGCAAGACTCGTACAAAAGGTGGTTGCCGGAGCGGGTCACGGCAACCGCGCCTAATGGGTGAAACTTGCGAAGATGCTCTATGTTCCAGGAGTTGCTCACCGGTAAGCCTTCTTCGGTCTCAAGGCGGACAGCGCCGGGCCTTGTGACTTGTCTCACCCGATAAGGGCCTTCCCACTTCGGCGTCAACTTGTTGGAATTCTTGGCGGACTGAACACGCCGAAGAACAAGGTCGCCTTCCTCGAGACTCCTGGCCTTGACCTTGCGGCTATGATAGCGACGCAAGGCTTGCTGGTATCGAGCAGCTCGCACAGCAGCCTGGAGACGTTCCTCCTCGAGGAGCAATGCATCATCTTGTCGCAGTTGCTCTTGCTACATCTCATCATAAGCGAGCACTCGAGGAGATCCGTATACGAGTTCCGTGGGGAGAACTGCCTCTGCTCCATAGACAAGAGCAAAGGGTGTCTGTCCGGTGGCTCGACTTGGTGTCGTTCTGATTGACCAAAGAGCCGCCGGTAACTCCTCTATCCAGTTTCTTCCGCACTTGCGCAGCCTGTCGAAAGTTCTTGTCTTGAGTCCGCGCAGCACTTCAGCATTGGCCCTCTCCGCTTGACCATTGCTCCTCGGGTGAGCAACAGAAGCGAAGCAGACCTTGGCGCCAAGGTCTTGGACGTACTGCATGAAGGTGCGACTAGTAAACTGTGTACCGTTGTCGGTGATGATCCTATTAGGGATCCCGAAACGGCAAACAATTGACCTGAAGAACTTGACTGCTGACTGTGCTGTCACCTTTCTCACTGGTTCCACTTCTGGCCACTTTGTGAACTTGTCGATTGCTACGTACAAGTACTCAAAGCCCCCGACTGCGCGGGGAAAGGGGCCGAGGATATCGAGCCCCCAGACCGAGAAGGGCCAGGACAAAGGGATTGTCTGGAGAGCTTGAGCTGGCTGGTGAATTTGCTTGGCATGGAACTGGCACGCTTCACACTTGGTTACTTGTGCAGTTGCATCTTGGAGGGCTTCTGGCCAGAAAAAACCCTTGCCGGAACGCCTTCTCGGCAAGTGCCCTTGCGCCAATGTGGTGGCCACATATGCCTCCATGTATCTCTGCCAACAGCTTCTGTCCATCTTCTCTGGAAATGCACTTCAACCTGACACCGTTGAGTCTTCTTATGTCTAGTTCATTGTCAACGAACTGGTACATACTTGACTGCCTGGTTATCTTCTCTATCTCTTCTGGGTCGTCGGGAAGTTCTACAGTTTACAGAAAACGGACGATTTGATGTGCCCATGCTGGAGCCCGAGGCTCAACAACAAGGACTAAAGGCATGTGGGCTGCTGCGGGGACCTCAGCTTCTACGGCAAGAGCATGTGGTTCTGCCGGAGCTGATGGTCCCCCGGCAAGCCTGCCGGGGCAGGGCTTGTCGGGAACGCTTGCTTCAACTGTACAGACCCTTGGATCTGCAGGAGCAAACTGTTCCTCAGCGTCTTGGCTATTGATCCTGGGGACCTTGGCGGCGGTCTCGGGAAGATCCGCCGGCAAGTAGTCGCCGGAGACCAACTTTCTCTTCTTGCTTTGCCCAACTGATGGTGTAACGGATGGCTGAGTTAGCTTGAGCAGGAAGGTCCCTGGTTCCACAGGTAACTTCATTGCAGCACACTTTGAGAGGCCATCAGCAATATCATTCTGAGCTCTTGGAACGTGCTCCATTTGCAGACCCTCAAAGCGTTCTTCAAGCTTCCTCACTTCATCAACATAGGCTTCCATCAAAGGGCTCTAGTAACTCTTGTTCACTAGTCGGACCACCAACTGAGAATCTCCCCGCACAATCAATTTCTTAATCCCAAGCTCGGCTGCAATCCTGAGGCCGGCAAGCAAGCCTTCATACTCAGCAGTATTGTTTGTCGCTTGTTCCTTGGGAAAGTGCATCTGGACAACATACTTGAGGTGCTCTCCGGTGGGCGCTATGAGTACAACGTCGGCACCGGCGCCTTGCAGCGAGAAAGCACCATCAAAGTACATTACCCATTCGCTGCTTGCTTATTGGACGGGGACGCTTGTCTCTGGAACTTCTTCATCCGGCGTTGGGGTCCATTCAGCAATGAATTCTGCCAAAGCTCTGCTCTGTATGGTTGAAGTACTCTCAAACTTGAGACCAAAGCTTGACAGCTCCAGTGCCCACTCGATGATCCTGCCTGTTGCTTCTGGATTCTGCAATATTCTCTTCAACGGAAAGCGAGTGACCACCGTTATCTCGTGCGCTTGGAAGTAATGGCGCAGCTTTCTCGAGGCCATGAGGAGGCCGAAAAGCAACTTCTGCACCCCAGAGTATCTTGATCTAGCCCCCTGCAGAAGAGAACTCACAAAATACACTGGGCGCTGTACCATCTTCCTTCGCACTTCTCCTCGTTCCTGCGCAGACTTGTCCTTGTCGGGGCCAGAGCTTGTCGGAGAAATCCCCTGCTTGTCGCTGGATTCGCCTGCCGGTGGCGTGGGTTACTCATCTGCCTCCCTCTCCGCTACTAACGCAACACTAACCACTTGATTGGTTGCTGCTAGGTATAGCAGCAACTTCTCTTGTGGCCTAGGTGCGACAAGTATTGGAGTGGAGGACAGGTATCCTTTCAAGTCTTGCAGCGCTGCCTCCGCTTCCGGAGTCCATTTCATAGGACCTGCCTTTTTCAAAATCTTGAAGAAAGGCAGGGCGCGCTCTGCAGACTTTGAAATGAACCTGCTGAGGGCAGCCACACAACCAGCAAGTCTCCTTACGTCCTTGACGCGCTTCGGGGCTTCAATCTGCTCGATGGCTTTGATCTTGTCGGGATTGGCCTGAATCCCCCTCTGGGACACAAAGAACCCGAGAAGCTTGCCGGAGGGGACTCCGAAGACGCACTTCTCGGGGTTCAACTTGAGCTGGATCTTGCGCAGGTTCTCAAAGGTTTCCTCTAAGTCTTGGATCAGGGTGTCTTTGCTCTTGCTCTTGACCACTATGTCATCCATGTAAGCTTCTACATTTTTGTGGATCTGTGGCTCAAAGGCAGTGTAGACCACCCTTGCAAATGTTGAGCCTGCATTCTTCAATCCGAAGGGCATGCGTATGAAGCAATATGTGCCGCATGGAGTAATGAATGCAGTCTTCTCCTCATCTTCCTTGGCCATAAAAATCTGGTGGTAGCCTGAATATGCATCAAGGAAGGAAAGCAGCTCACATCCGGCGGTGGAGTCAACAATCTGGTCAATACGCGGCAAGGGAAATGGATCCTTGGGACACGCTTTATTCACATCAGTGAAGTCTATACAAAGTCTCCACTTCCCATTGGCCTTGCGTACGACAACTGGATTGGCCAACCACGTGGGATGGATCACGCCTCTAACCAAGCCTGCTGCTTCTAGCTTCTTTATCTCTTCGGCGATGAATTCTTGGCGCTCCACGGCTTGCTTCCTGACCTTCTGCTTGACGGGCCGCGCATGAGGACAAACAGCAAGCTTGTGCTCAAATACCTTCATAGGAACGCCAGGGATGTCAGATGGTTGCCATGCAAACACATCGACATTCGCCCGCAGGAAGGCAACGAGCGCGCTTTCCTATTTGCTGTCGAGCATAGCACTGATGGTGAAGGTACCACCAGTGCCGTCCTCCTTGGCGGACACCTTCTTGGTTGCCGGTGGAGTGGCCATCCCTTTCTTGCACTTCCCGGTGGAGCTCGATGGTGCGTCCTCGACGGCAGCGCAGCACTCCGAAGAGGTGCGTTTGCCGGAGTGAGCCCCAGAGCACTTGCCGGACTTGGTCTTGGTCTTCTTCCCCCCGAGAGCTTCAGCGGCAAGTGTGTTGCTCTCATCTGCGGCTGCTGCATCCCGGTAAATCTTGTCGGCGCAGATAAGCGCGTCCTTCTTGTCGCCAGGGACAGAGATGACGCTTATTGGCCCCGGCATCTTGAGTATATTGTAGGCATAATGGGAAGCTGCCATGAACTTGGCGAGGGCAGGACGTCCAAATATCCCATTGTATGGCAATGGGATATCGGCAACATCAAAGGTTATCCTCTCCGTCCTGAAGTTAAGCTCCCCGCCAAAGGTCACTGGCAGAGTAATCTTCCCCTTCGGCTTGCTCCTTCCCGGGTTTATTCCTTGGAACGACCCGGTTTCTTCGAGCTCGCCGTCTGGGATCTGGAGTTTCTTGATCACAGCTGAGGAGATCAAGTTCAGGCCGGCCCCGCCGTCAACCAACATTTTGGTGACCTTGAGGTTGCGGATAGTTGGTGAGACCAACATCGGCAAGCACCCGACCGCAGTTGTGCGGTCAGGGTGATCCTCAAGATCAAAAATGATGGGCGTGCTGGACCACTTCAGGAGCCTGCGTGACTAGACGGGCGGCTCAGCTGCGTTTACTTCCCGCACCCACTGCTTGAGTTGGCGGTGGGAAGTGTGCAGAGAGGCGCGTCCGTCGATGCACAGGACTTCTGTGGCCTTCTGGAACTCCTGCTCGCTGTTATCTCCTTCCTCCATGTCGTCGTAGTCGTCTTCTTCCTCGTCCTTGTCACGGCCCCGGGGAGGTCGATCACCTTGCCGCTGCTTGGCCTTGCCGCGGCGTCCTCCCCGGCCATTGAACGGCCGCTTCTTGCTGGGCTCACCCCCGCCACCTTGGGCCTTCTCCTTGTCGCGACGCTCCTATTCAGCTTTCTGCTCCTCTACGAGGTACTCGACTCGCTTGCAGTTCGAGAGATCGTGGCCCTTGGTGCGGTGGATCTTGCAGTATTGCTTGTCGGAGCCGTCCTGCTTGTCGGCTGTCGCTATAGGGGCAGGCTCCTTGCCGGAGCCGCCAGCCTGTGCCTTCTTGGCAGGAGCCTCCTTGCCGGACTGCTCGACGACCAGCACTTCCTTGCTCTTCTTTCTTCGGTTGTTCCGCCGCCGGCTCTTCTTTGCCGGGGCGGCATCCTCACTGTCGCTTCCTCCTGTGCCAGCATCCTCCCCGGGGAGTCTCCTCCCCTCTTCGGCGCGCGCGCACTTGTCAGCCAAAGCGTAGGGCTCGCTGACGTCCCGTATCTTGGTCATGGCCATCTCTTCCCTCATGCGGCGGTTACGCACGTTCTGGTGGAACGCGCTGATAACCGCGGCAGGGTGGACGTCGGGGATGTTGTGTTGCACGCGGCTGAATCTCTGGATGTATTTGTGCAGGGATTCTCCTTCCTTCTGGGCCAAGATGTGGAGATTGCTCTCCTGGCCGTGGGGTTTGTGGCCGTCCGTGAAGGCGCCAACAAACTGGTGGCAAAGATCTGCCCACGAAGAAATGGAGCCTTCCGGCAAGTGCATAAGCCAAGAACGAACGTTCGGCTTAAGCACTAGCGGGAAGTAGTTGGCGAGTATCTTCTCGTCTCGTCCCCCGGCAGCCTGCACCGCGATGGTGTAGATGCTGAGGAACTCCGAGGGGTGCGTCTTGCCGTCGTACTTCTCGGGTACGTCGGGCTTGAAGTTTTTCATGCTGGGCCACTGGACTCGCCGCAACTCACGGGTGAACGCTGGGCAACCTGCCGCGTACGGCAAGTCGCCTGGCTCACCGGGCGCGTGCGTGTTGACAGCGGTCCCAGCACGCTGATCCGATTGTCGCCGGGCTTCTCGTCGGCGCTCGATGCGCGTCCGAGCATCTTCTTGCCGCCGATTGTCGAGGACTTGGCGCTGGTCCCGACGAGCCCGCGGATCCGGCGACGCCGTGGAGTCGTCGTCGACGTTAATCCGGCGGGGTGGCGTCTTCTGCTTCCGCGGCGGGGAGTGCACGGTAGTTGCACCCCCGGCGGTCTTGTCGCCATCGGCCTTCGCCTGGTCGACTTGCCGTGGCCGCGATGTCGCCGGCTGCTGCGGCGTGTCGTTGTTGGCGAAGGCGATGAGGCTTTGGATCGTCGCCCTCCAGTCTTCGGCCTTATCTGCCGCTGGAGGGAAGTCGAGGAGCAGTTGCGCTCTTGCTAGCGCTTCTGCTGGAGAGGAGGGGAGCGGCGGCGAGCGGTGTGAGGAGCGAGATATGCTCGGACTTCTAACAGGGTTAGAAGGAGCAGTTTCTCGCCCCGGCGACCGCGCCTTGCTCGTGCCAGGACGGTGGCCTTGAGCGTCCCGCGATCCTCCGGTTTGTCCTTGCCCCAGCAAGCGGATGGTACCTCCTGTACCACGGCGCTGCTGGGCCGTCGTCTGTTGAGAGGGACGTGGTGCGTCTACAGACACCGAGGCCTTGGAATTAGCTCGGTCGTCCGTCTTGTCCTTGGACTTGGTGGCGCCGTGAGTTTCCTCGCCGGCGACCACCCTTCCGTCGGCATCTCCTCCACCAACCGTTGGTTCTGGTGGTTGTGGGATCGATGCGGACGGGCCTGCGACCTCCGAAGCCTTCTTCTTCGGGGCCATGTTGGTGCTGCTGATGAAGTTGATGAAGCTGGAGAGGTTGATGAATGATGCGCCCGCGTGAGCGCCGGATTAGGTTCGCACAACCTCGACGCCCCCTACCTGGCGCGCCAGAGATGTCGGGGGAAACTGTCCTCTCACGAGCACCTATGGGACCGGAGCCCCTTCTACGTTGCGGTAAGGGAGCGGAGGGAGCACGAAAAGCAGATCGAGGGGCACACGCGGGCAGTTTACCCAGGTTCGGGCCGCGCGGACGCGTAAAACCCTACTCTTGCCTTGGTTGTATTGAGCTCGGGAGCTTGAAGAGCTACAGTACTAGCTACACCGAGCGAGAGAGTTGCTTAGGTTCCGAACCCCCTCTACGTTGTGCATGGGCCTTCTTTTGTAGCTCAAGGGGTCACCAACAGGTGTCAACGTAGAGGAGGGCAAAAATGTAACTTTGGTGGTAGTTGTAACAGTGCGGGAATAGTGCGTGAACAGTGGTGTTCACCTAACTTGACAGCGGGGGACAAGAGCATTAAATTCCCGTCACCGTCGACCCCCAAAGTGTCCGTTTATGCTTCTTCGTCCGCCACGGCGCTAGCCTCGTCACCGTGGCTTGCCACCGTGTGCCCCAGGCTGCACAACCATCCGCCACGCGTCCCTGGAAGGGCCCCAGGGCGACGCGTGGGCAGATGAGCTGGAGCGCGGGCACACAGCACAAGTTTCCCCCTGGCAAGCACCTTGCCGGGGCTATGATCTTGCCGGGCCCGGAAGCTTGTCGCTCCCCGGGCACAGCAGGGGCGCACGACGCGCCGAGGTATCTCTTCAAGTAAGTATTCCTTGGTCTTCCTGGCAAGCTCCTCTTGCCAGGGCCTTGTGTTGGAGTGATGGTCTTGAGCCTGGTACGGCCTTCCCGGCAAGCTCCTCCTTGCGGGGGCCTTGATCTTCTGTCTTGTATACTTTGTTCTTGAATGGCTTTATAGGGACCAGGAAGGTTTCCGGCAAGCACGTGGTAAGCCCTGTCGTGGGAAGCTGCTACTGCCCGTGCACAAGTTGGAGTACTAAGGTACCCCTATCTTAGTACACCGACACCATCCTTGCCGTCCTCCCAACATTCGGCACACCTATTACTTCACAAAAATTTCCCAAAGTCATGGTGATAAGATCATTGTAAATTTTAAACTCAATAGCACCTGATTCAGGATTATATCTAAAACTGTTAATGAAAATGGAGGTGAGTTTTTGATACTGAGTAACACGGCTGGTGACGAGCCGTGTCAAACCTGCATTAGCACAAAGATTATAAAACTCATCCTTGATTCCCGCAGCTTCCATGAATTCGTCACATGGATATGTCATCGCACGTGCTGGACTTGTATCTTCCAACAACTCCAGGGGCACATGATCTTCATTATAGCTCACCCTGGTGGTCGATGGTGAAGCTGCGGCTCTAGTGACTCGATCGGAGTGTGCGGGCCTCCTCCTCTCAAGCCATCCTTTTGCCCTTCCTAACAAACTCATTTCTGAAGTTTTTTACAATTTACAAAAACGAGGATTAAAACAAAGTGAGCTAAGGCAAACTCCTCAACTCACTTGCCCAAGGCATAAACTTGCATCAAAACTTGGAAAACAACTTTCTACACATGCATGCAAGCTCATCTCTACAGCACCAAGAACTACTAAATACTCACAAATGAGGCCACCAATCAAAAATCTAATTGGAGGGGTAGAGGAGTCACATACCAAGGAGTATTTGCTCAAAATTTCAGCTCAAATGATGGGCTGTAGAGAGAGATCGAAGAATCGCCCCCAAGAACAGCAAGAACAAGAAGAACACGACCAAAACTCGGGTTTCTGGAAAGAGAGAGAGAGGGGAAGAAGAAGTACCTGGAGGGGGGTCCCGTGGGCCCCAGGCGCCTTGTGGGCGCGGCCAGGGGCTGGGCCGCGCTAGCTGGCCGCCTAGGCCACTGGTGGCCCCCCCTGGCTGGCCCCAGGACTTTCCGGGTCTCTCCCATTGTGGAAATTTTTAATATAATTTTTCTGGAATTTTTCTGAAAACTTCACTGTTAAAATTTTTTCGAAGTTCAAAAAGCTGCGAAACTCTCTGAAAACTTGAAGCAGTTAGTAGTATTGTGAAGCTTCAAAAACATAGGTACTTGGTACAGAAAGTATAACAACACTAAAAACAAATAAAAACATAGAAAGCTCAACTTTTTATCCATATATAACACGTTTACTAGTAAGGTTGGTCAAGTCTTACCAACAAACAAGCGGTATATAGAACAAAAAGTCTCACCTCCTACGAAGTAATCACTGAACTTTTACCTTGATGGACATTGTCCCTACCATGATAGTTTTGTATTTGTGAGGCACATGTAGTGGACAGTCCCATTCTCCAATTTTCACGGTCTCGATATTCTCTATAGAGTTGAGGGCATGCCTCCTGTCGGTCTTCTTCGGAAAATATACCGTGTGTTCTTTATCATTCACATGAAAGGTAACCTTCCCTTTGTTGCAATCAATAATAGCACCTGCGGTGTTAAGGAAAGGTCTACCAAGAATAATAGACATGCTCCCATCCTCGGGCATGTCAAGCACAACAAAATTAGTAAGAATTAAACAATTAGCAACTTCAACTGGAACATCCTCACAAATACCTATCGGAACAGCGGTTGACTTGTCAGCCATCTGAAGGGAGATATCTGTAGGAATTAGTTTCTCTAAACAAAGCCTCTCGTAAAGAGAGAGAGGCATAACACTCACTCCCGCTCCAAGATCACATAAAGCAGTTTTGACATAATTATTCTTTATGGAGCAAGGGATGGTGGGTATACCTGGATCACCGAGCTTCTCAGGAATCTTTCCACTGAAAGAATAGTTAGCAAGCATAGTAGATATTGCATCATTAGGAACTTTTCTTTTGTTAGTGACAATATCTTTCATATATTTTGAGTAAGGGAGTAACTTGATAGCATCAGTCAAAGGAATTTGAAGAAAAAGAGGTTTTATCCATTCACAAAACTTATTATAGTGCTCTTCTTCTTTAGATTTGATGGACTTACTTGGAAAGGGCATGGGTTTCTGTACCCATGGTTCTTTCTCCTTCCCATGTTTTCTTGCGATGAAGTCTTCTTTAGTGTACCTCTTACGTTTGTCAGGTGCTTCTTCTTCTCGAACTTCAGGTGGATCATTCTTCTCATCATTATTACCTTCAAGTTCAGCACCGTCTTCAGTCTCAGCATCGGAAATAGATACACTGTTGGGATCAATAGCTGGCTCTTCATCTGCAATAGGATCATTAGAATTGTCAGTCTCTTTATGTTTCTTTTTCTTATTTGGAGAGACAACAATTTCTTCTTCCTGCATTTGAGAATCTTGCTCGATTCTCTTCGGATGTCCCTCTGGATAAAGAGGATCTTGAGTACTAGTTCCTCCTCGGGTCTTAATCCCAAAAGCCTGCAATTTATCTTGTTTGGCATTGTTAGCAAGCAAATCTCTTTGCACATTAGAAATTTGATCAAGCTGAGTTTGAACCATATGAAAATGCTTCACAAGACATTGAACATCATTAACTGTTCTATCTAAAACACCAAGCAACTTTTTGATAGCAAGGGAATTATCATGCAACTGACTTTCTATCCTCTTATTAAAATGATTCTGTTTCATAATAAAATTATCAAACTCATCTAAGCATTGATCAGGAGGCTTACCATGAGGGATGTCACTTGCATTGAAATCTAAAAGAGTGTGTACCTCTACCATAGGAGGGTGAGTGGTAGGCTCACACAGCTTCTCAATAGGGGGTAGATTCTTCACGTCTTCAGCTTTAATACCTTTCTCTTTAATAGACTTCTTTGCTTCTCGCATATCTTCGGGGCTTAGAACAAACATGCCCCTCTTCTTTGTTGGTGGAGGTGGTTCAGGGACAGACCAATCTTCATGGTTTTTGGCAATCCTGCCCATTAAGTCTTCCGCGTCGTCCGGTGTTCTTTTCCTGAAAACACAACCAGCACAACTGTCCAGATAGGACCTAGATTCATCAGTTAGACCAGCATAGAATATATCAATTAATTCATTCTTAGGAACTCCATGTCCTGGTCTAGCCTGAATCAAACCGCAGTACCTCCCCCAAGCTTTAGGGAGGGACTCATCCTGCAACTGTTTAAAATTATAAATTCTTTGTAAAGCAGCATGTTGCATATGAGCAGGAAAGTATTTATCAACAAAAGAGTGAGCTAAGTCCTGAGGACTCTTAATAGAACCGCATGGGAGTGAATCATACCATGCTTTAGCACCTTCCTTCAAGGAGAAAGGAAGAAGCTTGGTCACATAAAAGTAGCGTATCTTCTCATCGGTGGTAAACAGGCTACCTAGTTCACCAAGTTTAGTTAGGTGTGCAATAGCATCATCATTTTCTCTGCCATAAAAGGGGTCAGCTTCAACCATAGGTATAAGTGAAAGATCAACAGAGAAATCAAAGTCAGGATCATCAATGCATATAGAGGATGTAGCAAACTCAGGATTAGGAACGGTTTTGTTTTTCAAAGAGTGTTTTTCAAATATTTTCTTAATAGTTTCAGGGTCAGAGCCGGCAAACTCTGTCAGTTCCCTGCATAAATCTTCATCAAGTATATAGTAATCATCATCAAGGAGCCTCTCCTGAAGTTTACTCAATTCTGGAAAATCATAAGTTTCACCAATAGGGTAGCGAGTAACAGGAAGTTCAATTCCATATTTTTCAGCAGCAGCAGTAATTTGTTTTTCAAGAGCATAACCATGTGAACTAATATCATCATCAAAAGTAGTAGAAGCATCATCAAGAGTATCAGACATAGTAACAGATTCAGTAGGAGCATCATGTGGTGGTGGTGAGGCAAACTTACTCATAACAGAGGGTTAATCAAGCGTAGCACTAGTGCTTAGAGCAGTACCTCTTCTTGTAGTGGATCGTAAGATCGGAACCTTGGGGTCACCTTTCTTACCCATAGTGAATAAAGTGCAGCAGGTAGGATACCTCAAGTAGACTTGTAAATATTGCTATGCTCCACGGCAACGGCGCCAGAAAATGGTACTTGATAACCCTCAACCGTAAGGGATCGATATAGTCTTCGCGGGTAAGAATAACCCAATTTATTGATTCGACACATGGGGAGCCAAAGAGTATTTATAAGCTTTAACAGTTGAGTTGTCAATTCAACCGCACCTGAAATATACTAACTTGCAACAAAAGATAAGTGGTAACAGTGATATGATAGTGATGATAGTGACAGTAAAAGTAAACAGCAAAAGTAAATAGCAGTAGTAAATGGCAAAAGTAGCAACTAGTGACAAGCAAGGTTTAAAACACTGTAGGCTAGGGAGATGGATGGTTGGGCGTTGCATGGATGAGATAGTTTCTAACTCGGGGCACGGCACAACGAAAAGTAATGATCATCTAGGCAAATATCAATCATTAGGCATGTATCCCGTAGGTAGTTGTACGTGCTTGCAATAAGAACTTGCAAAACATCTTTTGTCCTACCATCCCGCTACGAACGGGGCCAAAAGGAACTAATGGATATTAAGGTGCTCCTGTCAAAGAGCACCGGAACAAAGCAATGAACTCAATGGATACATGTAATCCTCAAACTACGGACCATCCCCTTTGGTGTCCCAAGCTGCCACCTTTGGGATTGCCGGTTCCGAACCGTAACAGGTGCATACAACTCATAGATAGGATCAAGAACACAAATATATTCATGCAAACACATATGGTTCAGATCTGAAATCATGGCACTCGGGCCCTAAGTGTCAAGCATTAAGAATAACAAGTTGTAGCAAAGATGATAAACACCATACTAGATGATAGGCAACATGCCCCCAACAATTTGACGAACTATTACATGATCTAACTCATCCAATCCCTACCATCTCCTTCGCCTACAGCAAGGGAATTACTCACACATGAAGGGGGAAGTCGTGGAGGGATGATGGAGTGGTGATGATGATGACGATGGCGATGATCTCCCCTCTACGGAGGCAAAATCAGCCTCCAGATTAGCCCTCCCGAAGAAGAATAGAGGGTGGCGGCGGCTCCGCGACGAAAAACAGCGAAAGGACTTCCGATCTGGGGTTTCTGCGTCGGAGGAGAAAATACGGGCTAAAGTAGGGCACCAGGGGTTGTGGGCCCCACCCAGGCGCCCCCCGGCGCGGCCCAGGGGGGCGCGCCCACAGGGCGCCTGGGCACCCCCTGCCCCCTCTGGCCCCACTTCTGGTATTTGGTTTCTTCGGGTGCGTGGATTTTTCGTGATTTTTCGTGGATTTTTCTGAGATAGTTAAAAATCCGTTTTCCTGCACACAAATAAAACATACAGGCAGCTCTGCTGAAAACAGCGTCAGTCCGGGTTTGTTTAGTCCAAATCATGCAAGAATGAGGTCAAAACAATATCAAAAGTGTTTGGAAAAGTAGATACGTTCGAGACGTATCACCAGCATGCATCTAGTGTATTGAGTTCATAAGAACAGAGTAACGCCTTAAGCAAGATGACATGATGTAGAGGGATAAACTCAAGCAATATGATATAAACCCCATCTTTTTATCCTCGATGGCAACAATTCAATATGTGCCTTGCTGCCCCTACTGTCATTGGGAAAGGACACTGGAAGATTGAACCCAAAGCCAAGCACTTCTCCCATTGCAAGAACTATAGATCTAGTAGGCCAAACCAAACCAATAATTCGAAGAGACTTGCAAGGATATTATAACCATACATAAAGAGTTCAGAGAAGAACCAAATATTTATCATAGATAATCTTGATCATAAACCCACAATTCATCGGATCTCGACAAACACACCGCAAAAAGAGATTACATCGAATAGATCTCCTTGAAGACCGAGGAGAACTTTGTATCGAGATCCAAAGAGAGAGAAGAAGCCATCTAGATACTAGCTATGGACCCGAAGGTCTGTGGTAAACTACTCACAACTCATGGTGAGGCGATGATGATGATGAAGAACCACTTCGTGGTAGATCCCCCCTCCGGCGGAGCTCCGGAACAGGCCCCAAGATGGGATCTCACGGGAACAGAAGGTTACGGCGGTGGAACTAGGGTTTTTTCTCCTCCTCTGATGGTTTCGGGTACGTAGGCATATATAGGATAAGGAGGGCAATGGGGGCCTTACATGGGACCCACGAGGCAGGAGGGCGCACCCTAGGGGGGCGCGCCTCCCACCCTCGTGGGAACCACGTAAGCCCTACTCCGTGGTTCTCAAGTCTCTCGTGCGTGATTTTCTCCAAAAATATCTCTCCCGGAGGTTTCATTCCGTTCGGACTCCGTTTGATATCCCTTTTCTGTAAAACCATGAAACAGGTAAAAAACAGCAATCTGGACTGGGTCTTTGGGTTAGTAAGTTAGTCCCAAAAATAATATAAAAGTGTATGACAAAGCCCATTAAACATCCAAAACATCATAAATAATAGCATGGAACAATCAAAAATAATAGATACGTTGGAGACGTATCATGCTCCCCGGCAACGACGCCAGAAAATAGTCTTGATAACCCACAAGTGTAGGGGATCGCAACAGTTTTTGATGGTAAAGTATCCAACCCAAATTTATTGATTCAACACAAGGGGAGCCAAAGAATACACTTAAGTATTAGTAGTTGAGTTGTCAATTCAACCACACCTGGAAACTTAGTATCTGCAGCAAGGTACTTTAGTAGCAAAGTAATAAGATAGTGGCGGTAGCAGCAATAAAAGTAACGATAGTGTTTTTGTAGTTTTTGTAATAGTAGCAGCAGAAAATTAAATAAGCAACAAGAAATATGTGAAAATCTCGTAGGCATTGGATCGGTGATGGGGAATTTTGTCGGATGCAATTCATCATGTAGAAGTTATAACCTAGGGTGACACAGAACTAGCTCATGTTCATCAATGCAATGTAGGCATGTATTCCGAATATAGTCATACGTGCTTATGGAAAAGAACTTGCATGACATCTTTTGTCCTACCCTCCAGTGGTAGCGGGGTCCTATTAGAAACTAAGGGATATTAAGGCCTCCTTTTAATAGAGTATCGGACCAAAGCATTAACACATAGTGAATACATGAACTCCTCAAACTACGGGCATCACCGGGAGTGGTCCCGATTATTGTCACTTCGGGGTTGCCGGATCATAACACATAGTAGGTGGCTATAGACTTGCAAGATAGGATCAAGAACACACATATATTCATGAAAACATAATAGGTTCAGATCTGAAATCATGGCACTCGGGCCCTAGTGACAAGCATTAAGCATAGCAAAGTCATAGCAACATCAATCTCGGAACATAGTGGATACTAGGGATCAAACCCTAACAAAACTAACTCGATTACATGATAGATGACATCCAACCCATCACCGTCTAGCAGGCCTACGATGGAATTACTCACGCATGGCGGTGAGCATCATGAAATTGGTGATGGAGGAAGGTTGACGATGACCATGGCGACGATCTCCACTCTCCGAAGCCCCGAACGGACTCCAGATCAGCCTCCGTCTCGTAAAATGCGATAATTCTTCCTCTCTGATTTTTTTCTCCCCGAAAGTGAATATATAGGATCCGGGGATATGTCGGTGGACTACCAGGGGGCCATGAGGAAGGGGGCGCGCCCTAGGGAGGGCGCCCCGCACCCTTGTGGACTGGGTGTGGGCCCCCTGGTCTGGATCTTCTTGCATGTATTTTTTATATTTTCCAAAATAATTCTTCGTGGATTTTCAGGTCATTCCGAGAACTTTTATTTCTACACAAAAACAACACCATGGCAAGTCTGCTGAAAACAGTGTCAGTCTGGGTTAGTTCCATTCAAATCATGCACGTTAGAGTCCAAAACAAGGGCAAAAGGGTTTGGAAAAGTAGATACGTTGGAGACGTATCAGCTGACTAGACACAGCAGAACCGAAGCTGAATGACTCTGAACCAGATCCTTCGAGTTGTGTTGACCAATCCACATTTTGGCCTATAAGCCGGATCAAAAATCCTTCTCTTTTGAAAGCAGCCAACACTTGTTTTCAAACTATCTTTAGTGACATTGGGATCAAGACCATCAAACATAGTAGGTTGGTCAAACTGGGCTCCTGGTGAATCCATCCTTGGGGTTCGTTTTTCTCCTGAACCCGCAAGACAGGGGCAACACGACCCGGTGGGGGTGACCTGGTGGTACCGTGAGGCGGGGTCGGGTCAAAACCACGGCAGCGACTCACGGCGGGGGCTGAGACTATGATGGGTAACTGCTGACTTAGAAGCACTGCAACAGAGGCAATTTATTGATTCAGACGCTGTAGCAGGGGTGTTCCGGCAGGCCTGCAAGTGCGTCCGCAACAGCGGCGAGTTGGAAGCTCGGACGGTGAGGGGTTTGAATACCATTCTCAACGGCGGCGGTTTAGAGCAGCAGCAACATGCAGCAAAAACCGGCCAAGGAGGCATCAGCGGACGGCAAGGCAAGGCCGCAACAAAAGCAGCTCATGTCTACCGATGCGAGTTGGCGAAGGCGGCTCATAATTCAGCAGCGGAGGTGACCCGACAAGGCAATTCAAGATGGAGGAAAGGCGGGTTAACATCCGCGCGAGACTGGCGGCAGCTTGCTAGCAGCAGCGGCTCAAAGCTGTTCAAGTGGCAGCGGAGGCCGGGGAGGCTGGGCCGACTTGCGGTAGGAGAAAACCGGTAATGGCGAGATGGATCAAGGCCATGCAGGTCGTGGACGAAGCAGATGGCGGGATGAGGCATGATCCAAACGTGAGGTGATAAACCGGAAAGATGAGCTATTGCTATCGCGAGATGATAAACCGGCGATGTTGACCACAACGAAGGATGCGTTCTTGAATCCTTGTAGATGAAGTTGGGCCCCGAGCAATGGGGCAAGTCAACGGGGCGGCAGGACGTCTCAAGAACAGCTGCGGCCACGCGGCAGCGGAAAACGGAGTCCGCTGAGGGGATGCCACGGTGGATCCCGGCGATTTGTGGCGGCTCAGCCCCGACGGCCCAGCCCCGACGGCCCAGCCCCGATGGCTCTGCACGGCCGCGGGTGTGACACGCTGGCGGGCGGTTTAGCCACAGAGGAGGCCGGGTCAAGGTGGATAGAGAGAGCCACCGAGCGAATCGGAGTAGGAGACGTCAGCGGTGGCCGGTGACTCCGTGGAGACGGCGGCCCAAGGCGGCGGTTGATGGCTTCTCGCCCCTCGTTGGTTACCCCAAGTGGAAGGTTGAGATGTAGCGTAGCGGCAAATTTCCCTTGGCAAAGATACCAAGGATCGAATCCGGCGAGACTCCGAGGGTCGACAAGTAGGTGTCAACGGCGCCAGAAACTTAGCGGTTGACAGGACCTGCACACAGATAGAGATAACTTTGCTCCCAACGAGTACAGAGAGGTTGTCAATCCCTCCGGCCTTGTTGTTTACAAAGGATCAAACACAAGAGATAATAATGATAGCTATGACTGCAACTAGGAAATAAGAACAGGAAGTAAATATAGGGTGTGATCAGTGGTGGTAATATGGACCTGGGTCCCATGATGTTCACTAGTGATGTCTCTCTCCCAAAAGATGATAAAACAGCAAAGCGAGGTAAACAAATTACCGCTGCGCAATTGACAGGATTATGTGCGCAAACCAATGCTAACTATGCTGCAAAGAAAGGTAGAGGCTCAAAAGCATGGGCGGTACGCCAAGGCAAGTAGACCGAAATCCATCTGCATCTACTACTAATCATCCACCTTGAGATATCTATCCAGAACATCTCGGTGGTATTAAGTTGCGAATCCCACCCAAAGTGTAAACTCAAAGCAACAGACAACTGCATTAAAAGAACTTTGCGTAAAGTAAACAATCCTTGCACCCGCAAGTACAAGCACCGTTGTTTTCCCCCTTGTGGCAACAACACATCCCCTAGACTCATGTTTCTGTCACTCAAGCTAGTCATCAGGGGGCATGAACCCACAATCAAGCATAACGCTCCCTCTTGGAGTTACTACCTACTACTTGGCCAAAGCAATAAATAGCAACGGAAAACATGCTAGAATTACTCAAGAACAAATATATAAAAGAGGTGAATCAAATATATTACTCACACACAATCTGAACATAGTCTCATTATCCATCAGATCCCAGCAAACTCAGCAGAGCAACAACATAAAGATTACATATGTGCCTCGATCATGTAGGGCAGCTCACGAGGTCTAAACCATGAAGAACAAAGAGGGGAGGAGAACATCACATAGCTACTGATCATGGACCCATGGTCCAAGGTGGACTACTCACGACTCATCCGGGAAGCGTCCATGGTGGTGGAGAAGCTCCCGGTGGTGGTTCTCCCCTCCGGCAGGGTGCCAGGAAGAGTTCTCCTGATGCTCCCGATCTTGGAAGCGCTGCGGCTGCGGAACAGAGGCGAGATCGCGAAAAAAGGTTCCGTCCTCGAGGGTTTCGGGACGAGAGGAATATATATGCGAAGGGGGGCAACCAGAGGCGGAGAGGGGGCCCCAGGCGCCCCCTTGGCGCGGCCAGGGGTGGGGCCGCGCCAGGTGGCCGCCTGGGCCACCCCTGGCTCCCCTCTGGCCCCGCTTTGGTTCTTCGCGAAGCTTCCTGTACGCTGATTTTTCCTGTATTTTTCCCGGAATTTTTGGAGCACTTTTAATATGGGGGAAACCTGAAATAGAAAAACAGCAGAAAACAGGAACTGGCACTGTGGTGCACTGAGTTAATAGGTTAGTCCAAATATGATCAAAAGTGTATGGAAGCGCACCAATATCATAGCAATATCACACAAAAGAAGCATGGAGCAAGCAGAAATTATAGATACGTTTTGGACGTATCAACATCCCCAAGCTTAATTCCTGCTCGTCCTCGAGTAGGTAAATGATAACAAGCATAATTTCTGTGGTGACATGCTATCAACCATATAATGGAATTTTTAAGTAAAGCAATCAAGGCATGTAATTCAATTCAAGTCATAACAAGCAAGAGTCTATATTAGCATTGTAACAAGCAACATAAGAACATAAAGGTGCAAGAGCTCTCGCTATCCGTGACTTGAATGTCTCCAAATGGTGTTTGCGTGCAAGAAAGGGGATAGGGATATACGAGAGAGTAAAACATAGTTTTTGTATTGTTGAGAACTTAATCTACTAAAGTTTCACACTTGGTCTTCTTTGGAATCTTATCTTGACTCATCCCTAGACCACCAGCCAGGTACAAGTCAAAATGATCCACTCCCTTTCGATATTTTGAGCACCCATGCAATGGATGAGCGTAAGCAAGAAAGTCGACACTTAGGATGGCAAAGAGAGAAAAATGATGAAGGGGGAAGACAAAAAAGGTGTGAAAGGCTCACATCAATGAGGACAATCATGGGCGAGAGAAAGCCAAATGATAGATATGATGTGAGGAGTAGGGATTGCCATGCAACGGATGCACATATGAGCTAAGGTAAGCTCTCCAATGGAACTAGTGGGGGTGCATCCAACTTGCTTGCTCAAGAAGACCTAGAGCTCTTTTGAGGAGGCTCATCATTAGAATATACAAGCCAAGTTCTATAGTGTGAAGGTCCCCACATAGCTATATGCATGAATGATAATCTCTATGGAGTACAAGGTATAAGATGGAGTACGAGTGTGGATCTCTCAAAAGGAATAGTAGTGTGCCCCCTTCTCTCTTTTTATTTATTTTTCTCTTTTTTCTATTTTTTTTTATTTTTTTGTGGCCTCAGTGGCTCTTTCTATTTAACTCTCATTTGTCCTCTTTGGGATCTTTTGATTTTGACCTCTTTGGGATCTTTTGATTTTGTCCTCTTTGGGATCTTTCCCTCACTTTAGGGGCAACACTCTATATATTACAAGAAGTATAGAAGATCTTTCACACTTTACAAAAGTACTCAACATAAAGAAAATGAAACTATCATGATGTATGCAAATGTATGCCTCTGCCGGTGTAGCAGGATATGCAATGATACTAGCGCGTCATGTAGCAATGATTAGGGTAAGGCCCAACTAGCATGCGGCTCATCGATCAAGCAAAAAGCATGTATGACATGAAGATCAAGTCATGAGATGATGGATGTTGCATGGCAATGTATCTCGGAAAGGCTATGGAAATGCCTTGATAGGTAGGTATGGTGGCTGTTTTGAGGAAGGATATAATGAGGCTTATGATGACAGAGCGTATCGTGCCAAGGATTTGGATGCACCGGCGAAGTATGCGCCAACTCTCGAGGTGAGAAAGGGAAATGCACGGTACCGAAGAGGCTAGAAAAATATGGCTAGGTGGAAGTGTCAACTTTCGAATACTCACATTAGTCCGAAGAACTCATGCACTTATTATCGGTAACTCTCAATCTAATTAGGAGGTTCACAAAGAGACAAGTACCCCGAGGAGGAGTGTATGGGGGTTTGGTTATCCTTGCGCATCCTCGACTCATGGTACGTGAGTGTACTCTAATATTCGATCCCTCCAAAGATTAGTGATCCATTTAGTAGTTAAAGTTCTCAGCTATTTTGTAGGTTTTCGAAAATAAACACGGATTGCCCAAAATACGACATCTATCACTAATAGGCTAAAGCTCTTGACACCAAAAGTTCAGACATTACTGATGGCAATACCTCAAAACTATTACAAGTTACTACTAAAATTAAATAGCAACCTCAATTACCTACTTTAAGTTGAGACACACAACTCAGTGCAACAGGCAAACTCTCTTAACAAGATAAACATGAAAACTCAAGAGAGTTCAGCAACCAACTAAACAAAAGCTCTTTAAAAAGAAAAGCATGAAAACTAAGAGCTAAACATGACAGCAGCTATGGAAAGACAAAGAACACACACAACAAAGATAAGCATGAAAATCCTATGTTGTGTTCTAGGTTGAAGTGGAGCGTGTTTCTCTCCCACACAAAGAAAGCTGGGTTCTAACTTGTTATGAACAGCAAGCAAAGCTAAAGAAAACTAAAAAGGAAACTAAGAGCAAGACGCTCCAAGCATAGCACATAACACATGAAGTGATAATTATAGTGGAACGAAAGACGAACTGATAATTGTTGATGGATAAGGGGATGCATGGGGGCATCCCCAAGCTTAGACGCTTGAGTCTTCTTGAATATTTCTTGGGGGTTCATGGGGGCATCCCCAAGCTTGAGCGTTTGACCCTCCTGAATCTTCTTTTATCATCTTCCCTCGCACACTTGAAAAATCCCTTCATACATAACTCATCATAATCTGATTAGCAAGGTTAGTACCCACAATAAAATAATTTTTCCCTACTGGAAATAAGGATAATCTTGAAGAGCTACTGTTTCTCAAGATTGCCAAAAGGTTTTTTCAAAGAAAAAGCAAGCTCAAGGTTTGCAAAACGAACAAAAGGCAAAACAGGACAGAATCAATGAAAAACAGACCAGCAGGTAGCAAATAATTTTTTCGGGGCACTTCTGCAACTCAAATCAAAAAACTCAGAATAGACGCTCGAAAGCCAATTGTATAGAGCACGCTGTCAAAAAAATTCAGATCACAAAGATGATCTGGTGATTTTATTCGAATTTTTCTGTCCAAGGACAGAATCTGTTTTCTGGACAGCACGTCACAACTTTTGAACTTGCTTGCAATCGGAGGCTAAACTTGGCACAGAGCTGAAAAGAAAAGATACAATGATGATGCTACTGTAGTAACAAACATCAAGACACATCAAAAGCAAAATAAAACCTAATTCGTTGTGGGCTGCCTCCCAAAAGCGCTTTCTTTTATGCCTTTAAGCTAGGCATGATGCAAAAAGGAGGAATCAAAAGTCATCATAATAATCGGAGTTATAAATTGCTTCAAATGGTTCCTCAACAAGTTCATCCTTGTTCTTTCTAGGAAAGGGGTACATACCTTTTGCCTTCCCGCGTAGGCGGATTTGTCCCTTACCTATATCGATGAAGCCTATGGCTCGGAGGAAGTCCCTTCCAAGCACTATATTTCCTTGGTTTGGCTTCATGATGAAGAAATCAACCATTGCAATCCCTTTAAGGAATGCAACTGGCACGTCTTTTATTCTTCCCTGGATCTCAGAAATATCTCCATTAGCATGTTCATGATAGGATGATAATCTTTCCATGTTAAATTTTAAAGAATCATGAACAATTTTTGGCGTAGTAGAAACCATAGATCCAATATCACAATAAGCAAGGAAGTCTTGATTAGAGATGCTAATCCTAACAAAAGGCTCCCAATCATTGTCTATTTCCAAAATATCTCTCTTATTGGGTTTGGGTTTCTCTACCTTCATCAAGTCTAGAGCATCCATTCTCTTCTCAATAGTAGCAAGTCTATCTATGACAGCATCAAAACTATGATCATAAACAAAGTAACTAGATAGACCATGTATAATTTCAAGAGCTCTAGCTTCATCACACTCTAAGAAATCTCCTTCAGCTATAATATCAAGAGAGTGTTTACACCATTTAAAAAGACCATGGTAAAAAATTCTAAGCACAATTTTTATAGGTATCCAAGGCATAATTCTCCTATGTGCATCAGAAATTATGTCCCATGCCTTCTTCATATTCTCTCCATCCCTTTGATGGAAATCTAGAACTTCTGATTCCCTCAAAGCACCAAGTCCTATCATGCTTGACTAAACAGAAAGGACTACTAACAGAAAAGCAATTAATTTTTTTGTGATTTTTGATAAGGGACACTAAAGCAAAAACTGAAAGGTAAACTAACAAGACTAAAAAGCAAAGATAAAAGATAGCGTGCAACTCCCCTATCTTGAAGAGTGGAGTCCCCGGCAATGGCGCCAGAAACCTCGCTTGATGGCTTCTCGCCCCTCGTTGGTTACCCCAAGTGGAAGGTTGAGATGTAGCGTAGCGGCAAATTTCCCTTGGCAAAGATACCAAGGATCGAATCCCATGAGACTCCGAGGGTCGACAAGTAGGTGTCAACGGCGCCAGAAACTTAGCGGTTGACAGGACCTGCACACAGATACAGATAACTTTGCTCCCAACGAGTACAGAGAGGTTGTCAATCCCTCCGGCCTTGTTGTTTACAAAGGATCAAACACAAGAAATAATAATGATAGCTATGACTGCAACTAGGAAATAAGAACAGGAAGTAAATATAGGGTGTGATCAGTGGTGGTAATATGGACCTGGGTCCCATGATGCTCACTAGTGATGTCTCTCTCCCAAAAGACGATAAAACAGCAAAGCGAGGTAAACAAATTACAGCTGGGCAATTGACAGGATTATGTGCGCAAACCAATGCTAACTATGCTGCAAAGAAAGGTAGAGGCTCAAAAGCATGGGCGGTACGCCAAGGCAAGTAGACCGAAATCCATCTGCATCTACTACTAATCATCCACCTTGAGATATCTATCCAGAACATCTCGCTGGTATTAAGTTGCGAATCCCACCCAAAGTGTAAACTCAAAGCAACAGACAACTGCATTAAAAGAACTTTGCGTAAAGTAAACAATCCTTGCACCCGCAAGTACAAGCACCATTATTTTCCCCCTTGTGGCAATAGCACATCCCCTAGACTCATGTTTCTGTCACTCAAGCTAGTCATCAGGGGGCATGAACCCACAATCAAGCATAACGCTCCCTCTTGGAGTTACTACCTACTACTTGGCCAAAGCAATAAACAGCAACGGAGAACATGCTAGAATTACTCAAGAACAAATATATAAAAGAGGTGAATCAAATATATTACTCACACACAATCTGAACATAGTCTCATAATCCATCAGATCCCAGCAAACTCAGCAGACCAATAGCATAAAGATTACATATGTGCCTCGATCATGTAGGGCAGCTCACGAGGTCTAAACCATGAAGAACAAAGAGGGGAGGAGAACATCACATAGCTACTGATCATGGACCCATGGTCCAAGGTGGACTACTCAAGACTCATCCGGGAAGCGTCCATGGTGGTGGAGAAGCTCCCGGTGGTGGTTCTCCCCTCCGGCAGGGTGCCGGGAAGAGTTCTCCTGATGCTCCCGATCTTGGAAGTGCTGCGGCGGCGGAACAGAGGCGAGATCGCGAAAAAGGGTTCCGTCCTCGAGGGTTTCGGGACGAGAGGAATATATATGCGAAGGGGGGCAACCAGAGGCGGAGAGGGGGCCCTAGGCGCCCCCCTGGCGCGGTCAGGGGTGGGGCCGCGCTAGGTGGCCGCCTGGGCCACCCCTGGCTCCCCTCTGGTCCCGCTTTGGTTCTTCGCGAAGCTTCCTGTACGCTGATTTTTCCTGTATTTTTCTCGGAATTTTTGGAGCACTTTTAATATGGGGGAAACCTGAAATAGAAAAGCAGCAGAAAACAGGAACTGGCACTGTGGTCCACTGAGTTAATAGGTTAGTCCAAATATGATCAAAAGTTCATGGAAGCGCATCAATATCATAGCAATATCACACAAAAGAAGCATGGAGCAAGCAGAAATTATAGATACGTTTTGGACGTATCAGCGGTGATTTGGCCGGTGCAGCTTTTGGCGGAGTTAGCGACTGTGCCGAAGCGACTCACAGGCCAGGCCACTGCGGTTTGAAGGCAGCGTCGGGCCAAAGCACATTGTGGCACTGGTAAGGCGGAGGCACCTCGGGGCCGGCCACAGCAGGAGTAGCAGTGATGCCGGCTTGTGGTGGTGGAGGTGCCCTTTGGCGCGACAGCTCATGGATGCGCGGGCGTTTTAGCGAGGGCGGCTCACGGCAGAGCGCAAATAGTAGCGGCGACCGGGAGCTCGGTCCGCGTGGGGTTGACTCGGTCTGCGCAGAAGCAGATCGCGGCAGTTTGGAAATGAGGCGAGGCGGCGTGGCCAAGGCGGCTCGACGTGGCGGCGACTTGTAGCGGCAGAAACGGCTTAACCCGGCGGCGGACATGAGAGAGGGATGGGCAACGCCGGTGACTCAACAAAGGACCGCCGCGGATGGAATAAATTGTAGAAAACCACCAGTTTGAAGGCTAGGTTAGCAGAAATCACTATGTTACAGTTTCATGGCAAAAAACACCACCTCTCGTGTAAACAATTTGCAAAAGGCACTGATCGGCGGATCGGGCACCGATAAGTGGGATTATGATAGGTGGGGCCCGTTTTTTGCCGATGTGGCACTGTCGGCTGGTCGAACAGCCGTTAGACGCCGTTAGACAGCGTCGTTCGTTCTGTTTTCTATTATCCCCCGCTTCCCCCGTCTTCTTCCCCCGTTTCCCCCTTCTTCTCCCCTGTTCCCGCTCGCCCCCGAAACCTAGCGCCGCACCATCCCGACCTCCATCGCAAACATGACTCTGGTGAAATCGAGCGATGCTGGCGGTGGCGCCCCGCCGTCCACTGGCGAGATGTGCGGGAGCTCGAACCCTACCAAGGCTATGGCAGAAGAAGAGTAGGAGGAGGACCTGCAGTACTCGATGGAATTCCGGGCAGCCAAATCTTTTGCCGCGGCGGTGAAGGCAAATCCAGATGGAAGCCAACACATTGCTTCATCTTTCGGCAGCGTCTAGTGAGATCCTAATCCCATTCCCCTCCCCAATCACATTCCCATTTTGTTGCTAGGGTTAGGGTTATTGTGGTGGTTAGGTTATTTGTTATATTGATTGCAATGTGGTTGTTTGGCCCTAGGACTTTGGTATGGTTGCAATTGTATATGATTTTTTTGTGATATTTGTTCTGTAATTATAGCTAGGGATTGTGTGTGTTATAGTTCAAGGGTTTGTGTGTGTTAAAGTTCTGTAATTAGAAGGATATAGTTGTTTAATTAGATGGTTACAACTAGGGTTGTTGTAACAACAAGGTATCTGAATTGTTGCACTCAAATGATGTTTTGTTCTGGTCTCCACTAGCTTGCTTCAGTTTCCCTTAAGTACTTATAGTGCACTGTTGTGTTATTATTTGTAGTCTTGAATATGAGGTTTGGGAATTGAGGATGCATTTTCATGATAGAGATAATATTGAAAGGAGTATGATGATGTCAGACATCACATATTACAATTTGGTAGGACTGATGGAGACAGAAGGGTATGGTTTTAGGGATTATATGTATTATGTGAGGGACCCTGGGCTAGGGATTGAAGGAATGGAAGAAATAGATGATGATGATGATAAGTTATAGCAAATTTTAGATCACATAGCAGAGCAGAATAACAAGATATTGAATGTGACAGTAGTTAGGTCTAGTGCAGAGAAAGTTCCCAATATAAATACCAGTGTTAATGTCATTGAGCTGCAGACCACAATAGAACAAATTGGAGAGCCCAAATTGTATCAGATTGATGATGAAGGAGTGATATTCAATGCTGGAAATGTGCATGTAGAAGCTAAGAGTTGTGATGCGGGAGGGGAACAAGAGCCAATTCCCTTGCAGTTTTCCACACAGTAGAGCAAAATTAATGTGAGCCTGCAATCTGATTTAGGTGATGCAATAGTGGAAGAATACCATGTGACTAAGGAGCAACTGTTAATAGAGTAAGAAATGAAGGAGAAAGGGAGAAAGGAAATTGAACTTTTTAGGAAGAACAAGAAAGAAAGACTGAAGGAGAGTTGTTTTAATAGGAAAGCTGCAGTGATGGACAATGAATATGACAGTGATGATGATGAACCCATAGAATATGCTGATATCATAGCTAGGCTTGAGGAGATGCGAAGACATAGGAATGACCCAGAACTTCATTTTGAAGCGGACACAGATGTTGAGGACATGTGTGACTCAGAGGTGGATGATGAGCTGTATGTGCCACAAGGTGAAGAAGAGGATTTAGATGAGGAAGAGGAGGAGGAATAGGAGGAAGAGGAACAAGAGGATGAGCTAGGGCAAGATGTACCAAAGAAGAACAGGGCCAAGAGATGAAGAAAAGGTCCTACAAGCAATTCACATGGGAGTATAGAACACATGTTTGAGGATGACTGGATTCCATCATCCGATGAGGACAAGATACCACAAGACCTTGGTGTGGAAGATGATGATGGTGCTGAGGCATTGGCATATGTGTTGCCCAATGGTAGGAAAAGCAGAGCAAAGAAGATGAAGAAGAGGGTATGGTTTGATGACCACAGAGCTCATCCAGAGGACCAATTTGTGAAGCATCTTTGCTTCCTAAATGTGTACCAGTTCAGAACTGCACTTCAAACCCTGCACATTGCTCAAAACAGGAACTTTGTCTACCATAGAAACTACAGTGATAGGGTGATAGCACACTGCATAGATGAGCAATGCCCCTTCTATATAGAAGCTTCTCATATTGCAAATGAGAAGTCATTTACAATTAGGAAGCGGTATTTGGTGCACACATGCCCTTCTATGTCAGAGAACACTAAAGTCACAGCAAAGTGGGTTTCAAAATTATGTGAGGAGGCTATCAGAAATGACCCATGCACAACAATCGCAACTATTATTAATAATGCAAAGAGCAAGCATGGTGTGGAAATATCAACACACATGGCATACAGGGCAAAGAGGGTAGCAAAGAGTGTTGTATTAGGAGACCAGAAATCCCAGTACACCAGGATTAGGGATTATTTACAGGCTGTGTTGGATACTAATTCAGGTTCAAGATGCATTATCACAACAAGATATCTGAAGTTGCATCCAAGCACTAACCCTATGTTTCATGGACTGTTCATATGCTTGAATTGATGCAAAGAAGGGTTTCTCAATGGCTGCAGACCATTCATAGGTAAGTCCATAGTATTTGTGCTAAGTGCTACTAATGTTTGATTTCATGGGCTAATAAATTGTGATTTGATTTATTTGTTGTAGGTCTGGATGGTTGTTTCATCAAGCTGACAACTGGTCAACAAATTCTAGCTGCAACTGGAAGAGATAGGAACAATAATATTTTTCCCATTGCTTTTGGAATTGTGGATAAGGAGGACACTAACTAGTGGACCTGGTTTTTATATCAGTTGAGACAAGCATTAGGTGGAGAATCTGGCAAGTTTGGGAACTACACAATCATTTCAGATAGGCAGAAGGTAATAAGTTGTATTTACTTTCTTGTAATTAATTTCTTGTATTTACTTTTAGATAATAAGTTTTATGTACTATCACGCACACAGGGCCTTTTAAATGCCATTACCACAGTGTTTCCCAATTGTCCCCAAAGGTTTTGTCTTAGACATACTACAAAAACTATCAAAATGCTGGGTTTAGAGGGCCTGAATTAAAGCAATACATGGATGCAGCTAGCTATTCATACACTGAACATGGTTTTAAAACTGCAATGGCTGAATTAAAGAATGAGTGTGAGGCTGCTTGGGAATGGCTCAGCAAAATACCTAAACACACTTGGGCCAGACATGCAATCGATATGAACAGCAGAACATACTTAGTTGTTAACAATCTAAGTGAGGTTTTTAACAAGTGGGTTTTAGATGTCAGGGCTAAACCAATTAGGACCTTGGTGGATGGAATTAGGACAAAGTTAATGGTCAAGTTCAATGCAAATAGAACAAATATTGAGACTGCAAGATGGGAAATTTGTCCAACATATGCTGAGAAATTAGAGGAAGCAAAGAAGTTTGCAAGGAACTGTCATGCTCTGATGGCTGGGGCCAATCTTTACCAAGTCACTAGTGGGGGGAGAAGTTATGCTGTGAACCTACAACATAGGACTTATGGGTGTAAAAAGTGGGTTATGACAGCAACTCCTTGCAATCATGTTGTTTCTGCCATACACAAGGCTAAGCTTCAGCCAGAGGACTTTGTTCATGATTTATTCAAAAAAAGATGTACCTGGCAACTTACAGTCCCATTATATATCTTGTACCTGGACCTGATATGTGGCCAAGGACAAACAGTATGGACATTGAGCCTCCAATTTTCAAAGAACACAAGGGAAGGGCACAGACTAAGAGGGGAAAGGGCCAATATGAGAAGCCAGCACCCAAAGACACCTCAAGGATGGCCTCAATTACCTGCTCTAATTGCAAAAAGGTTGGGCATAGATACACCAACTGTAATGATGCTTTGAATCCATCACTGGCAATGAGAAAGAACAGGCATGAGGTAACAAAGTTGTCAATGATTACTAACTTCATCTTCCTGTTCATCTTTGCAATTCTTACACTATTTGATCTCTGTGTAGCCAAGCAGCAGATCCTATGAACCTGATGCAGCCACACCAGCAAGTAGGACCTCTTCTGGACCTCCTACTTCAACAGGAGCAAAGAAGAGGGCCTATAGTGATGCTGCAACTACTGCACCAGGACCAGCAAAGAAGAGGGCCTCTTCTTCTTCTGCTACTGCACCTGGACCAGCAAAGAAGAGGGCTTCTTCTGCTTCTGCTACAACACCTGGACTAGCAAAGAGGGCTTCTTGTGCTTCTGCTACACCACCTGGACCAGCAAAGAGGGACTTTTCTGTTGCTTCTACTGCACCACCAAAGAGGGCCTCCTCTGCTGCTGCTACTACACCACCAAAGAGGGCCTCCTCTGCTGCTGCTACTGCACCACCAAAGAGGGCCACTAGATCTTCAGCTGCTGCAAAGGGAGCTAGGGCATCTTTCTTGGCTCCAAGGCCAACTAGTGTTTCCCAGAGAATCAGGAAGCCCACCCAGAAAATTAGAGATTACTTGACTGCTTCAGGTGCTCCATGGGAATGATGAATTTCAGGTGTGTGAAAACTCTTGTGATGATGATCAGTTTGGTTGTGTGAAAACTCTTGTGGTGGTCAGTTTGGTTATGTCAAACTATTGTGGTGGTAAGTTTGGTTAGGTCAAACTATTGTCATGGTCATGCAGTTCAGATGTTTAAGTGAAGTTGTTATACTATGATGCTTCGGATATTATATTATTAAGCTTAATACCAAATATGTTCTATTACATTTTGTGATGATGAGTTTATCATACACCTTGAGTGCTAGGTGGTGGTGGCTAGATGTCGACAAAACTATCAAAGATGCCCATAAAACCTAGTGGTGGCTAGATAGCGACAAAAATCCCCAAAGATGCCAAAATACCCTAGTGATGGCTAGATGTGGAAAAAAAACCAAAGATGCCAAAATGCCCTAGTGAAGGCTAGATGTCGACAAAACAACCAAAGATGCCAAAATAACTAGTGATGGCTAGATGTCGACAAAACAACCAAAGATGCCTAAAACCATAGTGATGGCTAGATGTCGAAAAAACCATCAAAATGCCAAATAAACCTAGTGATGGCTATATGTCGACAAA
>LR738715.1:40058579-40072305 GCA_902687465.1 Secale cereale
ATGCCAAAATGCCCTAGTGATGGCTAGATGTCGACAAAACAACCAAAGATGCCTAAAATACCCTAGTGATGGCTATATGTCGGGAAAACCCCCCAAAGATGCCAAAATGCCCTAGTGATGGCTAGATGTCAACAAAACAACCAAAGATGCCAAAATAACCTAGTGATGGCTAGATGTCGACAAAACAACCAAAGATGCCTAAAAACCATAGTGATGGCTAGATGTCGACAAAACCATCAAAATGCCAAATAAACCTAGTGAAGGCTATATGTCCACAAAACCCCCATAAATGCCTAAAAACCCTATTAGATGGCTCCAATACATAAATTATAAATAGATGAGATTTCATCCGTCAACTCTAAATAGCATCATATTTAGCAGTAATTCGAATACATACATAATCATACTACTAGATTAGTACATTACAGATCCATAGTTCAGGAAATTAAAACCATAATCTGATTACAGCACATCACAGCCACAACCTACAAAAGGTAAGCAAATGCCAAATGATAGTGCCCTCTTCCACAGCTAGGTGATCATTCATTTAGGATTGCCTTGATCCCCTACAGCTTCAAATTGCTCTCCTGCAGCTTCAAATTGCTCTCCTAGCAGCTTCACATTGCTCTCCTGCAGCTTCACATTGCTCTCATGCAGCCTCACATAGCTCTCTTCAACATTCTTCTGCAGCTCATCAATTTGGATCCGCAAGTTCTTCCTCTCTTCAGCTAGCTTGAGCTTCATGTTCCTAATGACACTGCCCTAAGCAGCTGCGAGGTTCTTCACCGTGTCATACTTCTCCTGTAACTTCTTGGTTTCAGCATCATTCTTTTCTATCTCTACCCTATGTTGTTGGGCATCCACAAGTGCATTGACATCTTCAACCAGCTTCTCATAGCTGGCTTGCAACTTATTCTTCTCTTGGGTCAGGTTATGAACAGCAAAAGAATTCATCATAATGTCCTCAGTCCTCTGTCTCTTGCTCTCTTCATACATTAACCATAACTTGTGCAATGCATTCTCAAGGGTATTGGGCCAAGCAGGATCAATCCACTGAACTAGTCCACAGTTTCTACCTTCCTGAAATAAGGTAGTATTCTAAACCATATTAAAACCTTTCATCAGAACCAAAGCTAAACATACCATATTTAAAAGCTTCCAAGCTAAAGGTACATCATAAAGAAAGCACGGATGTTCTGCTCTCAATTATACAATGATGTGCTGCTATTAGGAATAAACTAACCCATGCATCCACTATCCTTTAATTTAATTAACATGGTTGCCAGAGTAAAAAAATGACTGTCTAAACACTCCCCTAAGAATAAACAATGACCGACTCCACACTATCATCATACTAAACAATGACTGCCTCAACACTCTCCCAACTTAATAATAGATAAACAATGGTCAAATCCTAACAATGATGGTGCTGTCACTTAGAAGCATATACCTTCTCAGAGCAACAGAGAAACCTCCTGTCAGTTAGAATTCCTTCAAAAGCAACGCACCTCTCTGCTAACTTCCCGTGACCATGGCACAAAACAACCATTTCATCTTCAGGGCCCTCAAAATCAGAGTCCTGGGTTGAAGCAGGGACCTGTGAGTGCAAAGAAATGCATAACATTTCACAAGAGAACACAAAAGCTCCTTTGAGGAAAAAAACCAAATCATAGAACAAACCCTAACACTAGGTTGAGGAATTTACCTCGACTCTGTCGTCGTCAGAACCTGAGTTGACGTACTCCAAGGTGTGCTCGCTGCTGTCGATTTCACTCCAGGACACCATGATGAGGCGGCGGCGGCGGAGAGCAAGAATAGAGCAAGAGCGAGAGCGTGCGAGAGCAAAGTGAGAGTGAGAGACAGAGGAGGAGTGCGAATCAATTGACTTATTCCCCATGCGAGAGCGCCGTCTTACGCCGTCTAACGGCGTCTGACGGCTGTCCGACCAGCCGACAGTGCCACGTCGGCAAAAAAGGGCCCCACCTGTCATAATCCCACTTATCGGTGCCCGATCCGCCGATCAGTGCTTTTTGCAAATTGTTTACACGAGAGGTGGTGTTTTTTTCCACGAAACTGTAACATAGTGATTTCTGCTGACCTAGCCTTCAAACTGGTGGTTTTCTTCAATTTAAACCCGCGGATGTGTATTTTTCAATTGCTGGTCCACATGCATGAGGTTTGAGACTAGGGAGCCACGACCATGCAATAGTGTTGGAATCTGAATCGTGGCCGCTTTTGGTGTTACCATGGGAACTTGTGTCCTAGAAAGTTTTTGCCTATTCATGTATCAACCAGATATTGAAAAAAAAGTGCAACTTGATTTACAGGCCTTGGTCTTTATGCCAGGGAGTAGTTCTCTGTCGGATTCCTCTGGATTTACACATGTACACATCCACACACAGGTGAACAGGCCTAGCAGACGATTGTGCGTGCGCGTTTGTATGATCCGCGACCCAGTGATTTGATAGATAATGTATGCCTTTGTAGGGCGGCGCAACAGCAAAGATTGATTGTCGGTCTCGGCGGGTTATCTTTTATGCAGCAGATCACGAGACTGCGGTGGTAACTCAGATTCAGCAAGACGGTTCAACACCGGCCGGTTTGACTCCTCGTCCGGGTCGTACTTGTCCTCGGTCCAAAAACTTAAACCGCCGTGACTCGAAGTGGCTTTCCTTCCTGGCACTTGACGTCTCGATGGAATCTGCGATTTGGACTGATTGCCGGATTAATAGTTGATGACTTGTTTTTGGTCTCTTTGAAAGGAATCAATGACCGGTCAAATCTGAAATTGCCGCTGAAGAATCAAACAACTGTCTTGGACCTTGACGTGCCCCCAGTATTCCGGTTTAGAATAAAAGCAGCAGCAATGCTGGCGCACACGACGACACATACGTGCCCCATATTGATATAGTAATACTTAACCTTGGTTGATATCATTGTGATTACTTGTAGCGTGCAGCTCTCCCTCGGGCCTTAATCTGAAATCTGTCTGTATCAATGACTTGGAAAAAATCAAATAAACCACGAGACGGCAGCAGACAAAACGCAACCTTAATCTCAGTCGAACCTATAGATCTCATAAATCGTAAATCCGGACTGATGAACTTGAAAACTGATGTAGATCCTCTCAAACCGGCTATTATTCATCCGGAAAAATTGTGAACCTCTCGATCCCGTAGAGAAATCCCTTCAAGAACTCAACACCACCGTGCGATGGCCCCATGGTGGGCGCCAACTATCATGGATTTGTCACAGCAGATGTCCTAGTGTGAGGACTTAATCGTGAGGCCAACGCATCTACGTGGTAGCTTGAGAGGGGTTGAGCGGAATCGAGAAACGCAACACAAGACAAGGGTTTAGATAGATTCGAGCCCTAGGAAACATCATCCAGTAACAACCCTACATGTTGTTTGTGGCTAGATCTCATTATCATCACGAGGGAGTCGTCGTAAACTGGCTCTCCCAGTTATGTCTAGCCCTACGATTATTTTCTCCCTCCTCTTGGGGTGCCCTGCCGCTCCTTAAATAAGTTGAAGGGGCGGGTTACATGTAGAGTCCAACTCGGATTAAGACTTAAACTATTCTGACTCCTCTTCATGGGCATCATAACGTCTCGGGCTTACTAATCCCAGGCGACACTGTCAACCGGGTTATGACTGTCTGCCAGGTTATGACTGTCTGCCGGTTTATGATGGTGGGCCGGTTTATGATGATTTGCCGGTTTATGATGGTCTGCCGGTTTATGATGGCCTGTCGGGTTATAATCTGACTTGACACCTGCCGGGTTATCATCTGACTTAACACCTGCCGTGTTATCAAGTCCCAGCCGGGTTATAACTCCAGCCGGGTCATACCGCGGGGTATATCCCCGACAGGCTGCATTATTCCCAGGTTGTACAGGCTTGTCCCTGCGACGTGTATCCTTTTGCATCTTTAGCTTACTCCATTGGGGGCACCCCCTCGGGCCTCATCATCCCCAAGCCGCACGGGTCCGGCCCTGTGGCATGCATCGCATTTTACATCACTTGGTTTAGCTCATTTCCTCTTGCAATTTGCCTTATGGGCATCACCTACTCACTCATCACCTCTTTTGGCCCCCCTCGCTGCCTACTGGACTTCTGCTCATCCCACAACGGGGGTTGCATACGTTGGCACGACGCTTGTGCTCGGATCCATCCCTGCAACGGTGAGAAATCCGGGAGATCAAGCCCTGACTCGCGACTTGCTCCGCATACGTCACCTCACCAGGTCCCCAGTGCCTTCATCTTCCTGTGGAGTGAACAACGTTCCAGCGGTAGGCGTGGTTCTAAGTTGTGCTACTTCAGGCTAACCTGCAGGAATCTCAGGAGCACGGCGACAGGCGACACTGTCGGTCTCCCCTTCTCACGTAATTCGCTTGCGCGTTAAAGGGGGGGCTCTGAGCATCGCGCCTCAGGGGCTCCTACTGACTCTCCAGCCCTCACCCCCTGGCCTTGACCATGGCACTGCAACGTGGCATACCAGCGGCGGCTGAGCTTCGCTCGAGGGTCGGGACCCGAGGACGCAGAGCACAAAGAAGGATGGGAGAAAGGGAGGTCGGCTTAGAGAGCTCAGGTCTGTTCGTACGTCAAGGGGGGCCCTTGGGCATCGCAACCCAAGGGCCTAACTGTCCACGTAGCCCCTCACTCCCTAGTCTTGTCCTGGCGAACAGGACAAACCAGCGGCGGCTGAAGTATGCGCGGGGCCGGGCCCTACCGATGCAGAACACCAAGGCCTAAGTCCAGCATTTCCTTCCTGAGGGCCGTTCGTACGTCAAGGGGGACTCCTGAGCATCGCGACTCAGGAGCCTAACTGGTCACGTAGCCCCTCACCCCTTGGTCTCGTCCTGGTGATCCGGATGACCCAACGGCGGCTGAGGTACGCACGGGGTCGGGCTCAACCGACGCAGAACTCTAGGGCAGGCGGGAAGGAAATCGCGAAATCTCAGCCACGCGACATCGAAAGCAAGCCAGGCACACCTCTTGAGGAATCACCTCACACCCATCAAGTTAAGTTGTGAATCCCATCAGTGTGCCATCATCACTTGAAGAGTTGGATTCTGCAGTCACGCATTAGCAATGTGACCTCCCTTTTTAGCCTCCAGAAGCTGCTTGCACGCTAAGGGGGACCTCTTGAGCATCGCGCCTCAGGAGCTCTTACCGGACCCCGGTCCGCTCAGCTCTTGGCCTTGACCACGGCATCGCGACCTGGCATACCAGCGATGGCTGCAGCTTGCCTTGGGACTGGGACCTGCCGGCGTAGAGCACCAAGTTACTCAAAGGGTAAAAAGGAGCAACACTGCCGGAGCGAGGCCAACAAATAGAGTCTCTTAGAAATGATAATAAATACTGAAGCAAAAGCATTACACGTTCTTTACACGCCCCCATGGGGTTGGCTTTGATTCCTCGCAGGGAGCACAAGAGAAAGATGTCGGGAGGCCCTAACTACGGCTATCATCGTCGACGCCACCATAAACAGTGGGCCACAAGAGGCCATCTCCGATCCCACTCAAGTCACTATTGGCGACGAGCTCGTGCAGCTGATGCGCTCCGGGCACGGCGCGAGCTCGGAGGCACGTAGCTGTCGTCGCTCGTCCCCGGAGACTCGTCAGCCTCGGGAGAGCTGCTGGACTCCCAAGGGAAATCACTGCTGCTGGGAGAGATGGAGGTGGGACCGATGGCTGGCATGGCGCCGGCCGTTGTGCCATCCCGATGTCCCCCTCCGGGGTAACACTCCAGGTGGCATCCCTCTTTGTTGAACACCTTGAAGAGCAACACAGAGGCACCTCCGTACTTGAAGTGGATGGCGAGGGCGCCTTCCGCACGGCAGACGCGGGCGACCTCGCCCCATCCGCGGGTCATGAAGATCTTGCCCGGGGAGACAACCTCAACCTCAGCCCCTGTCGCCGGGGCCCGGCACTCGGCGTGCTGTAACCACAGCTCGAGCGACCCTCTCGGCGGCATCTCTACAGAGAAGAATGGTGGGAAGCGGATCTAGGAGCTCGGAGGCACCGCCGCCCACACCACGAACTCGCGCGAAGAGCCTCCAACATGCGTTCGCGGGACGGCGGTGTGCACCACACCGGCATGCTCGACGCGGCCAAAGCGCGGGCGGCGCTGGGCGCTGCCTTCTCCTCCGGAGCCTTGCCCTGACGTACAAGGGCAGCGGGTAGCCGGGGGAAGGCCGCTCGTACCAAGGCCTCGTCACTTCCAGCCTCAGGACGGCGCAACGAGGGCGGAACGATCTTTTCTTCGATGGGAGAAACCCCGGCTCCTCATGGGGGGTATTTCCCTTCTCGGCGGCGGAGAATCGCCGAATCAGCACCATGGGTGGCGCTGCCAAGCAAGGAGCAAAGGGGAAGAAGAAGAAGCAGGAGGAATGGAGGGAGAAGATGGGCAACAGGCGATCCGCCCATCGCCTTATTTATAGCCAAGAGAAGGCCAACCACCGGCCTCCGTAACCGCAGGTAATGATGGTCTTTGGTGCATGTAGGGACTTGTCAAGTCGTGAAGTTGCCGAGGCGGCGTGGGGAAGTGGAGACGCCCACGTCCCGTCAATCGCCACGCGTCGATCAAGGCCGCAGGCTTTTGGGGCCCGCGACGCTCCGCACTTGACCCTTGACTTCGCCGCGAAGCCAAGTCCGAGCGCACCTTGGGCCCGGGGGCTACTGTCGACGTTCTGGGAATGGGGGTACCCAGACTTGCCTGCCTGTGGACTAGAGCGTGGCTCGTCCGGCGGCCTGGTACAGCCCAACTTCATCGGCAACCACTCAAGACCCTCGCGAGGGGCCAAGCCTCACGAGGCGGACAGCGCATGACCTTCCGAAGGGAGGCCTCACTAGGCTGGCTCCCGAGGAGCGGAGATATCAAGGCAAGGGGCACCTCACGAGGTTCTCGTGATGTGAGCCATGACGACCAAGGCCAGGCGCGCGCCAGCGGGTGTAGGATGCCAGTTTCCTCTTTGGTGCTAAAGGGGTAGGCGCAGGTGAGGAGTCCCGAGGTGTCAGGAAAAGGTTTCCATATCGGTGCAACAAGAACAAGACCAGCAGGATGGCAGAGCGAAGGTCACCACCGATCCCACAGCGGCGTCACCACCAGAGCCTTTGGCAGGCAAAGACCACCTTTTGTCAGGATAGCTTGTACTAGCTGCCTCCTTCAAACTTGGCCGTTGTGGGATCCCTTCCCGCTCAATATTTGGGAAGAGGACCCGGGCATCTATAAATAGGACTAGCCACCACCATATGGGGCATCTGATCTTGAGCTAACCCAACCTAGGACGATGGGATCACTGAGACCACCCTTACACCCACTAGCTCGCCGAGCACAAGAACACCTCTCCTCAGGAGGTTGTTCTTCCCATGTACAAGTTCATCCTCAGCCTACAAGGCAATCCACCACACCACACTAGATTAGGGTATTACACCACAATGGTGGCCCGAACCAGTATAAACCCTTGTGTCTCTTGTTCTTCGGGTTCGACGAGCTAGGCCTAGGAATCGGTGAGAGAGCGAGTTAGAGCGGAAAGGAGAGATCTTCGTGCGCACCCCAGTTTTCGAACCTCAAGGGTTTGCCGGATCCCACAGTCCGACAACGGCGGACTCGGAGTTACCGAAGTCTTTGAACCCCATCTCAGATTGTGGTCAAGGGAGCTGACTGATGGCACTCATGGAAAATGGATACGGAGCCGTGATATCTACTTGGAAAATTTGCTCCCAAATGGTGCTCTCAAGGGTTATGTGGGTGTGTTTGGCTTTGCCGAGGGAGCAAATGTCATTTTCATGGTCACGGTTACTGGCCTCTTCACAATCAAACTACAGCCAGAGCGCACGAGGAAGGTGTTTGATGTTCATGGGTTCTGTAATCTGATTCCAGTTGTCAGCTTCTACACTCCACATTCTAGGCTACAAGCACTCGGGGGAGTACATCACGATCCACCGCCGTGTCCGAACCCTATTCAGGGGGTGGGTGGGTGGCAGGGGGAGGGCAAATCACTAGAGCGGGCACACGAGCTGTTCTATAAGGGGTGGAAGGCTCTCAAGGAGAGGTACTTTGCCAATGCCATTAACTGCTTCAGCCACGCCCTCAAGATTCAAGATGGCAACGGGGCCCCGAAATCCGCGTCCCCGCGGGTTTTACCCTATTAGGGGACGGGGATGGGCACCTTTTCATCCCCGCGGGGCTGTTATCGGGCACATTATACAACCCGACACATTTCGTGGGTTTACACCCGTTTCAATAGTCCCCGAACCCGAAACCCGACAAAACCCGTCTAAATACACATTCGATACAAGTGGTGGAGTTCTAAGTGACCACCGTAGTCGTCTTACCCCAGAAATCTTAGAGGCCTCGATGTGTTCATCTTTGTTGCCGAAATGTGATCATCTTTGTTGCTGAAATGTGGTATCATGTTGCTGAAATACACTCTATATAGGTATTGAACCATCTACAATTGTTTTTTGTTGAAATTTGCTCAAGTTATGCTGCTAAAATATGCTTGTTTTGATGTTGAAATGTTATTCTTTGTTGCCACCATGTTTGTTTAAATATTTTGATTTTCTCGTGGGTTCCCCGCGGGTTTCCCGAAACCCGATGGGTTTAGGGGACGGGCGAAAAACTAGCCCCGCGCATGGTGATGGGGACGGGGACGGGTTTACGATTTTCTCGTGGGGATGGGTTTGGGAAGGCAAAACCCGATGGGTATCGTCCCCGTTGCCATCTTGACTCAAGATCAGGTTAGGGTTCTACTCCCAAACTCCATTAGTTCTCCCAGATTGACAGGCTGTAGTGTATGTACGTGTGGATTGTGTGTAATAATAAATTCCATTTAGTTCAGTGTTCTTTTCACGTGTCCTTAGTTACATTAATACTTTGCTTACAGTTAGCTTAGTATAAGATTTAAGATATTCCGTGACAAGGTGATTACCAAGGGTGGTGTTTTGGTCTCACGTGTTGAGAAGCGTGATGCTGTGTGTTGGTATTTGAGGTATAATAACAATACCAGGGCGTTAGGGCCTCACATCTTCTGTTATGATGTATGTACTGCGGTGAGCATCATATCAGTCCCAATGCTTGAGGGATATGTACTATCCTATTCGACAAGGGTTATATCCTCTCGAGTACTGGCTAGAAGCAAAATTCCATCGATGTGCAGTTTATATTTATGTACGGTACTTCAGAATTGTATTTCATGATCTGAGCAAGCACTGCTAAGTTGTTAGAAATGTCGGTCAACATAGCATAGTTAGCACCTTGTGTCTTGAAAAAGGTTGATCGAATAAGGATGATCGTGTTGTTCTACCTTAGATTATAGTAACGATGATGGCCTTATTGCTATGTTAAACATCTTATAATTGTGAACGAAAGGAGTAACTTAAAAACGAGATATTGACAAATTTATGTTATGATGTCATGTAGGGTACTACATTATGGTGCATTTTCTCCGGAGTGTGCCAGCACGTATTATGGATATGAACGTGCCTTGCTATGTAAAGCTCTCGAAGCGACCAATCCTTCGGGTAATGTTTCAAAGAGTGCACCAAATGAAGAATCAGTCGAAAGTACAGCTACAGCCAGGAAAAATGATGCTGCAGGGAGCTCGAAGACCTGTATCAATACTAAGCATGTTCCACCTTTGGAGAAAGGTGATTCTGAAGGTATGCTGTTGCTGTGTATCACTTGAACCACTGTTGGGTGAAATATATTGCTGCATTTTGCATTGTTCTCAGGATTTTGTGTGGAGATTCTCTTGTATAGAAAGCTGGGTGATTAGTTGACCCCACAGCTTTAACGTGACCAGTGCTACTGCCCCAAACAGTCGTATACTCTGAGAGCCATTATTGCTTTATTTATTTATATAGTTGATAACATCCTTCGGATTACAATCATTTATCATTGTTTGTTCATGCCAACTGAAAAGTATACTTAAAAAAACTACCAATAAGTACTGTACTCTTGCTAATGCAAAATAATAGTCTTGTTGGGGACTCATGGAAAAAGGCTTTCACCCCGGCTTATAAATAAAGCAAACCACCAGAGCCAAACGGTACACAAGAGTTCACCCAGACACCCACACAGTCACACGAACATAGAGTACAAATAGGTGCAGCTGAGGGCACAACTCAACAAGCCCTAACAAGAGAAACAAAAAAATGCGAAGGCGGGACAACCGCGGCATCCAAGAAGGAGCTAATCCGGCTCGGGTGGTGGAGGAGGGAGCGGCGGCGCCAAGCGAAGAGCCATCGCGCGAATGTCGGAGATGATGGCGGTGATGGCGTCCCGGTCCTGGTGACGGCTAAGCGGCCGCCAGAGCTGCAAGTAATCACAAAATTTGGACACAACATCAGTAGCGCGTCGGAGAGGAACCCGCTGAATGACAAGCTTATTACGCACAGTCCAGAGCGTCCACGTAAGCACCCCAATGAGCAACCACCTAATTTGGCGGCCCGGCATGGGGGAGGCCTGAATCTCGGCAAGGAGATTAGGGAAGTTGGTGTTACATCAAACGCCACCGATCGCCTCGCGGAGGCAGCCCCAGAGGAACTGGCCGGACACGCAGGAGAAGAAGATGTGATTCGTGGTCTCTTCCGTCCCACATAGGGGGCAGATACCGTGACCCGGGCCATGGCGCTTAATCACCTCCACGCCAGAAGGAAGCCGGCCACGGATCCATTTTCACATGAAGATTCTAATGTTGGGGACTTGAACTGTTTGCTGTTCGAAGCACTCTCGAATCCTCATCATCATTCCACATGAGACCGTTTAATCAATCGTGTTATGCAATTGCTTTTAAGGTGCAATCTTCATACTAGATGATGTTTAAGGAAACAGAGAAATGCTTTTACTGCTCACAGGGAAGCTTGTTACGGGCTGACCATATTTTGATTGTGCGTCCTCATGCTGGATGCTAGCTATTTTCCTTTTACGCTTCTATTTATTTTTGTCTTCCATGTACATGTGGAAAGGCAATGGCAGACTAAATAGATATGTATCTTTGAATCACTGCCTTCATTCCACTTATTTAATGATTTTGTAACTTTCTGTCTAGCAGGTGTACTTGTTAGTTGTTACGTACTACATAAGAGTTCCTCCTTTTAGCAATTATGCGTTATAAAAGCTAAGCAATGATGTGAATAGCTGGTGCTTTACATTTCCACCAAAATTCCAACTATTTGTTTCTAAGTGCACTAATGTACTATATGATCACACTGTACATATAAAGTTGGATCGGTTCTCCATGGTCTCGATTGGCAACGGCGCGCACTCCGCTTTCTGGCTGGATGACTGGATGGGAAGTGGCGCTCACTGTCATTGGTTCCCCGCACTCTTCTCGCATGCGATGGATTGGTGCGAGAGGTGGTCCGATGTGTTCTGCGCGACACCCTGGTCCTCGCCTCTCTCGTGTGGGTGCACTGCAGCTCCGTGTCCTGGCCCCCATTGTGGTGCTGAACGACTGCGAGGAATGAGGGGACCTTGACTTGACATCGTTGCGCTTTACCCCCTCCCCCTCCCCCACACGCGGGTGAAGTTCTTCGCCTGGCTTCGGGTTCAGTGGCATGACTCTCTGCTGAAGAAAAAGATCCTGACAATGGCCGACGCAATCTGCTTGATCTGTCCCGCCTCGGAGGCGACATCGACCCACATTATCTTCTCGTGCCCCCTGCGGCTCGTTTCTGGGGCGTGGTGGGTGGTCGGCATCCCGCTGATGCCAAAGTCTGGAGGCTGCACTCATACGAACGTGGATTTATAAAGCTCGGGTTTCTGGACACCTCTTATCCTTACCCTCCAATATTGCTTTAAGATCTGTGCTACACAACTAACTTACAACACGGAAATTTCTCTTTTTTGTTCCTTCAAAACTAAACAAGATATGAACTTCAAACTCCGCAGAACAACAAAATATTTTACTACACTTAGGGAAAAACTTTCAGATTTTTTGGTCCAACATAGATATACAAAATGAGATTTTTCGAGTATAAGATATTACTTTTTTGTATATATGATTCACGAAAAAATCTGAAAGTTTTATACCACATTCTAGTTAGAATGTTTTGTTGTCCTCCAAAGTTTTAAGTTCATATGATGTTTTATTTAGAAGAAACAGAAAAGACAAGATGTGCTCGCACAAATCGCGGTGCATAAATGGATGGCTAGATAGGGGGTGTACGAAAGTCTATGCTTTCTCAAATGTTAACCGTACTCGTACTCAGCCCCTGCTGCAGTTTCCCGCAAAGAAGGCTCCAGCGTTCACTCTCCTATGCTGTCGGAACATATGGAAACATCATAACAACGTCGTGTTCCAGGGGTGAGCCCCGAGCCTGCCATTGTTCCTCCTACGGTGCCGTGAAGACGCCGCTGTTTTTAGAGTGTGGCTAGGACGCGGATCTGCACCATTCGGACTACTGGCTTGAACGCTTGAACCCCTGAACATGGAAATGCTGATATAATTGCTGGTTAGGGAAATACTTGAAAGAGAGAGTCACGGGGATGAGAAGATGACAGGCAATGAAGATTCTGATTTGGATCTGACGTGGAAAGTGTTGAATATAGCAAGAGCGACAGTTGCCAGGAGCCCAGACAAGACAATGGAGAAAGCTAATATATTTTCTGCTCTAGGTGAAGTCGCCATGAAAAGAGGTAATCTCAGTTACCTTACCTTAGTTACCACTGTGTTAGCCTGGTGAGCTGTCATTCGTGGCCTCACCCTCACATTTGATTTCACTTTTGCACAGGACAGAGAGAACTTACTCGGTTACTATTTGAAAGCCTAACCATATTGGAATATTTGGTTAGGCCTGACCACCTTGGAATGATCCAGCTGTATCCTCCTTTGTGGTGATAAGAGTGCCAATAACTCTGCCGTATAGTGGTAGTAGTTGTTGTAGTACAAATCAGCATGCTAGTGTAGTATACTGTGTTTTTGAATAATTTGAGTTGATCCAAATCTTGCACGGGCGTGCCTTCACCTGCTTAAATTCACGTGTTAGTGTACAATTGGGGACAAACTGTGATTACCAGAGAAAAATGTAGGTAGATAATGCTGGTCTATTTTAATACTTTCCTGTCTGAGTTTTATTCTTCCTTTGTTGGTTACCTTAATTCAATTCCAGAAACTTCCACATATGTTTGGTCTTTGAGCTAGCATCTAACACTACCAGAATCGCCCCCTATGCCGACGGCCAGGGCCGTCGGCATAGCCCTGAGTCCCGTCGGGACAGACCTATGCCGACGGCCCCCGTCGGCATAGGGTCGTCGGCAACATATACGTCGGCATAGCCTGGTTGGCCGTCGGCATATATGCTATGCCGACGGCGGCCGTACATCAATGCCGACGGCAACGACCGTCGGCAAAGTCCGTGCCTAACGGCGCCCACAGCCGTTAAGTTCGCCCAGCGACGGGCCGCCACGTGGCACATGGCTATGCCGACGGCCTGCCGTCGGCATAGGGCAGCCACGTGGCGACCAGTCACTGCTCGTGGACCAGGTCTATGCCGACGGCAAGCCGTCGGCATAGGGAGCCACGTGGCGGCCCGGCGTTGCTCGTGGACCTGGGCTATGCCGACGGTCGCCGTCGGCATAGGCATGCCACGTGGCTGACTGCCGTTGCTCGTAGACCAGGCCTATGCCGACGGCCCGGCCGTCGGCATATATTGAATTATAAGCCGACGGCTATGTCGTCGGCTTACTCATTCATACGCGGCTCCCAGTAGCTG
>LR738715.1:40085587-40134758 GCA_902687465.1 Secale cereale
CCCCCCCCCACCAAGCAGAATTCCTTCCGTGTCGACCGTTTCCCCCCTCCGTGACACGGCAAAAGCGACGTTCGTTAAGGGGGGGGCGGCAATCGATATAAATCGGGAATTTTTTTAGATAAGGCATAATTATCTTATGCAAAACAAAAACTAAAATATAGTAAAAACAACAAAGCAAAGTGAAAATAAAAAATAAAGTAAAATAAACCTATGCCGACGGCAAGGCCGTCGGCATACCTGTACAGCCCACGGAGGTTGTGCCGCGGATCAATGACGTGGCGTGGCACACGGATCGATGACGTGGCGAGTGAGCCTATGCCGACGGCCTGGCCGTCGGCATACCTCTGCCACAGATAACAGAAATGGAATAAAAAAATGAATTAGAATAAATGTATGCCGACGGCCTGGCCGTCGGCATATCTACCTTCGTCCCACGGATCGATGACGTGGTGTAGCACACGGATCGTGGACGTGGCAGAGGGGCCTATGCCGACGGCCAGACCGTCGGCATACCTCTGCCACAGATATGCCGACGGCCGCCGTTACGGGTCGTCGGCGTAGTGTCAACGCCGTCAGGTGTTCTGAACTGACCGGGCAGGTGGGCCAGGTCTATGCCGACGGCCTGTCCTATGCCGACGGCCCCCGTAGGCGTAGCCCGTGCGGTCCCGACAGCCTGTGCTATGCCGACGGGGCCGTCGGCATAGATGGATGTATGCCGACGGCCTTTGTACGCCTACGGCCTACCCTTGGCCGTCGGCATAGGTCTCTAGATGCCGACGGGGGCCGTCGGCATAGATTTGGCCGTCGGCAAACCCTGTTTTTCTGGTAGTGTAAGGTTGGGGATGCAATCCCATATTGTGCAAAGGCTATTTCAGTATGCAAGTCACGTATACAGAATCTGAAAAATGCCAAGGAAGATTTGTTGGCTGATAATGATGTTTGCACATTTGCTGCTGAATGAAGCTCAGGAAATTTCACTCCAGGAGATGAGATATCTTCCCTTGCTAGATTATTGGCCCGACTCTAGAAGAAGGTGAACAGACTGGATTTTATTCGTGTTATCAATTTGGTTTTGCTCATGAATCTAGTGCTCTATTGTGGAAGAGGACGTTTTCCTTGCTTGTAAGGAACGATAACATCTCTGTTAGTTGTTTTGGTTCAGCTTGAAGAGCTGGAGCAAGCAATTTCAACCCCAAGCGCTGTTGGAATTTTGCTAGTAGGCCTTTGGCCCAAAGCCCAACTAAAATTCTGAAATTCTCTTGGCCCATTCATGCACACATGTGAGTGGAGTGAGTGAGGCTAAAGTTTAGTCCCACCTCATAAGTTGAGAGAGAGTTGCACCTCTTTATAAGGTGAGGTCTTCTACCGCTTGTATGAGCATGAGAAGAGGAGACCTACTCGCTCGCCTCGCCACGCCACGCCACTCCTTGTCACGACGCGCCGCGGGTTGCGGGATTGAGCCGAGCCGAGGACAGAGCTATGCACGTTGTCTATATTTTTGCTGCTCGGGAAAGTTAATGAGTCATTAATTAATAATTAACAGACGCGTTAATTACTGAACCGTTTCCGATTCTTTTGGATCGTGACGACTTGGACGTGGGGTTTATTCCCACGACCTACCCGGCCCACACTATACAGTTAGGCAGACGTCTACCCTAGCCGCCGCCGCTTCGTATGGTTTCTCATCACCGTTCCAGATCATTGCGCCGCCAAGCAAGTCTTCTCCATCCCTCCTTTCGGCATGCACCGGGAGAAGGGACAGCAGACCTCCGGAACCCCGCCTCTCATGATCATGTACGGGAGAGGGGCGATCGGGTTTTTGGTGAGCGCACTCGCGCGACTACTGGCAGCGACGACTTTGCGAACGACGACTTCTTCCCCGACCTCGGCAACCTTATCCTCGACGACATGGGTGACAACGTCAACGCCGGCGGTGCTGCTCCCGCTGCACCGTATGTGATTCTATCCTTCCTGTTCGAGATCGTGGTAGAATTCATGTTTCTACTATGTGCCCTAGATGTCATCTGTTCATCTGCTATGCTAGTTCACATGATTAGTTTAATCTCTGTTGTTGCAGTCATGACTTATCTTTTGTTTATTCGGATTAAATCTCGTAGTAATTTTCTCATATTTCCAACAATCCAAAAACCTGATTTTAGGCAATTTACTCCGAGTGGTTTTGCTGCGCATCTGAAGCTGCCTGCCTTTAAGTGGGCGCAATATAAGAGGTGGCGCACGAGAGCAGTCTACTGGTTTCGGACCATGGGCTGCTATGTCGCCACCAAGGGCAAGCCTGGGGGCGATCTTAATCCAGCACAGCTGGAAGCTTTTGAGAAGATCGATACCCTCTTTAAAGGCGCTCTTCTGAGTGTTCTTGATGACTCAATTGTGGATTCGTACATATCGTTTGACAACGGCAAGGACATGTGGGCTGCACTCGAGGCCAAGTTTGGTGCCTCGGACGCCGGCAGCGAGTTGTACGTCATGGAGCAATTCTATGACTACAAGATGACTGATGAGCACGCTGTTGTACAGCAGGCTCATGAGATACAGTCGCTCACAAAAGAACTGGAGTACTTCAAGTGTGTGTTGCCGAACAAATTTGTTGCCGGGGGCATCATTGCCAAGCTTCCACCTTCGTGGAACAATTTTGCTACTTCCCTGAAACACAAGAGACAGGAGTTTTCCGTTGCGGATCTCATTGGTACTCTTGATGTTGAAGAGAAGGCGAGAGGAAAGGACACACGTGCTCGAGTTGCTGAGGGAGGTTCTAGTGCCCACATGGTACATAAAAAGAACTTCCAGCCCAACAAGTTCAAAAACAACAAGAACAAAACTCAGGGCAAAGGCAAGTTTGATACAAAGAACAAGCCATCACATGCTACCAACTTCAAGAAGAATTCTCATAAGAAGGGGAAGGGACTTTGCCATGTCTGCGGTGATCCTAATCACTGGGCTCCGAAGTGTCCTAACCACTTTGAGGAGCGCGAACATGAGAAGAGCGGCAAGTCCGCTAATGTTGTCATCGGTGATACTGATATGAAGGAATCAGGGTACGGTATTTTTCCTACCATCCTTTCAGTATTTCAATCCCCTGATTGGTTAATTGACACCGGTGCCAATGTACATGTTTGTGCTGACGCCTCCATGTTTTCTTCTTACCAGGCCACTGGGACTTCTCCCGTGCTGATGCGGAACGGGTCACATGCCATCGTTCGAGGTGTTGGTACGGTCGATCTGAAGTTTACTTCGGTGAAGACCGTGCGTCTGAAGAACGTTCATCATGTGCCGTCCATCAATAAAAATCTCGTTAGCGGTTTCCGTTTATGTCGAGATGGTTTTAAGTTGGTTTTTGAATCCAATAAAGTTGTAATTTCTAAGTGTGGACAATTTGTTGGAAAAGGCTATGAGTGCGGAGGCTTGTTCCGCCTATCTTTGTCAGATATTTGCACTAAAGTTATTAATAATGTTTGCCACAATAATGAGTCTGATATTTGGCATTCACGACTTTGTCATATTAACTTTGGATGCATAACGCGGCTAGCCAATATGAATTTAATTCCGAAAATCTCTACTGTCAAGGGCTCTAAGTGCCAAGTATGTGTGCAAGCTAAGCAACCTCGCAAGTCCCATAAGACTGCAGAGGCAAGAGACTTGGCGCCACTAGAGCTTATACATTCTGATCTTTGTGAGATGAATGGCGTGTTGACAAAAGGTGGAAAGAGATACTTCATGACGTTGATTGATGACTCCACTAGATATTGTTATGTGTATCTTCTGAAATCAAAAGAGGAGGCTTTGACTTTCTTCAAAAACTATAAAGCTGAGGCAGAGAACCAACTTGATCGAAAAATTAAACGGCTTAGGTCCGATCGTGGTGGAGATTATTTTTCCAATGAATTTGATCTGTTTTGTGCGGAACATGGTATAATCCATGAGAGAACGCCTCCCTACTCACCCCAGTCAAATGGGGTAGCCGAAAGAAAGAACAGAACTCTAACTGATATGGTTAACACCATGTTAGACACTTCGGGTCTATCCAAGGAATGGTGGGGGAGGCGCTAATGACTGCGTGTCATGTCCTAAACTGGGTTCCCACAAAGCATAAGACCATGACTCCATTTGAGGAATGGGAAAGGAAAAGGTTGAAACTCTCTTACCTACGTACTTGGGGTTGTTTGGCGAAAGTCAATATACCAATTCCCAAGAAGCGCAAGCTTGGACCAAAAACCGTGGATTGTGTTCTTCTGGGCTATGCTTTTCATAGCATCGGCTATAGAGTTTTGATAATAAAATCTTAGGTGTCCGACATGCATGTTGGTACGATTATGGAGTAAAATGATGCAACTTTCTTTGAGGACATATTTCCTATGTAGGATATGTCGAGTTCATCAAATCAGGAGATACCTACTCCATCTAGTGAGGAATTCACTGTAATTCCTGAACCCACCATTGCAATGGAACACGTTGAGAATCCTGCTGAGGGTGACAATGGAACTCCTGTGAGGAGTAAGAGACAGAGGACTGCAAAGTCCTTTGGTGATGATTTCATTGTGTACCTCGTGGATGACACACCCAGGACTATTTCAGAAGCCTATGCATCTCCTGATGCTGACTACTGGAAGGAAGCTGTACGTAGCGAGATGGATTCCATCTTAGCTAATGGTACCTGGTAGATCACTGACCGTCCTTATGGGTGCAAACCTGTAGGATGTAAGTGGGTGTTCAAGAAGAAGCTTAGATCTGATGGTACGATTGAAAAGTATAAGGCACGACTTGTGGCCAAGGGTTATACCCAGAAAGAAGGTGAAGACTTCTTTGATACTTACTCACCCGTGGCTAGACTGACCACAATTCGGGTGCTACTATGACTGGCTGCCTCACATGGTCTTCGCGTTCATCAAATGGACGTTAAGACAACTTTCCTCAATGGAGAGTTGAAGGAGGAAATTTACATGGATCAGCCAGATGGTTTTGTAGTACCTGGTCAGGAAGGAAAGGTGTGCAAGTTATTAAAGTCTTTATATAGCCTTAAACAAGCTCCTAAGGAGTGGCATGAGAAGTTCGAAAGAACATTAACTGCTGCCGTCTTTGTAGTAAATGATGGTGACAAGTGCGTGTACTATCGCTATGGTGGGGGCGAAGGAGTTATTCTTTGTCTGTATGTCGACGACATATTGATCTTTGGAACCAAACTTGATTTAATCAAGGAGGTTAAGGATTTCTTATCTCACTGTTTTGAGATGAAGGATCTAGGAGTAGCTGATGTCATCTTAAACATCAAGCTGTTGAGAGATGAGAAATGTGGGATCACACTGCTTCAGTCTCACTATGTGGAAAAGGTCTTGAGTCGTTTTGGGTATAGCGACTGCACACCTTCTCCAACTCCATATGATGCTAGTGTGTTGCTTCGAAAGAATCGACGGGATTGCTAGAGATCAACTGAGGTTTTCTCAGATTATTGGTTCGCTTATGTATTTGGCGAGTGCCACGAGGCCTGACATCTCTTTTGCTGTGAGCAAGCTGAGTCGGTTTGTGTCAAAACCGGGAGATGATCATTGGCATGCGCTTGAGAGAGTTATGCGCTATTTGAAAGGCACCGCGATCTATGGGATTCACTACACCGGGTATCCTAGGATACTGGAGGGCTATAGTGACTCAAACTGGATTTCTGATGCTGATGAGATAAAGGCCACAAGTGGTTATGTTTTTACAGTTGGTGGTGGCGCTGTTTCCTGGAAGTCTTGCAAGCAGACCATCTTAACGAGGTCAACTATGGAAGCAGAACTCACAGCATTGGACACTGCCACTGTTGAAGCAGAGTGGCTTCATGAACTCTTGATGGACTTACCTATGGTTGAAAAACCAATACCCCCTATCCTGGTGAACTATGATAATCAAATTGTGATCGTCAAGATAAACAGTTCGAAGGACAATATGAAGTCCTCAAGACATGTGAAGAGGAGACTAAAATCTGTCAGAAAATTGAGGAACTCCGGAGTTATTACGTTGGATTATATCCAAACGTCGAAAAACTTGGCAGATCCCTTCACAAAGGGTCTATCACGTAATGTGATTGATAATGCATCGATGGAGATGGGTTTGAGACCCACCGCATGAGTTGTCCATAGTGGTAACCCACTCTATGTGATCGGAGATCCCGTGAAGTAGAAGTGGGAGACAAGCTGTTGGCCAGCTGGGAGGAGAGTATCCCTATATTAACTATCCCACTCCGTGAAGATGTAATACTTTCCTGATCTGCATAGCAGGTTGATACTTATCTTAATGTGTTCCAAGTGGCTTATTCGGGTAAGCAGAGATGTTGTCCTGCAAAACATCTTCTGAGGAACACACCTATATGAATTTGACTGTTAACGTAGCAGTCTGTGAGAATTGGGTGTTCTCTAATAAATTCATGAAAAGGCCCTGGAGTATGACGTATACGCTCCACCCGCGGGGAAGCCTTGCGGCAGCCAAGTATCGGTCAAGAATTTGTGTGAAACTAATCTCACAGAAAACTTGTAGTTCAAGGCATAGTCCACTATTCAAGTTGTGATCTAGTGTAGCATACATCTCTAAGTGGAAGTTCAACTTCACAGTCTCCACTAAGCACCGGTATATAAACAATGTTTTGGAACTAAATGATGAGATGTGCCAATGAGACTTTGTGGGGGATTGTTGGAATTTTGCTAGTAGGCCTTTGGCCCAAAGCCCAACTAAAATTCTGAAATTCTCTTGGGCCATTCATGCATACATGTGAGTGGAGTGAGTGAGGCTAAAGTTTAGTCCCACCTCATAAGTTGAGAGAGAGAGAGTTGCACCTCTTTATAAGGTGAGCTCTTCTACCACTTGTATGAGCATGAGAAGAGGAGACCTACACGCGCGCTCCTCCTCCTCGCTCGCCTCGCCACGCCTCGCCTCGCCTCGCCTCGTCACGCCACGCCACGCCACGCCGCGCCGCGCCGCGGGATTGAGCCGAGCCGAGCCAAGGACAGAGCTATGCACGTTGTCTATATTTTTGCTGCTCGGAAAAATTAATGAGTCAATAATTAATAATTAACGGACGCGTTAATTACTGAACCGTTTCCGATTCTTTTGGATACCTGGCCCGCACTATATAGTTAGGCAGACGTCTACCCTAGTCGGCGCCGCTTCGTATGGTTTCTCACCACCATTCCAGATCATTGCGCCGCCAAGCAAGTCTTCTCCATCCCTCCTTTCGGCGTGCACCGGGAGAAGGGACAGCAGGCCTCCGGAACTCCGCCTCTCGTGATCCTGTACGGGAGAGGGGCGATCAGGTTTTTGGGGAGCGCACTCGCGCGACTGCTGGCAGCGACAACTTCGCGAACGACGACTTCTTCCCCGACCTCGGCAACCTCATCCTCGACGACATGGGCGACAACGTCAACGCCGGCGGTGCTGCTCCCGCTGCACCGTATGTGATTCTATCCTTCCTGTTCGAGATCGTGGTAGAATTCATGTTTCTAGTATGTGCCCTAGATGTGATCTGTTCATCTGCTATGCTAGTTCACATGATTAGTTTAATCTCTGTTGCTGCAGTCATGACTTATCTTCTGTTTATTCGGATTAAATATCGTAGTAATTTGCTCATATTTCCAACAAGCGCCGGCATAGCTAATATTATGAAGAGGGCCGTCTCACAGGCAAGTGATGAACAGAATGTTAGCCGTGAGCCCGTGACATCACAGGAGATTGTTGGCAGAGACATGAAACGAGCTAATGACAAGCTGATCGCAGACGAACCTTCTCCAAAAAGACTTGCAGAAGATGATTAACCATCTGTGAAGGAAATGTGATATCAGCTAAGTAGATAGAAAGTCTGAATATCCAATGTTGGCCGTGCAGTTGTAATATCAGAAGTAGGTATTCGAATGGTTCATCAGTGAGTGAGATACGCATCCATTGTTTTTAGCTGTTTTCCAGTGATACCTTGCCCATCCATCACCTTCCATTGTATATATTCAATCCCATTGTTTGCCGTGCTTCGCAAAACCTTGTGCTGTTTGCTGTTTTCTTTGACGGCAGAGTCGTATTTGAGAAACCATTTTGGATGTTCTTTACTGTGTCAAATGTCTTTCTTAATAAAGACTCATATTAATAAATTATGTTTTGCCTTTCTTAATTGATCAGCTAGAGAAGTTGGCCTTGTGTACATATCAGCTGTACAAATATCTCAGTCTGCTGCTAATGTGTTGATGGTTCAATTTCTGTTTTTTTTTTCAAAACGAGGCAAAAGACTTGCCATTTTTATTGATTAAGAAGAAGATAATTGCCCAATTAATTGATGGAAAACCGAACTAAAACCAATACATCACAACCCACATGACATGAGCATCACCGTCCAACCTGGCCACGGACATGGAACAAGACACGACGGCACATGCCAACGGATGACCATACGCGCAAGCAACCGACGGCTCCAACTTTGACGACGAGCAACACAAGGGAAATATGCAGGACTTGCGCCGACCTTGCCCACCGCAAACGCCTACCGAATGTTTGTCATTGTCACCACTGGACATGCTCTAACGCAGCTTCGACTTCAAAGCAACCCAACAACCAGGGAAGAGCACCTCGAACACGTCGGGAAGAACCGACTACCGAAGATCACGCCGCGACCCAAGCTCCTCTCAACGCCATCATCGTTGCCAAACAGAAACCAGCGCCCCGCCTCAGCCTCAGCAAACCATGCGGCGAAGATGCCGCCATCGACAGCGAAGATGCCATCATCCTCCAGACTCTCAGTCGTAGTCGATTCCGAGAGGATGCCCCTAAGGAGGAGAAAGACGCGAAGATGCCTCCATCGCCGGATCCAGCGGATCTGAGGTTTCCCTCCGGAGCCCAAGCCATGGGAAGAAGGTGCAGCACCTCCATGATGACGCTTCCAAGAAAGACCGCGGCATCCGCGGGCGCCGCCGTCGCCGGCTCCGGTGAAGACTGGAGCAAGGATTTCTCCTGGAAATGTGCCGACCACCTACCACCACCGACCGCCGCCCACGAACCACCACCCATGCCGAGGCCGACTCCAATCTAGCCACGAGACCCCTTGATCCGCAGCACCCAGAAGCGCTCCGCCCCCTGGCCGAAGCCGCCACCATCGAACCCGGGGCCGCCACCCCGGCAACCACAACCCACCACCCTCGACGATATCACCACCAAAGGAGCCTGACCAGGCCCATCGGTCTGGAGCCCACATCACCAGATCCAGAGGCAAGGGAGGGCCTGACCAGACCGGTGACTTCGCCCCAGGCCTCGGTGCGAGATGGCCGGCAGACAGAGAAGCCGCCGGGAAGCCGCAGCCTCGCGCGACGCATAGTCCTCCGCCGTCAGATGTGACCGGACTCACATCGAAGGATGGAGAGGGGGCGCCGCGGTCGCTGAGCCCCAACCACACCGCAAGGCACAGCCACGCCGAAGCCGCGCGCCGCACCGCCAGCTTGAGCCACTACCATGGGAAGCCGCCGTCACAGGGACTCCAGATCCGCCGCCGCCTCTTGCCGTCGTCGGACGAGAGGAAGAGGAAGGAGAAGACCCCGCCACGGCCGTCCGCCGCCCGGGCTTAGCCCGGCGGCCTCCTCCAGCGACGGCGAGGGGAGGGAGGGGCAAGGGGACGGCCCGGCGGCGCGGACGAGGGCTCCGCCCGAGTCGCCAGAGAGGCGACTTGGGGGACGAGACCTCTGTTTCCAAGACTCGGTTTCTTAGTTTGTGATGCAGTTTGAAAGATGCAAAGCAACATTCTCAATTGAATGAAAAAAAATGGTTGAATGACGTTTTGAATGTCGACATTTTCTTTCATTCATAACATATTTTTTTCAGGTTTGCTATTTCACATCTAGATGTGAGATTTATTTATGTCTACCATCATTTGCTCAAAACAATGATCGCTCATAGATTACACATGCTGTAATGTTGCAAACAAGCTCAGATATCTAACCTAACATTGGCAAACTGAGCAAAATTGCATAGCAAAATCATGTATTAAGCTGATATAGGATCTACTACAGGCCTGACAAGATGGCGGCTATGGATGTAGGTGACGGCGGCCGAGGCATCATGCTGCACATCCGGATCATCTCAGGTGAGAAGGCTGGACAAGGCAAGCCGTAGATGATCTCGTCGGCCAAGGGCTCCTGGGGCTCTGGATGTCTTCCATCCTCCATCCGGTGGTATTGGTCGTCGTTACGGTCTGCGGCGATGCTCTGCTTAATTACCATGCTCACCTTATTAAGAGAGTTTGCTTCCGTTGCATTGGTTAATGTGTCTATGATAAAGATGCTACTTTCATGATGGTGCTTAGTAGTTCAGGTTTTCTTTTGGTTAATCTCAAATAGCTGGGGGGTTCCCAATGTGTTATTGGAGTACCAACTTGGTTTGTTTGCCTATGATATGGTATGATTTAGTAATATCTTCCTTCGAGAATTTATTTTGATTGACTTGGCGTATGCTCACGCATATTCAAGACTGTAAAGAAAGTCTGTCAAGCCTTGATGATCTTTTATTTCTAAGTAGCGATATAACTACCATGCCTGATTCAATATTGCTTTGTCGCTCTGCATGATTATGACCGTCATTGCTCTCTTAGTTGGTCGCTCCCAGTCTTTTTGCTAACCTCCACCTGTACTAAGCAAACTAACCATGCAATACATAGCTCATGGGAAAGTAGCCTAAAAACTATTGTGGTAAATAATATGTTGCTTATGTATCTCATTTCTTATAAGTTGCTTGCTGAGCGATAACCATGTTTCTGGGGACGCCATCAACTGTCACACTTTTGTTGAATATCATGTGAGTTGCTATGCATGTTCGTCTTGTCTGAAGTAAGGGTGATTTACCGTGGGTTGAATTAATATGCATATTGTTAGAGAAGAACATTGGGCCGCCAACCAAAGCCATGCATCATGGTGGAAGTTTTAGCTTGGACCTTAATCCTCAATCTCTCATGAGAATATGCTTATGCATTAAAGAGGAGTCCATCATCTATTTTCTATGTTGTCCCGGTATGGATGTCCTCAAGTTGAGATCTATCAAAAACGAGAAATCAAATGCGATCTATCTCCTTGGACCTTTGTACAGGTGGCATAGAGGTGCCCCTTTGTGACACTTGGTTAAAACATATGTAATGCAATGATAACCCATGGCGATCCGAGCTAATTAGGACAAGGAGCGAGCACTATTGGTATACGATGCATGAGGCTTGCAACTTATAGGATGTTTTATGCATGACACATATGAAGTACTACTACCGTTGACACAATTGCTTCCATGTTTTCAAAATAAAAAGCTTTAGCACTTAACCTTTATTTTACCTTTATATTGAAGCACTAACTACTGAGAGGATGATTGTCATTCTGAGTGTAATGTGCATTGTCCCAAAGTAGCATTGTCTTTTGCATGATTGTGATATCGTTTATTCTGAAATGATTGTATCTAGTCATCACTTAAACCTTGAAGGTGCCCCTGCATTTATGTTTTGCATCACTAAAGGGGGCAAGCTAGATATCACTTTATCATATTTGCACATCATACTCATTGCAAATCTTTTTGATGTTTCAGTTTCATGTTGTAAAACTTTCAGTCATTTGTGATTTTCTCTTGAGGCAACTTAATTACTTTAGAATCATTGTCTCAGTAAGCTTTTGTCATATGACTATGACAAAGTCCTATATGGTTAATAGCATGTCACCACAGAAATTATTCTTGTTATCATTTACCTACTCGAGGACGAGCAGGAATAAAGCTTGGGGATGTTGATACGTCCAAAACGTATCTATAATTTCTGCTTGCTCCATGCCACTTTTTGGTGATATTGCTATGATATTCATACACTTCCATACACTTTTGATCATATTTGGACTAACTTACTAATCCAGTGCACCCCAGTGCCAGTTTCTGTTTTCGGCTGTTTTTGTATTTCAGGTTTTCACGTTTCGAGAACTGCCCAGAAAAATCCAGAAAAATTATATAAAAAATCAGCGATACGGAAAAAACACTGCGTCCGAAGGGCAGCCTGGGGGGGCACAGGGGCTCCAGGCGCCCTGTGGGCGCCCCCCCCCCCCTGGGCCGCGCCGGGGGGGCGCCTGGGCCCCCCGAGGCTCCTCCGCCCTGCTTTGGCATATATTTAACGGACCCTCCGAAACCCTCAGAACAAAAAACTCTTTTCGCGATCCCATCTCTGTTCCGCCGCCGCCGCCGCTTCCAAGATCTGGAGCACCAGGAGAACTCTTCCCGGTACCCTGCCGGAGGGGAGGATCACCACCGGGAGCTTCTCCACCACCATGGACGCCTCCCGGATGACTCGTGAGTAGTCTCCCTTGGACCATGAGTCCACGACCAGTAGCTATGTGATGTTCTCCTCCCGTTCTTGTGCTTCACTAATTAGTCCTCGTGAGCTGCCCTACATGATCGAGGCACCTATGTAATCCTTATGTTGTTGCTATGTTGAGTTTGCTGGGATCCGATGGATTATGAGATTATGTTCAGATTGATCTTGAGTAATATATTTGATTCACCTCTTTTATATTTTAGTTCGTAAGTAATTCTTGCATGTTCTCCGTTGTTATTTATTGCTTTGGCCGAGTAGTAGGTAGTGACTCCAAGAGGGAACGTTATGCTCGATTGTGGGTTCATGCCCCTCGATGACTAGCTTGAGTGACAGAAACATGAGTCTAGGGGATGTGCTGTTGCCACAAGGGGGAAAACCACGGTGCTTGTGCCCGCGGGTGCAAGGATTGTTTACTTTACGCAAAGTTCTTTTAATGCAGTTGTCTGTTGCATTGAGTTTACACCATGGGTGGGACTCGCAACTTAATACCAGCGAGATGTTCAGGATAGATATGTCAAGGTGGATGATTAGTAGTAGATATTGATGGATTTCGGTCTACTTACTTTGGCGTACCGCCCATGCTTTGAACCTCAACCTTTCTTGCAATGTAGTCAGCATTGGTTTGCGTTCGTGGTCCTGTCAATTGCCCAGCTGTAATTTTTTTACCTCACATAGCTGTTTTATCGTCTTTTGGGAGAGAGACATCACTAGTGAACATCATGAGACTCCGGTCCGTATTACCATCATTGATCACATCCACTATTTACTTTTCGTTATTTACCTACTATTGCAAAAACTATCTATCACTACTATCACTGCTTTTAATCCTTTGTGAACTACAAGGCCGGAGAGATTGACAACCTCTCTGTACTCGTTGGGAGCAAAGTTATTTGTATCTGTGTGCAGGTCCACGTTGGTTGCTACTAATCTGGCGCCGTAGCAATTGACACCTACTTGTTGAACCTAGGAGTCTCTGGGGATTAGATCCTTGGCATCTTTGCTAGGGGAAAACACTTCTACTTACTGCATCTTACACCTTCCACTTGGGGTAACCAACGAGGGGTTCGAGGCCCATCAGCACATGCCAACGGATGACCATACGCGCAAGCAACCGACGGCTCCAACTTTGACGACGAGCAACACAATGGAAATATGCAGGACTTGCGCCGACCTTGCCCACCGCAAACGCCTACCGAATGTTTGTCCTTGTCACCACTGGACATGCTCTAATGCAGCTTCGACTTCAAAGCAACCCAACAACCAGGGAAGAGCACCTCGAACACGTCGGGAAGAACCGACTACCGAAGATCACGCCGCGACCCAAGCTCCTCTCAACGCCATCATCGTTGCCAAACAGAAACAAGCGCCCCGCCTCAGCCTCAGCAAACCATGCGGCGAAGATGCCGCCATCGACAGCGAAGATGCCATCATCCTCCAGACTCTCAGTCGTAGTCGATTCCGAGACAATGCCCCTAAGGAGGAGAAAGACCCAAAGATGCCTCCATCGCCGGATCCAGCGGATCTGAGGTTTCCCTCCGGAGCCCAAGCCATGGGAAGAAGGTGCAGCACCTCCATGATGACGCTTCCAAGAAAGACCGCGGCATCCGCGGGCGCCGCCGTCGCCGGCTCCGGTGAAGACTGGAGCAAGGATTTCTCCTGGAAATGTGCCGACCACCTACCACCACCGACCGCCGCCCACGAACCACCACCCATGCCGAGGCCGACTCCAATCTAGCCACGAGACCCCTTGATCCGCAGCACCCAGAAGCGCTCCGCCCCCTGGCCGAAGCCGCCACCACCGAACCCGGGCCGCCACCCCGGCAACCACAACCCACCACCCTCGACGATATCACCACCAAAGGAGCCTGACCAGGCCCATCGGTCTGGAGCCCACATCACCAGATCCAGAGGCAAGGGAGGGCCTGACCAGATCGGTGACTTCACCCCAGGCCTCGGTGCGAGATGGCCGGCAGACAGAGAAGCCGCCGGGAAGCCGCAGCCTCGCGCGACGCATAGTCCTCCACCGTCAGATGTGACCGGACTCACATCGAAGGATGGGGAGGGGGGCGCCGCGGTCGCTGAGCCCCAACCACACCGCAAGGCACGGCCACGCCGACGCCGCGCGCCGCACCGCCAGCTTGAGCCACTACCATGGGAAGCCGCCGTCACAGGGACTCCAGATCCGCCGCCGCCTCTTGCCGTCGTCGGACGAGAGGAAGAGGAAAGAGAAGACCCCGCCACGGCCGTCCGCCGCCCGGGCTTAGCCCGGCGGCCTCCTCCAGCGACAGTGAGGGGAGGGAGGGGGCAAGGGGACGGCCCGGCGGCGCGGACGAGGGCTCCGCCCGAGTCGCCAGAGAGGCGACTTGGGGGACGAGACCTCTGTTTCCAAGACTCGGTTTCTTAGTTCGTGATGCAGTTTGAAAGATGCAAAGCAACATTCTCAATTGAATGAAAAAAAATGGTTGAATGACGTTTTGAATGTCGACATTTTCTTTCATTCATAACATATTTTTTTCAGGTTTGCTATTTCTCATCTAGATATGAGATTTATTTATGTCTACCATCATTTGCTCAAAACAATGATCGCTCATAGATTACACATGCTGTAATGTTGCAAACAAGCTCAGATATCTAACCTAACATTGGCAAACTGAGCAAAATTGCATAGCAAAATCATGTATTAAGCTGATATAGGATCTACTACAGGCCTGACAAGATGGCGGCTATGGATGTAGGTGACGGCGGCCGAGGCATCATGCTGCACATCCGGATCATCTCAGGTGAGAAGGCTGGACAAGGCAAGCCGTAGATGATCTCGTCGGCCAAGGGCTCCTGGGGCTCTGGATGTCTTCCATCCTCCATCCGGTGGTATTGGTCGTCGTTACGGTCTGCGGCGATGCTCTGCACGAGCCCGGCCGTCTCCTCCTCCACCTCCGAGATCGAGATCGGCATGACCAGATCGAGATCGCCTCCTGGCCCAACTATGACGATGTCGTTGTCGTGATATAAGTTAGGGATATCTTGTTCCACGTTGTGGTGGTAGTCGGCGTTGTCCTCTGGCGTCAGGCCGGCATCCACCTGCTGTATGTGTTCATCTTCATCGACCGCGTGCTGCGCGCTCCCTTCTCCTCCAAACAAGGCTCCAAACCAGTCTACCGTAGGTTGATCTGTAGGTTGATCTGCAGGTTGATGGTTCAACGCCGCCGTCTCTGCAGCTGCTGTTGTGCCTAGGTTGTCCACGCCTTCCTCGACCACCATGTTGTGCAGGAAGTTGTTAGGCGACGGAGCAGTGCCGTCCATACATTGCACTTGGGACTGAGCTGTCGGTGGCACGGCCAGATCGCCTCCTGACCCAACCATGAGGACGTTGTTCTGGTAGAGGTTGATAGGCTCCATCTCCTGCACTTGAGCTACTGCCATGTCTGGGTCACCTCCGTAGCAGCCGTCTACACCTTCCTCGGACGCCATGTGGTACCAGAGGTTGTCCAACTCCGTTGCATCCAACTGATTTTCATCTGCACTAGTGTGGCGACGGTAGTTGTCGGCGTCTTCTGTCGGCGTGCTGGCGCCCAGGCCCTCCGCCAGCAGTGGGTGTCCGTCATGGTCAACCATGCGCCGCGGCCGCGCGCTGGCGGCAGTATCCTCGGGGTGGACGCAGGCCGCAGCCTTCCTCTTCCTCTTGAAATTGACTACCGGATCGGACGGGAGGATCTTGCAGAGCACGAGGTCGCCGCCTCCGTGCTCCTCGGAGATGCCGTACTCGTACATGATCCACCCGGCCCTCACGTTCTTGCCGGACACGCTGTCCTTGACCATGTAGGAGAAGTCCTGCACGTAGCCGCCGACGGCGCTTCGTCCCTCCACCGGCTTGGCGCGATGCTCCGAGTGCCAGTGCTTCCCGACCACGCCGTCGATCGTGCGCGGCTTCCTGGTCGGGTCGCCGCGCGCGTTCTTCTTGCGGCCGTCGGGGTGGCGCACGGTAGAGAAGAAGTACCACACCGGCTGCTTGTGGACGCCGTGGCCTTTGCCGGTGCCAGGGGCCTTTTCGAACGCGCGGGCCAGCTGCTCCGGCTCGGCGGAGTAGACGCTGGCTTCGTGGATGTAGCGGCCGGTGCCGGCAGGGAGGGGCTCGCCGGCGATCTTGCCGCGCAGGTACACGTCGGTGAGCTCTTTGTGCTGCGGGCTGAAGGTGAAGCCTGGTGCGACCCCGACATCACGGCGAGACGTCGTCATCGTCTCTCGATTAGGGTGATAGGGTCCCGGCGAGCAAGCTCTCTTCTCGTTGGGATGTAGACCTAGCTAGCTAGCCTGATCGGTGATCGCTAAGCAAGTTTTGCACGTACGTACTTGGTGATTTGTGAAGCCTCCCTCCTTTTATAGTGCGGGAATATATATATTGGTGGGCACACTGTCAAGCTCTCGGTTTCGCCGTGTCCGAATACTGAATACATACATGCTAGCTTGATCGCTAAGCAAGTTTCCTTGTTTTAACCATGAGCGTACATGCATCATAGCCCAAATCGTGACTACGAAGCACCTCCGGTTTTGATATCTACGTACTTATTTCGGATTCTAACTAATTAGTTTGTCCTTTTCTACTATAGCTTATCACATGCATCTGTTATAGCTTATCGAACCGATCAAAAATACTACTCCCTCTGTCCGAAAATACTTGTCATCAAAATGGATAAAAAGAGATGTATCTAAAACTAAAATATATCTAGATACATCCTCTTTTATCCATTTTGATGACAAGTATTTACGGACGGAGGGAGTAGTTAATTAGCACACAGGCGTACGTGGCCCCGCTCACAGGTCGTGTGGCGGATGGATTCGCAAATGTAGTATCCACAAAAATCATTCACTTGTTCCTGCCACAACCACTTTACAAGAAATAGAGGTCAATCAAACTGATAAGCAAGAATGCCAAATGGTATTGATGAAACTAGCGCTTGAATCAATAGGAGATGCGCGGAACATGCTACCATATAGTACTTACTTTCGGGTGTCTAAATTGCAGCTTCTTCGGCAGTACCGGAGCTTTTTTGGTGAATTTTTTCCAAACCCTGCCAGACAAAGAAAACAATTACTTGATATCATAAATGAACAAAGTTGCTGATATGCATGGTGGATAATGATCGATTTAACTTACTTCTCGAGCATTTGAGTCATGTCCGCATACTCCTTGGGATCTTTTCGTTTAGAGTCCAAGACAGTTACTACTCCCTGCTCAAGCTTAATCTCTAGGAGAATATAGTGGAAGCTGCGCACGCATGCATGAACTCATTAATTACATTACTATAACCTTGACTAATATATAAGGGAAACCGAACATGGACAAGACAGTAACACTGATACGCCTCAAACCTATCTACTTTTCCAAACACTTTTGCTATTGTTTTGCCCTCATTCTTGCATGATTTGAACTAAAATAACCCGGACTGACGCTGTTTTCAGCAGAGCTGCCTGTATGGTTTTATTGTGTGCAGGAAAACGGACTTTTAGGTATCTCAGATAATTCCAAGAAAAATCACAGAAAATCCACGCACCCGAAGGACCATTGTGCCAGAAGTGGGGCCAGAGGGCAGCCAGGGGGGCCCCAGACACCCTGCTGGCGCGGCCCCACCCCTGGCCGCGCCGGGAGGCCGCCTGGGCGGGTCCTCCCCCCTCTGGTGCCCTACCTTGGCCCGTATTTATCCCCGTGATGAGAAAACCCCAGAACAGAAGTCGTTTTTCCAGTTTCCGTCGCGGAGCCGCCGCCACCCTCTGTTCTTCTTCGGGAGGGCTAATCTGGAGGCTGATTTGGCCTCCGGAGAGGGGAGATCGTCGTCATCGTCATCATCATCACCACTCCATCCTCCCTCCATGACTTCTCCTTCCATGTGTGAGTAATTCCCTGCTGTAGGCAAAGGGGATGGTAGGGATTGGATGAGTTAGATCATGTAATAGATTATCAGATTATTGGGGGCATGTTGCCTATCATCTACTTTGGTGTTTATCATCTTTGCTTCAACTTGTTGCTCTTAATGCTTGTCACTTAGGGCCCGAGTGCCATGTTTTCATATCTGAACCCTATGTGTTTGCATGAATATATTTGTGTTCTTGATCCTATCTATGAGTTGATTGCACCTATTATGGTCCGGAACCGGCGATCCCAAAAGTGACAGCTTGGGACACCAAAGGGGATGGTCCATAATTTGAGGATTCCATGTATCCATTGAGTTCATTGCTTTGTTCCGGTGCTCTTTGACAGGAGCACCTTAATCTCCATAAGTTCCTTTTGGCCCCGTTCGTAGCGGGATGGTAGGAAAAAAGATGTTGTGCAAGTTCTTATTGCAAGCACGTACAACTACCTGTGGGATACATGCCTAATGTTTGATATTTGCCTAGATGATCATTACTTTTCTGTGTGCCTTGCCCCAAGTTAGATTCATGATGTATCTCATCCATGCAGCGCCCAACCATCCATCTCCCTAGCCTACAGTGTTTCAATCCTGCTGTTTATTAGTTGTTACTTTTGCTGTTTACTTTTACTGTCACCACCATCACTATCATATCACCGTTACCACTTATCTTTTGTTGCAAGTAAGTATATTTCAGGTGCGGTTGAATTGACAACTCAATTGTCAAAGCTTATAAATACTCTTTGGCTCCCCGTGTGTCGAATCTATAAATTGGGTTATTCTTACCCGCGAAGACTATCTCGATCCCTTACGGTTGAGGGTTATCAAGCACCGTTTTCTGGCGCCGTTGCCGGGGAGCATAGCAATATTTACAAGTCTACTTGAAGTATCCTACCTGCTGCACTTCATCCGCTATGGGTAAGAAAGGAGACCCCAAGGTTCCGATCTTACTATCCACCACAAGAAGAGGTACTATTCTGAACACTAGTGCTACACTTGATTCACCTTCTGTTATGAGTAAGTTTGCCTCACCACCACCACATGATGCTTCTACTGAATCTGTTACTATGTCCGATACTTTTGATGACGCTTCTACTACTCTTGATGATATTGGTTCACTTGGTTATGCTCTTGAGAAATAGATCGCTGCTGCTGCAAAAAAATATGGAATTGAAATTCCTGTTACTAGCTACCCTATTGGTGGAACTTATGATTATCCTGATTTGAGTAAACTCAAGGAGAGACTCCTTGATGATGATTACATTATGCTTGATGATGATTTATGCAGGGAACTGACAGAGTTTGCCGACTCTGACCCTGAAGCTATTAAGAAGCTGCTTGAAAAACACTCCTTGAAGAACAAGACTGTTCCTGATCCTGAATTTGCTACATCTCCTATATGCATCAATGATCCTGATTATGATTTCTCTGTTGATCTTTCACTTATATCTATGGTTGAAACTGACCCCTTTTATGGCAGAGAAAATGATGATGCTATTGCACACCTGACCAAACTCACTGAGTTGGGTGGCTTGTTTACCACGAATGAAAAGATACGAAACTTTTATGTGACTAAGCTTCTTCCTTTCTCTTTGAAGGAAGGTGCTAAAACATGGTATGATGCACTACCATGTGGTTCCATTAAGAGTCCTCAAGACTTAGCTGACTCTTTTGTTGATAAGTACTTTCCTGCTCATATGCAACATGCTGCTTTACAAAGAATTTATAACTTTAAACAGTTGCAGGATGAGCACCTCCCTAAAGCTTGGGGGAGGTACTGTAGTCTGATCCAGGCTAGACCAGGACATGGAGTCCCTAAGAATGAATTAATCGATATATTTTATGTTGGTCTAACTGATGAATCCAGGTCCTATTTGGATAGTTGTGATGGTTGTGTTTTCAGGAAAAGAACACCAGACGGTGCAGAAGAATTGATGGGCAGGATCGCCAAAAACCATGAAGATTGGTCCGTCCCTGAACCACCTCCACCACCAAAGAAGAGGGGCATGTTTGTTCTAAGCCCCGAAGATATGCAAGAAGCAAAGAAGTCTATTAAAGAGAAAGGTATTAAAACTGAAGACGTGAAGAATCTACCCCCTATTGAGAAGTTGTGTGAGCCTACCACTCACCCTCCTATGGTAGAGGTACACTCTCTTTTAGATTTCAACGCAAGTGACATCCCTCATGGTAAGCCTCCTGATCAATGTTTAGATGAGCTTGATAATTTTATTATGAAGCAAAGTCATTTTAATGAGAGGATACAAAGTCAATTGCATGATAATTCCCTTGCTATCAAAAGTTTGCTTGATGTTCTAGGTAGAACAGTTAATGATGTTAAATGTCTTGTGAAGCATTTTCATATGGTTCAAACTCAGCTTGAACAAATTTCTAATGTGCAAAAAGATTTGCTTGCTAACAATGACAAACAAGATGATTTACAGGCCTTCGGGATTAAGACCCAAGGAGGAACTAGCACTCAAGATCCTCTCTATCCAGAGGGGTATCCGAGGAGAATCGAGCAAGATTCTCAAATGCAGGAAGAAGAAATTGTTGGCTCTCCAAAGAAGAAGAAGAAGAAACACAAGGAGGCTGATAATTCCAATGATCCTATTACAAGTGAAGAGCCAGCTGTTGATCCCAACAGTATATCTACCTCCGATGCTGAGACTGAAGACGGTGCCGAACCTGAAGATAAGGATAAGGAGAAGAATGATCCGCCTGAAGTTCGAGAAGAAGAAGCACCTGGCAAACGCAAAAAGTACACTAGAGAAGACTTCGTCGCAAGAAGACATGGGAAGGAAAGAGAACCATGGATAGAGAAACCCATGCCCTTTCCAGGTAAGTCTCTCAAATCTAAAGAAGAAGAGCATTACAATAAGTTTTGTGAGTGGATGAAACCTCTTTTTCTTCAAATCCCTTTGACTGATGCTATTAAGTTACCTCCCTATTCAAAATATATGAAAGATATTGTTACTAATAAAAGAAAAGTTCCTAATGAAGCAATATCTACTATGCTTGCTAACTACTCTTTCAGTGGCAACATTCCTAAGAAGCTTGGTGACCCAGGTATACCCACCATTCCTTACTCCATAAAGAATAATTATGTCAAAACTGCCTTATGTGATCTTGGAGCAGGAGTGAGTGTTATGCCTTTCTCTCTTTACAAGAGGCTTTGTTTAGAGAAACTAATTCCTACAGATATCTCTCTTCAGATGGCTGACAAGTCAACAGCCGTCCCGATAGGTATTTGTGAGGATGTTACCGTAAAAGTTGCTAATTGTTTGATCCTTACTGATTTTGTCGTGCTTGACATGCCCGAGGATGGGAGCATGTCCATTATTCTTGGTAGACATTTTCTTAACACCGCAGGTGCTATTATTGATTGCAATAAAGGAAAGGTTACATTCAATGTGAATGATAAAGAACACACGGTGTATTTTCCAAAGAAGACCGACGGGAGGCATGGCCTCAACTCTATAGAAAATATCGAGACCGTGAAGATTGGAGAATGGGACTATCCACTACATGTGCACCACAAATACAAAACTATTATGGTGGGGACAATTTCCATTAAAGTAAAGGTGCAATGATCACTTGGTAAGAGGTGGGACTTTTTGCTCTATATATCGCCGGTTCATTGGTAAGACTTGATCAACCTTACTAGTGAGCATGCTTTATATAGGTAAAAAGTTGAGCTTATTATGTTTTCATTTGTTTTAGCTTTTGTTTTCCTTGTTGTACCAAGTGTTTGTGTTTTTGAAGGTTCACAATACTAATCACTGCTTTAAGTTTTCAGAAAGTTTTGCAGCTTTTTGAACTTCGAAAAATTTTCAACAGTGAAGTTTTCAGAAAAATTCCAGAAAAATAAAAATAAAAATTTCCATGCCGGGAGTGACCAAGAGGCACCTGGGGCTGACCAGGGGGGCCACCAGTGGCCCAGGCGGCCAGCTGGCGTGGCCTGCCCCCTGGCCACGCCCATAGGGCGCCTGGGGCCCATAGGTCCCTCCTCTAGGTGAGTCTTCTTCCTCTCTCTCTCTTTCTCTCCAAAAACACGAGTTCTGCACCTGTTCTTGCGTTCTTGCTGTTCTTGGAGGCAATTTTCGATCTCTCTCTATAGCCTATCATTCGAGCTGAGATTTTGAACAAATACTCCCTGGTATGTAACTCCTCCACCCCTCCAATTAGATTTTTGGTTGGTGGCTTCATTTGTGAGTATTTAGTAGTTCTTGGTGCTGTGTAGATGAGCTTGCATGCATGTGTAGAAATTTATTTTCCAAGTTTTGATGCAAGTTTATGCCTTAGGTAAGTTAGTTGAGTAGTTTGCCTTAACCCACTTTGTTTAAATCCTTGTTTTTGTAATTTGCCAAAAATTTCAGAAATGAGTTTGTTAGGAAGGGCAAAGGGGTGGCTTGAGAAGAAGAAGCCCGCGCACTCCGATCGAGTTACTAGAGCCGCAGCTTCACCCTCGACTTCTAGGGTGAGCTACAATGAAAATCATGTGCCCCTAGAGTTGTTGGAAGACACAAGTCCAGCACGTGCGATGATGTTCCCATGTGATGAATTCCTTGAAGCTGCAGGAATTAAGGATGAGTTTTATAATCTTTGTGCTAATGCAGGTCTGACACGGCTCGTCACGTGCCGTGTTGTTCAGTATCAAAAACTCACCTCCGGTTTCATTAACAGTTTTAGATATAACCTTGATACTGGTTCTATTGAGTTTAAAATTTACAATAATCTTTTGACCATGCCCTTTGAAAAGTTTTGTGAAATAATAGGTGTGCCAAACATTGGGCGGACGGCGAAGATGACCTCTCAGCCCTCCGAGCTGAGAACCATCCTCAACTCTCTCTGCAGCATGGGTACGAGGGATATTCATCGGTCAAAAATCTCCAGCATCTTATTCCCTCACCTCAGGTATTTTGCGTATTATGTTGCTAGAGGGGTGTTAGCTCGTGACAACACGAGCAACATTTCTACGCCGGATATTGCTATCCTGGCAACCGCCCTCTCAAGGAGGTTTGATTATAATGTGGGTGCCTTAATTGCTCGACGCCTTTGCTATGAACGGTAACAGGGGAGATTTATTTGGTGGCGTTTATGCCACACTTATCTTAGAGTATCTTAAAGGCACCCCACACCCTGATGATAAGCCTTTTACTTATTTAAGTTTTGATCTTGCTGCTATGAAAAGGCATAAGTTTGTTACCATGACTTCTGAGTTTGGTAACCTTGTTTATATCTTGCGTTTCGGAACTACCGCGGAACGCAAGATCCGTCTACATGCACCTCTTTTGTTTGATTTTTCTCGCATGAACGGATGGTCCTTTGATGTTATCCAGTTCGATGAGTTCATGGTCCAACATCAGTTTCATAACCCCATGGAGGGGGTTGTGCCCGACGAGGAGGAGCACGGTGAGTTACCACCTTTTCAGGGGGAGACCGTCACCCAGTTTGGTGAAGGGTCTTCCTCTGCTTGGAGTGCGGACCCTTCTTCGTGGGAGGATCCGAGGACTTCGGTGTACGCGCCGGATACGACCCTTGGACCACTACAGGAAACAGCTAGTTTGCCGTCAGTGAGCATCTTTGCCGTCAGCTTTTCATCGGGGTAGACGGCAAAGAGCACTTTTGCCGTCAGCTGCTGTCGGCAAAGAATGACTGACGGCAAAGAAAACTTTGCCGTCTATGATTTTTATTACAGACGGCAAAGAAAACTTTGCCGTCTATGATTTTTATTACAGACGGCAAAGAAATCTTTGCCGTCTATGATTCATATTACAGTCGGCAAAGAAGATACTTTGCCATCTATAATATAAATGATAGACGGCAAATTTTTTTGTCGTCTGCCTTTTATATTACAGATGGCAAAGTATGCTCTTTGCCTTCATCCAATTAAAAAGAGATGGCAAAGACTGTTTTCAGAACGACTGTAGTTATTTTATTTTAGAAAATGCAAACAAATTCTAAAAAACATGAAATTTGTCATGCTATTGGTTTACGAATCCGAGAGGGCGTGCAAAAAGTTTGGAAAGATTTCATAAAAATAAACACTGTAAATCTATCAAAACAAAATGACAAAGAAACACAAAAGAATGGGGGCTTCCCATTGGCTGGCCACACACTCACCTGGATCGGTGACGTGGATGCCTGGGCCACCCCAACTGGCCTTATCCTCTCCATAATCGCACGGATTGGGCGGTCGCAACAGCCACGACGCAGACACCCACCCCAACCCCCACATCGAGCGCGTACGTTTGCAGCGCCCCTCAACACCCGCAAGCGCAACCTCCGGCGTGAAGCTCCATCCACCTCCGGAGTGAAGCTCCGGCCACCTCCGGCGTGAAGCTCCATCCACCTCCGGCGTGAAGCTCCGGCCACCTCCGGCGACCTCCGGCGCCGCGCCCAGTGCCCTACACCTCACCGCGCCCACTGCGGCCGCCACCTCGCCGCGTGAAGCTCCAACGTCGCGCCCAGCGCGGCCAGGGCCCTCGCCCGCCCGTCCACCACGGCACGCCACTTCGCCGCATGAAACTCCGGCGACCTCCGGCGCCACGCCCCGTGCTTGCCACCTCGTCGCGCCGAGCGCCCGCCACCTCGCCATGGCCAACACACTCACCCGCCCATCCACTTCGGCATGCCCCCTCGCCCCATGAAGCTCTAGCGACCTCCAGCGCCGCACCCATCTGCCGCCACCTCCCCGCGTGAAGCTCCAGCGTCGCGGCCAACACCCTTGCCCGCCCATCCACTACGGCCAGCAGCCTCTCCGCGTGCTCACCGCCGGATGCTTTCCAAGCCAGAACAACCGCAGCCACCAGACATGCTCAGGACCGACATGCTGGAACCAGAATGACCAAGGACGTCGCGCCCTCCTCCTTCCGGCGCCTCCTCACTCCAGCGTGGCCTCCATCCAGCGTGGCCTCCCTCCGGCAGCGGTGCTTTTCTCCGGTTGGGTTGGGCGCGGCCAACATCTCTTCTCCGATGAGGTCGACATGGTGAACAGCTTGGCTGTTGGGCGCGTGCGGGCGGCACGAATCTCAACTCCGGCGAGCTTTGTACGAGATGATGTGGACGTGAGGTGATGGGACTGTTGATCCAATTTTTTTTAATAAAAAAGAACGCTTTGCCGTCTGTGATGCTTGTGCCTAACGGCAAAGAAGTAGTCTGGCTCACGACAAAACACTAACGCCGTCCGTCCGGGTCGTTAGTCTGTTAGGTTGCTTTTCTTTGCCGTCTTGACGGTCTAGTTGACAGCAAACAGTATAGACTGACGGCAAAATCGTTGCCGTCATCCAAAAAAAAGCAGACGGCAAAGTATTCTTTGCCTATTTATCTTTGCCGTCTGACTTTGCCGTCTACTTCCTGACGGCAAACTCTTTGCCGTATGGATTTACGTCTTTGCCGTCTGTAATCCACAGACGACAAATTACCTATTTCCTGTAGTGGACTCACCAGTACCACCCCGGAGCAGGAGGCTCCTGGGGGCAGTAGCTACTACCAACTTAGGCCAAAAGCCTAAGCTTGGGGGAGTACGTGCGCTTCTCACTTTTCCATTGTATTATCCGTTTTATTTTTGTTCGCTTTGATCTTTTCGAAGTTTTTGCCCGTTCTTCTTTGTTCTTTCTTTGCAAAAACAACAAAAAGATTTTCTCTTTCTTTTGCTTTAGTTCAACCTTTGAAAAAAAAACCCCAAAAAGATTTCCTTTCTCTCTTTAGTTTGCTTTGTTTTCAGAGTTCAGCTCGAGTCCGTGATGGCATTTAATTATATTTCCTACGTTCGATCGTGCAAGTGACAAGGCAGTAATGACGAAGATCGACGGAAGGGAAGCAACAAGGAAACCGGTATGAACTCTTCTTGTTTCTACTTTTGTACATATGCCTGTACTTATGATCTAGAGACCAGCTTGTAGAGACATAGTGCTATGTTCACAATGCTTTCCAAGTGGTTCATGCTTTACTTGTGGCTAATCTTAAATAGCTAGAGTATATAATGTGTTATTGAAATGATTTACATGCATTGCATTGTTCATAGTTTGGTATACTAAGGTGGTATTTCCCTTTGGAGAATTCTTGGATCGACTTGGCACATGTTTACACATGTTTAAGACTAAAAAGTCTGCTTTGCCTTGGTGATCTTTGAGTTTCAGAATAGTTATATCACTTTCATGCTCAATTCAATGTTGCTTTGTCGCTCTGCATGATTATGACCGTTATTGCTCTCTAGTTGGTCGCTTCCCAGTCTCTTGCTAGCCTTCGTTCGCATTAAGCGGAATTCTGCTTATGCATCCAAATCCTTTCAAACCAGTTATTCCATATGAGTCCACCATACCTTCCTATGTGGTATTTACCGACCATCCTAACGAAGACTTTCTCGTACCATCTTGAAATTATTCAAATCTACTCCTGTTTTGTGCCTCTGTTTTAGCTCATGAGGAAGTAGTAGTTAATTCATGATCTTTTTAAGTTGGACAAGTTTTATCCCGGGACTGCATGTCTAATCTGCAAACCCCTAATACGAGGAGGAACTGGCATGAGTGCGCCCGGCTCATAAAAGATAATACAACAAACAAACCCTCCTTCACGCTTTGTTCATGAGAAATCAGAAAACTTTTGGCAGTGATAAACAAAGGAGATTAAGGGGATGTGATCGTCCCCGTGCGGGAGCCGTTCCTCGAAACTTGTCCACTTCAAGAAGTGATTGGGTTGTCTACTAACATTCGTTGACGAAATATGCACCTCTCAAAATCATTTTTTACCTCTGTTTTCAAAACCAAGAGCTCTGGTACATGTTTAGTCTTTACTTCCAACCACAGGTTTTCAACCTCGCCATCAAATTCCACGGTTCGAGAGTCTCCACCTTCTTTCTTCAAAGCACCAACTAGGAGAGCATAATTGTCATTCTGAGTGTAATGTGCATTGTCCCAAAGTATTACATTGTCTTCTGCATGCTTGTGGTATTATTTATTCTGAAATTCTTAGTTCTAGTCTCCTTTAAAAACTCTGGAGGAGTTTCTGCATTTATGTTTTACTTCACTCATGGAGGCTAGCGAGATACCACTCTAGTATGTTCAAGCTATGTGCAATGTAATCTTGTCTTGGTTTTCAGTAGTATATTATTTACTTTTGGTTATTTGTGATTGGTCACTTGAAAGAAGGATTGCTTCGTGCATTGTCCTCATAGCATTGTTTCAATACTTGCTAGACTATTTTCATAGTACATGCTTATATACATCTAATGAAGCAAAAGAGTTTGTCAAAGTTTTCTTTGTCGCGTCTAGTTCGTTGAACTGAATTGCTTGAGGACAAGCAATATGCTAAGCTTGGGGAGTTGATACGTCTCAAACGTATCTACTTTTCCAAACACTTTTGCTATTGTTTTGCCCTCATTCTTGCATGATTTGAACTAAACTAACCCGGACTGACGCTGTTTTCAGCAGAGCTGCCTGTATGGTTTTATTGTGTGCAGGAAAATGGATTTCTCGGTATCTCAGAAAATTCCAAGAAAAATCACAGAAAATCCACGCACCCGAAGGACCATTGTGCCAGAAGTGGGGCCAGAGGGCAGCCAGGGGGGCCCCAGGCGCCCTGCAGGCGCGGCCCCACCCCTGGCCACGCCGGGAGGCCGCCTGGGCGGGTCCTCCCCCCTCTGGTGCCCTACCTTAGCACGTATTTATCCCCGTGACGAGAAAACCCCAGAACAGAAGTCATTTTTCCAGTTTCCGTCGCGGAGCCGCCGCCACCCTCTGTTCTTCTTCGGGAGGGCTAATCTGGAGGCTGATTTGGCCTCCGGAGAGGGGAGATCGTCGCCATCATCATCATCATCACCACTCCATCCTCCCTCCATGACTTCTCCTTCCATGTGTGAGTAATTCCCTGCTGTAGGCAAAGGGGATGGTAGGGATTGGATGAGTTAGATCATGTAATAGATTATCAGATTATTGGGGGCATGTTGCCTATCATCTACTTTGGTGTTTATCATCTTTGCTTCAACTTGTTGCTCTTAATGCTTGTCACTTAGGGCCCGAGTGCCATGTTTTCATATCTGAACCCTATGTGTTTGCATGAATATATTTGTGTTCTTGATCCTATCTATGAGTTGATTGCACCTATTATGGTCCGGAACCGGCGATCCCAAAAGTGACAGCTTGGGACACCAAAGGGGATGGTCCATAATTTGAGGATTCCATGTATCCATTGAGTTCATTGCTTTGTTCCGGTGCTCTTTGACAGGAGCACCTTAATCTCCATAAGTTCCTTTTGGCCCCGTTCGTAGCGGGATGGTAGGACAAAAGATGTTGTGCAAGTTCTTATTGGAAGCACGTACAACTACCTGTGGGATACATGCATAAAGTTTGATATTTGCCTAGATGATCATTACTTTTCTGTGTGCCTTGCCCCAAGTTAGATTCATGATGTATCTCATCCATGCAGCGCCCAACCATCCATCTCCCTAGCCTACAGTGTTTCAATCCTGCTGGTTATTAGTTGTTACTTTTGCTGTTTACTTTTACTATCACCACCATCACTATCATATCACCGTTACCACTTATCTTTTGTTGCAAGTAAGTATATTTCAGGTGCGGTTGAATTGACAACTCAACTGTCAAAGCTTATAAATACTCTTTGGCTCCCCGTGTGTCGAATATATAAATTGGGTTATTCTTACCCGCGAAGACTATCTCGATCCCTTACGGTTGAGGGTTATCAAACACTCACTTGAAGTTGTAAGGAAAGAGTATTATATCTTTGTTTTCATTTTCCACCAATGATCGTAGCAAGTTGGCCTCGGTATCTGCCGCACGCAATTCAACCTCAGTTGCATCTATGAGATATGTGTTAGTGAACCCTATATCACCGACTTGTCTTTTCTTCAATTCGACGATCTTCAATCCGCATAATATAGTGAGGATAATTATAAATACATGCAATGAAAGAGCTGAGCTATATAGGGAGACTTAATGACAGAAGTAGTACTACTTACAGACAGTAGCAGGTGATCGTTGCTTTATCGAGGGCCAATTGATTGAAAAACTGATAGAACTCCTCAAATGGAATAGGCAACAGTTCAATTCCAACGAGGTCATACTCCGGTTTAACTCTCACATACAAACTATCCCTCCCCCCAGACTCTCTGCAGATTTTCAAGTACCAATCATGCAATCTTCGCATCATCGTTGATAGAGATCTTTCATCTTTGACGAGAGGCTTCCCATACTCGTATCTTTGTATCTGCACCTCCAAGAAATCATAATGTACATCATCGGGCAGGTAATCTCCAAGATTGCTATAACCGGGCATCATCCTCGGATCATTAGCGACGATGTCGCTAGACACCTTGAGCGGGGGGCACGATTGGTCCGCTTGTTCGCCAAGCTGGGCAATTTATTTCCCAGCTCGTCCTTCTGCTAACCTTTGATCACTTTTAGTACTTCCCGACCGCTTCGCTTCGTGAAATGACTTTTCAATAATGCGGTCATAGTTGTCTTTCGGCTGACTTTTCGATGGTTTCTTCAGGGCAGCAAGAGTGCGCTTTGCTTTCATCGGATCTATCTTCTCCTCCGGAGGTGGATGTCTCTGTGCTTTCAACCCTTCAAGCCAGTCCTTCACTTCGCCTTTAGCGATCTTCGTGTTTTCCTCGTCGGACCTCTCGTATGGTAACTTCTCTAGAGGTATGAGAGAAGGACCGAATCTGTATTGCCTCCCGCCTCTGGCTGTACTGCTAGACGCCGGCAGACCAGACGAAGCGGCTGTCTTCTTTCCTTGCTTACGCGCCAGAGCAGCCGGAGCAGCGGCAGGTCTCTTCCGCCCTTGCTGACTAGGTGGAGAAGGAGGAGGTTGGATGCTCGGGCACGCCGGCGCAGGCGGAGAAGGAGGTGGAGTGCCGCCACGCGCCGGAGAAGGAGCCGGAGTGCCCTGATCGTCACTCGCCGGAGGAGGAGGCGGTGGAGGAGGCGGAGTGCCCTGACTCGCCGGAGGAGGAGGAGGAGGAGGCGGAGGCGTCCAGTTGAGAATGTTGATGAGGTCCTTCCGCCATAGGCATATAGTCTTCAGTGAAGAACCCAGCCGAGTCTCCCCTTCACCGGTAGGATGGTCAAGCTGGAGGTCCTCAAATCCCTCCGTTATTCCATCCACCATCACCCTAGCATATCCTTCTGGAATCGGCCGGCAGTGAAAAGTTGTGCCGGGTCCAGTAGGATAAACAGAGCCAGCACCTGCCTTGACCTTCATATTTATCCATTGCGTCATAAGGTGGCAATTTTGAGACTCCGTGATAGCATCCACGGGATAGCTGGCAGGAGCCGTCAAGACATGCTCCAGCTGAAGCAGCTCAGTGGAAGCCACGCTGCTTCTCCGCTGAGATGGCGGGGTAGCTTCGGGGGAAGCTTCGGCAGTTCTTTTCTCCCGATTTGCTTCTCGTTCCTCTATCGCTTGTATTCTGGCATGCAGCGCCTGCAGTTCGGTTTGCTGCACTTTCTTCCTCCTCTCGTGGCATTTGTAACCGCCTGCGTCCGGAAACCCAGCACTCCACGTAACGGAGCCTGGCGTGCCTCGTGTCCGTCCAGGGTGCTCAGGATTCCCGAGGGCCACTGTGAGCTCGTCGTTCTCTCTGTCGGGAAAGAACGTCCCTTGCTGCGCTGCTTTGATATAGTGCCGCATCTTCTTGAGTGGTATTTCCAATTGTTTGTCCGTCCAAATGCACCACCCTGATACAGGATCCAAGGTTCCGCCAGCCCCGAAGAACCAAGTCCAGCAACGGTCTGGCCAGTTCATTGTCTCTGATTCGATCCCTTTCTGAAGTAGATCATTCTCAGCCTTGGCCCACTTAGGCCGGGCTCTGAGGTAGCCACCTGACCCCGTGCGATGGTGATGCATCTTCTTCGCAGCATTTTTCTGGTTTGTCGCCGACATCTTCTTACTCTTTTTCGATGTATTATAGGCCACAAATTTGGGCCAGTCATATCTGATCTTCTCATATATGCCTGATGTCTACACACGCTTCTACTCTTGTGGACTATGTTGGGCCTCCAAGCGCAGAGGTTTGTAGGAGCAGCAATTTCCCTTAAGTGGATGACCTAAGGTTTATCGAACTCAGGGAAGTAGAGGTTGAAGATGGTCTCTCTCAAGCAACCCTGCAACTAAGATACAAGAAGTCTCTTGTGTCCCCAACACACCTAATACACTTGTCAGATGTATAGGTGCACTAGTTCGGCGAAGAGATGTTAAATGGCAAGTGATATGGATGGCAAAACAAAGTAATATAAATCTGTAATAAAAAGTGCAGCAAGCAAACAAGTGGTAAACGTGAGCACAAATGGTATTGCAATGGTGGAAACAAGGCCTAGGCTTCATACTTTCACTAGTGGCAACTCCCAACAACATTAACATAATCGAATCACATGATATTTCCCATAAAACATGCAAAGGGGACACACTCGGAGGTCATTCCTTCGTGGTCAAGAGAGGACGAAAATTATGTAGGGCTACAAAATCACACCTCAAAGTTCGTAGTTCTCAATCTAAGGATTTCCCAATGTCACCGCGGCCATCCAAAGAGAGTCCCACAATCACCACAACATATCTAAAGGATAGTCAAAGACAAGCACCAAGAGACTCTCAATCTTCAATCAACACACAAGAGAGGAAATCACTCATGAAAATACTTTTCTAATCCATGTCCAATAGACCGCTGTCATCTTGGTCTCGGGGATTATACTAGATAAAGACAAGTGAGTACATCAATCCAATACATAGAGGAAGGGGAAATATCATGGGATCACTCTAGATTAACATAGCCTATGATCACAACGAAGATCACATCATGGGAGAGAGAATTGACCACATAGCTACTGGTAAGAACCTCAGCCCCGAGGAGGAACTACTCCCGCATCATGGAGGGAGGAAGCAACGTCGATGGAGATGAATCCGGGGGCACTTCCCCGTCCCGGCAGCGTGCCGGCGCAGGAATTCTGGTCCCCCGAAGCTTGATGGCGATGGCAGCGGAGATCGGAATCGCGTCTGGAGAAAAGGGGTCTGGAATCAGGGTTTCTGCGACGCGATGTAAATATATGCCAAAGGGGGTCGCCAGAAGAGGTCAGGGGGGCCCAGGCGCCCCCCCGGCGCGGCCTAGGGGTGGGCCGCCTGGGCAGGCCGCTTGGAGCCTCTGTGGGTCCCCTCCTGCCCTACTTTGGCCGCATGGAAGCTTCCGGAACGCTGATTTTTTATTAATTTTTTCTGGATTTTTTCTGGCAGTTCTCGTAATGGGAAAACCTGAAATACAAAAACAGCAGAAAACAGAAACTGGCACTGGTGTGCACTGAGTTAATAGGTTAGTCCAAATATGATCAAAAGTGTATGGAAGTGCATAAATATCATAGCAATATCACACAAAAGAGGCATGGAGCAAGCAGAAATTATAGATACGTTTTGGACGTATCAACATCCCCAAGCTTAATTCCTGCTCGTCCTCGAGTAGGTAAATGATAACAAGTATAATTTCTGTGGTGACATGCTATTAACCATATAAGGACTTTTCAGAGTCACATGACAAAAGCTTACTGAGATAATGAGTCTGTAGTAATTAAGTTGCCTCATGAGAAAATCACGAAGAACTGAAAGTTTTACAATATGATACTGAAACATCAAATAGATTTGTAATGAGTATGGTGTGCAAATATGATAAAGTGATATCTCGCTTGCCCCCTTTAGTGAAGCAAAACATAAATGCAGGGGCACCTCCAAGGTTTAAGTGATGACTAGATACAATGATTTCAAAATAAACGATATCACAATCATGCAAAAGACAATGTTACTTTGGGACAATGCACATTACACTCAGAATGACAATCATGCTCTCAGTAGTTGGTGCTTTAAAAGAAGGTGGAGACTCTTGAACCGTGGCTTTTGCTGGCAAGGTTGAAAACCCGTGGTCGGAAACAAAGACAAAGCATGTACCAAAGCTCTCGGTTTTAAAAAAACAGAAGTAATGATATTTTTTTTGAATATGCATGTTCCGTCAACGAATGCTAGCAGACAACTCAATCACTTCTTGAGATGGACAAGTTTCGAGGAACGGCTCCCGAATGAGGACGATCACATCCTCTTAATCTCCTTTGTTTATCACTGCCAAAGTTTTCTGATTTCTCATGAACAAAGCGTGAAGGAGGGTTTGTTTGTTTGTATTATTTTTTAATGAGCCGGGCGCACTCAATGCCAGTTCCGTCTCGTATTATGGGTTTGCACATTATACATGCAATCCCGGGGTGAAGCTTGTCCAACTTAAAAAGATCATGAATTAACTACTACTTCCTCATGAACTTACAACAGAGGCACAAAATAGGAATGCATTTTTTTCGAATAATTTCGAGATGGTACATGCAAGTCTCCGTTAGGAATGGCAGGTAAATACCATGTAGGAAGGTATGGTGGACTCATATGGCATAACTGGTTTAAAAGAATTTGGATGCACAAGCAGTCAGTCCGCTTAGTACAGGTGGAGGTTAGCAAAAGACTGGGAGCGACCAACTAAGAGAGCAATGACGGTCATAATCATGCAGAGCGACAAAGCAATATTGAATCAGGCATGGAAGTTATATCGCTACTCAGAAACAAAAGATCATCAAGGCTTGACAGACTTTCTTTACAGTCTTAAATATGCGTGAGCATACGCCAAGTCAATCAAAGTAAATTCTTGAAGGAAGATATTACTAAACCATACCACATCATAGGCAAACAAATCATGTTGGTACTCCAATAACACATTGGAAACCCCTCAGCTATTTGAGACTAACCATAAGAAAACATGAACTACTAAGCACCATTATGCACGTAGCATCTTTAACATAGACATATCAACCAATGCAATAGAAGCAAACTCTCTTAATAAGATAAGCATGATAACTAAAGAGAGTACAAGCAACCAACTAAACAAAAGCTCTTTAAAAAGATAAGCATGAAAACTAAAAGCTAAACATGATAGTAGCTATTGAAAGACAAAGAACACACACAGCAAAGATAGACATGAAAATTCTATGTTATGTTCTAGGTTGAAGTGGAGCGGGTCTCTCTCCCACACAAAGAAAGTTGGGTTCCAACTCGTTATGAAAAGCTAAAGAAAACTAAAAAGGAAACTAAAAGCAAGACGCTCCAAGCATAGCACATAACACATGAAGTGATTAAAATATAGTGGAACGAAAGACGAACTGATAATGTTGATGGAGAAGGGGATGCACGGGGGCATCCCCAAGCTTAGACGCTTGAGTCTCCTTGAATATTTCTTGGGGTTGCACGGGGGCATCCCCAAGCTTGAGCATTTGACACTCCTGAATCTTTTTATCATCTTCCCTCGCACACTTGAAAACTCCCTTCATACATAACTCATCATAATCTGATTAGCGAGGTTAGTACCCATAATAAAATAATTGTTCCTTGCTGGAAATAAGGATATTCTTGAAGATCTACTGTTTCTCAAGATTGCCAAAAGGTTTTTGCAAAGAAAAAGCAAGCTCTAGGTTTGCAAAATGAAGGAAAGGCAAAACAGGACAGAATCTATGAAAAACAGAACAGCAGGTAGTAAATTATTTTTTCGGGGTACTTCCGCAACTCTAATAAAAAAACTCAGAACAGACACACGAAAGACAATTCTATAGAGCACGCTGTCGAAAAAATTCAGACCAAAAATATGATCTGGTGATTTTATACGAATTTTTCTATCCAAGGACAGAATCTGTTTCCTGGACAGCACGTCACAACTTTTGAACTTTCTTGCAATCAGAGGCTACACTTGGCACAAAGCTGAAAAGTAGAGATACAATGATGATGCTACTGTAGTAACAACATCAAGACACAACAAAAGCAAAATAAAATTTTATTCATTGTGGGCTGCCTCCCAAAAGCGCTTTCTTTTATGCCTTTAAGCTAGGCATAAGACTTTAATGATGCTCTCGTAGGAATAAGAGTTGAAGAACAAAAGAGAGCATCAAGAAGGAAATACCAAATACATTTAAGCCTAACATGCTTCCTATGCATAGGAATATTGCAATAGAATAATTCATTGAAGCACAAAGCAATAAACACAGGAAGACAAAACAAGTGCAGCTTCAAAACCTTCAACATAAAGAGAGGGAACTTGATATTATTGAAATATCTATAAGCATATGTTCCCTTCTCATAATAATTTTCAGTGGGATCACGAATAAACTCAACAATATAAGCTTCACATAAAGCATTGTTACCATGATCCACATGCAAAAAGGTACTCTTACTCTCCACATAAGCATAATCTTTCTCATTGGTAATAGTGGGAGTAGGACTATCATAAACAACTTGAACACTATAGATTGGAGTTACAACATCATCATAGTAGAGAAGAGCATTATCATTGCTAGCAACTATATTTGTAATCATGTTGTCTTTATTCTTACTAGCAAAAGAATTATCAATTATCACATCACTAGTGGGTAAAGGATTTGCAATCCTATCATCCCCAAGCTTAGAGCTTCCCATATCATCACTTTCAGAGTTGGTACCAAAAAGATTTTCAAGATCATAAGTAGCATTATCATCATTTTCCCAGTCACAATAAGTAACATGCATATCATAATCAAAATCATCTTCAATAGTACCTACGGACGTATCATCAAGATGATAATTAAGGCAATTAACTTCACCTTCTTCTTTAAACTTACAACCATTAGGATAAAAGTTGATGGGAGGAGTATGCTCAGGCCAGGTTGATACCCATTCTTCTTCTTTCTTGCTCCTCTTCCTCCTCCTCTTCTTTTTCTTCTTCTTAACCTTAGGAGGGAGTGGTTGGAGATGAAGCTTCTCCACATATCCTGGTTTATCATTAGAAACAATAGGGGAAACTTGGGAGAAACTCTCCTTTTTATTAGCAGAAATATAAGAGACATTTTTATACTTTGGTAAAGTCCCCTCCTTTCTAATCTTACTTATGTAATCATTTTCATGGCAATTAACAACACAATAGAGATGGCAATTTTGCAAAGTGTTTTTTATTCCTATGGCATTAACATCTAGCCAAGAAGTCTTTTCTGATAACTCTTCACACATCAAAAATAACATAAGCTCATCATAAAGATCAGAGGTGATCATGTTATCACACAACCGGTTAACAGTTATGTTTTGAAAGTTCATGCATTGAAAATTAAAGTGACCCTCTATACGGCAAAGTTCACAAGTAAAAGGATAAAGGTCACATAATTATCTAGCAATTTCATTTAAATCTCTGACCCAAGTGATTGTTCTTTCATGCTTATGTTGCTTACAATACTTCTCTTCTTCAATCATAGGCCTTTCACAAGGTCTATCCACTCCACAAAAATTAACATGCTTATATAAAACTTCATTTTTAGGAATTGGATCATGCATGTTGCAATCATCCTGAACAATTTCATTTTCTTTGCAAGTCTCTTTAAAAGGATTATGATGCTCGATCCAATCCTACTTAGGCATATTAAGATGTGAAGCAAAAGATTTGAGGAAATCAACAAGGAGTTGAGAATCAAGCCCAAACTTAGCACTAAACTTATTAAAACTTGTAGTTTCAACAAAGGACTTAATGCAATCATACTCATAAATTATACCTGACTCTTTACCTTTGTCGATCTCCCAATCTTCAGTGTTGCGTTGAATTCTTTCAAGGAGTTCCCATTTAGCATCAATCTTTTTGTTTGTGAAAGAACCCATAGAGGAAGCGTCGAGGAAATCTTTATCCTGTCGAGAAAGCCTCGCATAGAAATTAGTAATAATCATATCCTTGGGGAGCCCATGGTTAGGACATTTTAGCATTAACGTTTTCAGTCTCCCCCAAGCTTGAGCTATGCTCTCTCCGTCATGAGGATAAAAATTATAAACGTAATTCCTATTCTCATGGTCTTCATGAAGAGGATAAAACTTGGAGTAAAAGAGAGACTGGATCTCTTCCCACTCTAGCAGGTGAGAGTCATTTAGTAGCCTATACCATTCTGAAGCTTTATCTATAAGTGATACGGCGAACAATTTCCTCATGACAAACTCCCTTGATACACCTGCAAGCTTAAATAATGAACATAGTTGTGACAGATATAGCAAGTGTTCACCGGGATGTCTGTCTCCTACATAACGATTAGCCAAAACATAATCGATAATACCAATTGGTATTTTATAGGGCACAATTTTAGTAGGGGGAGGAGCAACCACCACAGGTGTGGGGCGTCTTCCCGCAAGCAACGATCCAATAGCACGGTTTTCCATAAACATAACAAGTGAAATAAAAACAAGAAACAAAAAGATTTAATTGCAAGATCTAAAGATATACCTTCAAGCGCTCACCTCCCCGGCAACGGCGCCAGAAATAGCTTGATGTCTACACACGCTTCTACTCTTGTAGACTATGTTGGGCCTCCAAGCGCAGAGGTTTGTAGGACAGCAGCAATTTCCCTTAAGTGGATGACCTAAGGTTTATCGAACTCGGGGAAGTAGAGGTTGAAGATGGTCTCTCTCAAGCAACCCTGCAACTAAGATACAAGAAGTCTCTTGTGTCCCCAACACACCTAATACACTTGTCAGATGTATAGGTGCACTAGTTCGACGAAGGGATGTTAAATGACAAGTGATATGGATGGCAAAACAAAGTAATATAAATCTGTAATAAAAAGTGCAGCAAGCAAACAAGTGTTAAACGTGAGCACAAATGGTATTGCAATGGTGGAAACAAGGCCTAGGCTTCATACTTTCACTAGTGGCAACTCCCAACAACATTAACATAATCGAATCACATGATATTTCCCATAAAACATGCAAAGGGGACACACTCGGAGGTCATTCCTTCGTGGTCAAGAGAGGACGAGAATTATGTAGGGCTACAAAAGCACACCTCAAAGTTCGTAGTTCTCAATCTAAGGATTTCCCAATGTCACCGCGGCCATCCAAAGAGAGTCCCACAATCACCACACCATATCTAAAGGATAGTCAAAGACAAGCACCAAGAGACTCTCAATCTTCAATCAACACACAAGAGAGGAAATCACTCATGAAAATACTTTTTTAATCCATGTCCAATAGACCGTTGTCACCTTGGTCTCGGGGATTATACTAGATAAAGACAAGTGAGTACATCAATCCAATACATAGAGGAAGGGGAAATATCATGGGGTCACCCTAGATTAACATAGCCTATGATCACAACGAAGATCACATCATGGGAGAGAGAATTGACCACATAGCTACTGGTAAGAACCTCAGCCCCGAGGAGGAACTACTCCCGCATCATGGAGGGAGGAAGCAACGTCGATGGAGATGAATCCGGGGGCACTTCCCCGTCCCGGCAGGGTGCCGGCGCAGGAATTCTGGTCCCCCGAAGCTTGATGGTGATGGCGGCGGAGATCGGAATCGCGTCTGGAGAAAAGGGGTCTGGAATCAGGGTTTCTGCGACGCGATGTAAATATATGCCAAAGGGGGTCGCCAGAAGAGGTCAGGGGGGCCCAGGCGCCCCCCCCCCCCGGCGCGGCCTAGGGGTGGGCCACCTGGGTAGGCCGCCTGGAGCCCCTGTGGGTCCCCTCCTGCCCTACTTTGGCCGCATGGAAGCTTCCGGAACACTGATTTTTTTTATATATTTTTTCTAGATTTTTTCTGGCAGTTCTCGTAATGGGAAAACCTGAAATACAAAAAATAGCAGAAAACAGAAACGGGCACTGGGGTGCACTGAGTTAATACGTTAGTCCAAATATGATCAAAAGTGTATGGAAGTGCATAAATATCATAGCAATATCACACAAAAGAGGCATGGAGCAAGCAGAAATTATAGATACGTTTTGGACGTATCAATGCCCTGGAATTCTGGAGTCTCTTTTTTGCGGACAAACTTATTCAGGTGTTTCTTCCACCCCCTGAATAGTTCTGCCATCTTCGTAAGAGCAAAACACTTGATTAATTCCTCTGTAACTGGCTTCGCCGGATCAGCCTCTGACGGTAGGGTGAAATTCTACTTCAGCTCAGTCCAAAGATCTTCTTTCTGCATATCAGTGACATAAGACACCTGAGTGTCTTCTGCAGCCGGCTTTAACCATTGATGGATGCTGATTGGGATCTTGTCCCTAATCAGAACCCCGCACTGATTAACAAATGCGTTCTTTGTCCGGATGGGTTCAATCGGTTGGCCGGTGCGCGCGATTTCTGTGATCTCAAACTTTTCATCCGAGCTCAACTTTTTCTTCGGGCCTCGTCTCCTTACCAAAGATGTGCTCGATCCGAAGGGCTAGAAAAAAGAACAAAGACGAGAGTTAATTAATTAATATGTGTACATACCAAAACAATGAATGCATCAATTAACTAGTCAGCACAGGCTTAACTAATATATATACCTGCTGGTCGGACTCGGTTCGGTCACCGGAGCCATCATCATGGTCTCCTTCTTGCACCGGCATTGGGTCACCGGAGCCGTCCTCACGGTCTACTTCTTGCATGTGCATTGGGTCACTGGAGCCATCATAATCATAGCCTGCTTCTTCCTCCTCTCTTTCCAGCAGCTCATCGGTGTCGTTGAGAAACGACAAGACGGCATCACGTCCGTCTGCGATTATGTCCAGCAACATTGCTTCTTGTGCTTCGTCTCGGGGGTTGTCGTCCATAGTTTCTGTTAGTGCCATTAATTTTAGAAAAATTACCCATTTTTAATGTATTTTTTTCCTTTTCTGCTTTATTTATTTCTAAGTTGTTTTTTGATGTATTTATAGTTTCTTTGTGAATATTATTGCTTTAGGTAAAACCAATTACAAACTTTCTGTTAGTGCCAGTAGTATTCAAATTTGAATAGTTTAAATTTTAAATTATTTGTTTTCTTTGTTGCTTTATTTATTTTATTTTGTTTCTACTTACAACAAAATACTTATTGTTGATATTTTTATTTTTTTGCAAGTTTTTTGTTTTGTTTTCTGCATTATTTATTTTCTTTTGTTTGTTGCTTTATTTTTTAATTCTTTTTGCTTTTAGGTCAGCAAAATTATAAACTCTCTGTTAGTGCCATTAGTTTTAGAAAAATTATAAACTTTCTGTTAGTGCCATTAGTTTTCAAATTTGAATAATTAAAATTTGAATTCTTTGAAATTTGTGTGGATCACAAGTTTGTGGTTAACTTTACTAAAATTATGAACATATATGCACCTATAGAGAAAATTCGACCTAAATTCATAGATTTCAAATGAACTCTAAAAAAGTTGGCATAGCATGTGCATGTACAAAACGGACAATGGTATCATACTCGTTTGTTACAAAGTTGGCACGGTATCATCATAATAGTTGCGGAAAAAAGTCTTCACTTTTTCTTCTCTTGTGTCATTTGCTTATTGCGCCGTAACCATGGATAATCTTCATTGTTTATCAGGATGCTTGGGTCAGCCTTGACTTTGAAGGGAGGAATTTCATGAAACTTTTCATAATCTTCAGATATGTCTGCCTTGCCCTCCACTCCCAGGATGTCCCTTTTTCCTGAAAGAACTATGTGGCGCTTTGGCTCATCGTATGATGTATTCGCTTCCTTATCTTTTCTTTTTCTCGGTCTGGTAGACATGTCCTTCAAATAGATAACCTGTGCCACATTATTGGCTAGGACGAACGGTACGTCTGTGTACCCAAGATTGTTCAGATCCACTGTTCTCATTCTGTAATCTGGGTCTACCTGTACCCCGCCTCCTGACAGATTGACCCATTTGCACTTAAACAAAGGGACCTTAAAATCATGTCCGTAGTCAAATTCCCATATGTCCACTATGTAACCATAATATGTGTCCTTTCCCCTCTCGGTTGTTGCATCAAAGCGGACACCGCTGTTTTGGTTGGTGCTCTTTTGATCTTGGACAATCGTGTAAAATGTATTCCCATTTATCTCGTATCCTTTGTAAATCAATACAGTCAAAGATGGTCCCCTGGACACCAAGTACAACTCATCACAAACAGTGTTGTCACCTCTGAGACGTGTTTCCAACCAACTGCTGAAAGTCCTGATGTGTTCGCATGTAATCCAGTCGTCGCACTACTCCGGGTGTTTGGAGCACAGACTGTTCTTGTGTTCATCGACATACGGGGTCACCAAGGTAGAGTTCTGTAGAACTGTGTAGTGTGCTTGAGACCAAGAACCTCTCAAAGGGGAACATATTGTGTAGAAATACGGGCCCTAGAATGACAATCTCGTCGACTAGATGAACTAGGACGTGTGTCATGATATTGAAGAAGGATGATGGGAACACCAGCTCGAAACTGACAAGACATTGTGCCACATCACTCCTTAGCCTTGGTACGATTTCTGGATCGATCACCTTCTGAGAGATTGCATTGAGGAATGCACATAGCTTCACAATGGCTAATCAGACGTTTTCCGGTAGAAGCCCCCTCAATGCAACCGGAAGCAGTTGCGTCATAATCACGTGGCAGTCATGAGACTTTAGGTTCTGGAAATTTTTCTCTGGAATATTTATTATTCCCTTTATATTCGACGAGAAGCCAGTCGGGACCTTCATACTGAGCAGGCATTCAAAGAAGATTTCTTTCTCTTCTTTCGTAAGAGCATAGCTGGCAGGACCTTCAAACTGCTTCGAAGGCATGCCGTCTTTTTCGTGCAAACGTTGCAGGTCCTCCCGTGCCTCAGCTGTATCTTTTGTCTTTCCATACACGCCCAAGAAGCCTAGCAGGTTCTGATGGCTTCTCGCCCCTCGTTGGTTACCCCAAGTGGAAGGTTTGAGATGTAGCGTAGCGGTAGTTTTCCCTTGGCAAAGATACCAAGGATCGAATCTCGTGAGACTCCGAGGGTCGACAAGTAGGTGTCAACTGCTAACGGCGCCAGATACTTAGCGATTGACAGGACCTGCACACAGATACAAATAACTTTGCTCCCAACGAGTACAGAGAGGTTGTCAATCCCTCCGGCCATGTCGTTTACAAAGGATCAAACACAAGAGATAATAGTGATAGGTATGACTACAACTAGTAAATAAGAACAGGAAGTAAATAGCGGGTGTGATCAGTGATGGTAATATGGACCGGGGTCCCATGATGTTCACTAGTGATGTCTCTCTCCCAAAAGACGATAAAACAGCTAAGCGAGGTAAACGAATTATAGCTGGGCAATTGACAGGATTATGTGCGCAAACCAATGCTAACTATGCTGCAAAGAAAGGTAGAGGCTCAAAAGCATGGGCGGTACGCCAAGGCAAGTAGACCGAAATCCATCTGCATCTACTACTAATCATCCACCTTGAGATATCTATCCAGAACATCTCACTGGTATTAAGTTACGAGTCCCACCCATAGTGTAAACTCAAAGCAACAGACAACTGCATTAAAAGAACTTTGCGTAAAGTAAACAATCCTTGCACCCGCAAGCACAAGCACCATTGTTTTCCCCCTTGTGGCAACATCACATCCCCTAGACTCATGTTTCTGTCACTCAAGCTAGTCATCGAGGGGCATGAACCCACAATCAAGCATAACGTTCCCTCTTGGAGTTACTACCTACTACTTGGCCAAAGCAATAAACAGCAACGGAGAACATGCAAGAATTACTCAAGAACATAAATATAAAAGAGGTGAATCAAATATATTACTCACACACAATCTGAACATAATCTCATAATCCATCGGATCCCAGCAAACTCAGCATAGCAACAGCATAAGGATTACATATGTGCCTCGATCATGTAGGGCAGCTCACGAGGTCTAATCGGTGAAGAACAAAGAGGGGAGGAGAACATCACATAGCTACTGGTCATGGACCCATGGTCCAAGGGGGACTACTCACAACTCATCCGGGAGGCGTCCATGGTGGTGGAGAAGCTCCCGGTGGTGGTTCTCCCCTCCGGCAGGGTGCCGGGAAGAGTTCTCCTGGTGCTCCCGATCTTGGAAGCGCGGCGGTGGTGGAACAGAGATGAGATCGCGAAAAAGGTTTCCGTCCTCGAGGGTTTCGGGACGCGGTGTAAATATATGCCAAAGGGGGGCACCAGCGGAGGTAAGGGGGGCCCAGGTGGCCTGGCGCGGCGGCCAGGAGGGGGGCCGCCCCCTCTGGGTGCCTGGAGCCCCTCTGGCCCCCCTCTGGCCCTACTTCTGCCGCATGGAAGCTTCTGGAACGCTGATTTTTTATATATTTTTCCCGGAATTTTTCTGGCAATTTACGTAATGGGAAAACCTGAAATACAAAAATAGAAGAAAACAGAAACTGGCACTGGGGTGCACTGAGTTAATAGGTTAGTCCAAATATGATCAAAAGTGTATGGAAGTGCATAAATATCATAGCAATATCACACAAAAGAGGCATGGAGCAAGCAGAAATTATAGATACGTTTTGGACGTATCAACATCCCCAAGCTTAATTCCTGCTCGTCCTCGAGTAGGTAAATGATAACAAGCATAATTTCTGTGGTGACATGCTATCAACCATATAAGAACTTTTCACAGTCACATGACAAATGCTTACTGAGATAATGAATCTGTAGTAATTAAGTTGCCTCATGAGAATATCACAAAGAACTGAAAGTTCTACAATATGATACTGAAACACTCAATAGATTTGTAGTGAGCATGGTGTGCAAACATGACAAAGTGATACCTCGCTTGCCCCCTTTAGTGAAGCAAAACATAAATGCAGGAGAACCTCCGAGGTTTAAGTGACGACTAGATACAATGATTTCAGAATAAATGATATCATAATCATGCAGAAGACAATGGTACTTTGGGACAATGCACATTACACTCAAAATGACAATCATGCTCCCAATAGTTGGTGCTTTGAAGAAAGAAGGTGGAGACTCTCGAACCGTGGCTTTTGATGGCAAGGTTGAAAACCTGTGGTCGGAAGCAAAGACTAAACATGTACCAGAGCTCTTGGTTTTTAAAAACAGAGGTAAAAATTATTTTTGGGATATGCATATTTCGTCAACGAATGCTAGTAGATAACTCAATTACTTCTCGAGCTGGACAAGTTTCGAGGAACGGCTCCCGCACGGGGACGATCACATCCCCTTAATCTCCTTTGTTTATCACTGCCAAAGTTTTCTGATTTCTCATGAACAAAGCGTGAAGGAGGGTTTGTTTGTTGTATATTTTTTATGAGCCGGGCGCACTCTTTGCCAGTTCCTTCTCATATTAGGGGTTTGCAGATTAGACATGCAATCCCGGGGTGAAACTTGTCCAACTTAAAAAGATCATGAATTAACTACTACTTACTCATGAGCTAAAACAGAGGCAGAAAAGAGAAATGCTTTTGAATAATTTCGAGATGGTACAAGATAGTCTTCGTTAGGAATGGCAAGTAAATACCATGTATAGGAAGGTATGGTGGACTCATATGGCATAACTGGTTTAAAGGATTTTGGATGCACAAGCAGTCAGTCCGCTTAGTACAGGCGAAGGTTAGCAAAAGACTGGGAGCGACCAACTAAGAGAGCAATGACGGTCATAATCATGCAGAGCGACAAAGCAACATTGAATCGGGCATGGAAGTTATATCGCTACTCATAAATTAAAGATCATCAAGGCTTGATAGACTTTCTTTACAGTCTTAAATATGCGTGAGCATATGCCAAGTCAATCAAAATAAATTCTTGGAGGAAGATATCACTAAACCATACCACATCATAGGCAAACTAATCATGTTGGTACTTCAATAACACATTAAGAATCCCCCAGCTATTTGAGACTAACCATAAGAAAACATGAACTACTAAGCACCATTATGCACATAGCATTTTCATCATAGACATATCAACCAGTGCAACAGACAAACTCTCTTAACAAGATAAGCATGATAACTCAAGAGAGTTCAGCAACCAACTAAACAAAAGCTCTTTAAAAAGAAAAGCATGAAAACTAAGAGCTAAACATGACAGTAGCTATTGAAAGACAAAGAACATACACATCAAAGATAAACATGAAAATCCTATGTTGTGTTCTAGGTTGAAGTGGAGCGTGTTTCTCTCCCACACAAAGAAAGCTGGGTTCTAACTCGTTATGAACAGCAAGCAAAGCTAAAGAAAACTAAAAAGGAAACTAAAAGCAAGACGCTCCAAACATAGCACATAACGCATGAAGTGATTAAAATATAGTGGAACGAAAGACGAACTGATAATTGTTGATGGAGAAGGGGATGCACGGGGGCATCCCCAAGCTTAGACGCTTGAGTCTTCTTGAATATTTCTTGGGGGTGCACGGGGGCATTCCCAAGCTTGAGCGTTTGACACTCCTGAATCTTTTTATCATCTTCCCTCGCACACTTGAAAACTCCCTTCATACATAACTCATCATAATCTAATTAGCGAGGTTAGTACCCATAATAAAATAATTTTTCCTTGCTGGAAATAAAGATAATCTTGAAGGTCTAGTGTTTCTCAAGATTGCCAAAAGGTTTTTGCAAAGAAAAAGCAAGCTCAAGGTATGCAAAACGAAGAAAAGGCAAAACAGGACAGAATCTGTGAAAAACAGACCAGCAGGTAGTAAATAATTTTTTCGGGGCACTTCTGCAACTCAAATCAAAAAACTCAGAACAGACGCCCGAAAGCCAATTGTATAGAGCACGCTATCGAAAAAATTCAGACCAAAAAGATGATCTGGTGATTTTATACGAATTGTTCTGTTCAAGGACAGAATCTGTTTCCTGGACAGCACGTCACAACTTTTGAACTTTCTTGCAATCAGAGGCTAAACTTGGCACAAAGCTGAAAAGTAAAGATACAATGATGATGCTACTGTAGTAACAAACATCAAGACACAACAAAATCAAAATAAAACTTTATTCATTGTGGGTTGCCTCCCAAAAGCGCTTTCTTTTATGCCTTTAAGCTACGCATAATGCAAAGAGATCAAGTTGTATCAATTGAACCGTCATCAAGATCATCAAAAAGCTCTTCAATAGTACAACTAGTCTTAAGAGGACTTTCAAATAAAGGCCTAATAGAGATACTTCTAGGTAGAAGACCAAAAGGAAAAAAGTCAAGGGAAGATTCATTTATAAATTTATCAAAGAGAGGTGTTTCTTCCAAAGTCTTCACAGTTTCAACCCCTTTGGCAATAGATGGATTACTTTTGGAGCGGGGAGCCTTCGGAACGTAAACAAACTTAGGCTCCTTCTTTGCCCGAGTTTCTACCTTTTTGGTTTTGATTGAGGAGAAAGTAGTTCCTAAAGTATCAAAGATTTCCTCAATCTTGTCTATCCTAGAAGAATCCAAGTCATGGGATTTGATGGTCTCCAAATTTTTGAGAATTTTATGCATGGAGCTATCAAGCCTATTCAAATTCCCTTGGATCTTACGGTCCAACTCATTTATCTTATTAATGTTTGGCATCTCTAGCTCTATCTTTTCAAGTTTTTTCATAATGTGAGCTAGGGTAATGTCCTCTTGAATGCTAACAAGAGGGGGATTTCCAACAAGATTTTCAATAATACTAAGAGATTCCCAAACTGGGGCTTCTAGGAAATTTCCATTGATAGCAGAATCTAGAATAAACCTATTCCAAGAAGTAATTCCAACATAAAAATTTCTAAGCAGGATAGTAGTAGATTGCTTCTTGGTGGCTCTTTTATGAGAATAATTAATTCTACACCAAGCATCTTTTAGACTTTCCCCACCTCTTTTTTTAAAGGTGAGAACTTCTGCCTCACCAAAGGCAAAAGGACCAGACATAATGACAACTAAAGAATGAGATAACTATTTTTGTGATTTTTGATAAAGGGAACTAAAGCAAAACTGAAAGGTAAACTAACAAGACTAAAAAGCAAAGGTAAAAGATAGCATGCAACTCCCCTATCTTCAAGAGTGGAGTCCCCGGCGACAGCGCCAGAAAACTTTGCTTGATGGCTTCTCGCCCCTCGTTGGTTACCCCAAGTGGAAGGTTTGAGATGTAGCGTAGCGGTAGTTTTCCCTTGGCAAAGATACCAAGGATCGAATCCCGTGAGACTCCGAGGGTCGACAAGTAGGTGTCAACTGCTAACGGCGCCAGATACTTAGCGATTGACAGGACCTGCACACAGATACAAATAACTTTGCTCCCAACGAGTACAGAGAGGTTGTCAATCCCTCCGGCCTTGTCGTTTACAAAGGATCAAACGCAAGAGATAATAGTGATAGGTATGACTGCAACTAGTAAATAAGAACAGGAAGTAAATAGCGGGTGTGACCAGTGATGGTAATATGGACCGGGGTCCCATGATGTTCACTAGTGATGTCTCTCTCCCAAAAGACGATAAAACAGCTAAGCGAGGTAAACGAATTACAGCTGGGCAATTGACAGGATTATGTGCGCAAACCAATGCTAACTATGTTGGAAAGAAAGGTAGAGGCTCAAAAGCATGGGCGGTACACCAAGGCAAGTAGACCGAAATCCGTCTGCATCTACTACTAATCATCCACCTTGAGATATCTATCCAGAACATCTCGCAGGTATTAAGTTGCGAGTCCCACCTATAGTGTAAACTCAAAGCAACAGACAATTGCATTAAAAGAACTTTGCGTAAAGTAAACAATCCTTGCACCCGCAAGCACAAGCACCGTTGTTTTTCCCCTTGTGGCAACAGCACATTGCTAGGTGGCTTCTCACCCCTCGTTGGTTACCCCAAGTGGAAGGTTTTGAGATGCAGTGTAGCAGAAGTTTTCCCTTGGCAATACCAAGGATCGTTTTCCCTGAGACTCCCAGTTTCAACAAGAAGGTGTCAACTGCTAACGGCGCCAGATATTAGCAATCAACGTGGACCTGCACACAGATACAAATAACTTTGCTCCCAACGAGTACAGAGAGGTTGTCAATCCCTCCGTCCTTGTAGTTTACAAAGGATCAAACGCAAGTGATAGTAGTGATAGATATAATTGCAATAGTAAGTAAAATGCGGAAAAGTAAATAGCGGATGTGATCAATGATGGTAATATGGACCGGAGTCTCATGATGTTCACTAGTGATGTCTCTCTCCCAAAAGAAGATAAAACAGCTATGTGAGGTAAACGAATTACAGTTGGGCAATTAACAGGACCATTTGCGCAAACCAATGCTGACTACATTACAAGAAAGGTTGAGGTTCAAAGCATGGGCGGTACGCCGAGGTAAGTAGACCGAAATCCAGCTGCATCTACTACTAATCATCCACCTTGAGATATCTATCCAGAACATCTCACTGGTATTAAGTTGCGAGTCCCACCCATAGTGTAAACTCAAAGCAACAGACAACTTCATTAAAAGAACTTTGCGTAAAGTAAACAATCCTTGCACCCGCGGGCACAAGCACCGTTGTTTTCCCCCTTGTGGCAACAGCACATCCCCTACACTCATGTTTCTATCACTCCAGCTAGTCACTCGAGCATAACGTTCCCTCTTGGAGTCACTACCTATTACTTGGCCAAAGCAATAAATAACAACGGAGAACTTGCAAGAATTACTTACGAACATAAATATAAAAGAGGTAGATCAAATATATTACTCAAACACAATCTGAACATAATCTCATAATCCATCGGATCCCAGCAAACTCATCATAGCAACAGCATAAAGATTACATATGTGCCTCGATCATGTAGGGCAGCTCACGAGGACTAATTAGTGAAGCACAAGAACGGGAGGAGAACATCACATAGCTACTGGTCATGGACTCATGGTCCAAGGGAGACTACTCACAACTCATCCGGGAGGCATCCATGGTGGTGGAGAGGCTCCCGGTGGTGATCCTCCCCTCCGGCAGGGTGCCGGGAAGAGTTCTCCTGGTGCTCCCGATCTTGGAAGCAGCGGCGGCGGCGGAACAGAGATGAGATCGCGAAAAAGAGTTCTCGTCTCGAGGGTTTCGGGAGACGCTTTAAATATATGCCAAAGGGGGGCATCAGCGGAGCCTCGGGGGGCCCAGGCACCCCCCCGGCGCGGCCCAAGGGGGGGCGCGCCGCCAGGGCGCCTGGAGCCCTGGTGCCCCCCCCCC
>LR738715.1:40143605-40158180 GCA_902687465.1 Secale cereale
ATATATATATATATATATATATATATATATATATATATATGCATACAGAGAGAAGTAATATCGACCACCTGTCCTTCTTCGAGAGATTGGTCGAACAACAAGTTCTCGTATATCTATCCGACACTACCGGGTACATATATACAATAATTATCTCTTACAAATATAATCTCCTATACGATGGATGCATGGTCCACATAGTATTCTTTGTCTGGCGCGATCACGTGTTCAAGGAAGAATGCCGCCAATTCCTCTTGAATTGCTCGCAGACGATCTGGTGTTAGGAGTTCATCCTGCATCTGAAACATCTAATTTGAAGAAGGGGGTCAATGCATGAAATGATGCTATAAAATTGTGAATATTATTAATTGCTTACGCACTTCAAATTGTGCTTCAGAGTAGCCCCGCTCACAGGTCGTGTGGCGGATGGACTCGCAAAAGTAGTATCCACAGTAATCATTCCCGGGTTCCTGCCACAACCACTTTACAAGAAATAGAGGTCAATCAAACTGATAAGCAAGAATGCCAAATGGTATTGATGAAACTAGCGCTTGAATCAAGATATAGGAGATGCGCGGAACATGCTACTATATAGTACTTACTTTTGGGTGTCTAAATTCTAGCTTCTTCGGCAGTCCCGGAGCTTTTTTGGTGAATTTTCTCCAAACCCTGCCAGACAAAGAAAACAATTACTTGATATCAGAAATGAACAAAGTTGCTGATATGCATGGTGGATAATATTGATCGATTTAACTTACCTGTCGAGCATTTGAGTCATGTCCGCATACTCCTCGGGATCTTTACGTTTAGAGTCCAAGACAGTTACTACTCCCTTCTCAAGCTTAATCTCTAAGAGAATATAGTGGAAGCTGCGCACGCATGCATGAACTCATCAATTACATTACTATAACCTTGACTGATATATAAGGGAAACCAAATATGCACAAGACAGTAACACTCACTTGAAGTTGTAAGGAAAGAGTATTATATCTTTGTTTTCATTTACCACCAACGATCGTAGCAAGTTGGTCTCGGTATCTGAGGGACGCCATTTAACCTCGGTTGCATCTATGAGGTATGTGTTAATGAACCCAATATCACCTACTTGTCTTTTCTTCAATTCGACGATCTTCAATCTGCATAATATAGTGAGGATAATTATAAATACATGCAATGAAAGAGATCAGCTATATAGAGAGACTTAATGACAGAAGTAGTACTACTTACAGACAGTAGCAGGTGATCGTTGCTTTATCGAGGGCCAATTGATTGAAAAACTGATAGAACTCCTCAAATGGAATAGGCAACAGTTCAATTCCAACGAGGTCATGCTCCGGTTTAACTCTCACATACAAGCTATCCCTCCCCCTAGACTCTCTGGAGATTTTCAAGTACCAATCATGCAATCTTCTCATATTCATTGATAGAGATCTTTCATTTTTGACGAGAGGCTTCCCGTACTCGTATCTTTGTATCTTCACGTCCAAGAAATCATATTGTACATCGTCGGACAGGTAATCTCCAAGATTGCTATAACCGGGCACCATCCCCGGATCATTAGCCACCATGTCGCTAGACACCTTGAGTGGGGGGCACGATTGGTCCGCTTGTTCGCCGAGCTGGGCAATTTGTTTCCCAGCTCGTCCTTCTGCTAACCTTTGATCACTTTTAGTACTTCCCGACCGCTTCGCTGCTTGAAATGACTTTTCAATCATGCGGTCATAGTTGTCCTTCGGCTTACTTTTCGCTGGTTGCTTCAAGGCAACAAGAGTGCGCTTTGCTATCACCAGATCTATCTTCTCCTCCGGAGGTGGATGTCTCTATGCTTTCAACCCTTCAAGCCAGTCCTTCACTTCACCTTGAGCGATCTTCGTGTTTTCCTCGTCGGACCTCTCGTATGGTAACTTCTCTACAGGCGTGAGAGAAGGACCGAATCTGCATCGCCTCCCGCCTCTGGCTGTACTGCTAGACGTCGCCAGACCAGACGAAGCGGCTGTCTTCTTTCCTTGCTTACGCGTCGGAGCAGGAGCAGCCGGAGGGGCGGCAGGTCTCTTCCGCCCTTGCTGACTAGGCGGAGAAGGAGGAGCAGGCTGGCTGCTCGGGCGCGCCGGCGCAGGCGGAGAAGGAGGAGGCTGGCTGCTCGGGCGCGCCGGCGCAGGCGAAGGAGGCGGAGTGCCGCCACGCGCCGGAGAAGGAGCCGGAGTGCCCTGATCGTCACTCGCCGGAGGAGGAGGCGGTGGAGGAGGCGGAGTGCCCTGACTCGCCGGAGGAGGAGGAGGAGGAGGCGGAGGCGTCTAGTTGAGAATGTTGATGAGGTCCTTCCGCCATAGGCATGGAGTCTTCAGTGAAGAACCCAGCCGAGTCTCCCCTTCACCGGTAGGGTGGTCAAGCTGGAGCTCCTCAAATCCCTCCGTAATTTCATCCACCATCACCCTAGCATATCCTTCTGGAATCAGCCGGCAGTGAAAAGTGTCGCCGGGTCCAGTAGGAAAAACAGAGCCAGCAGCCGCCTTGACCTTCAGATTTATCCACTGCGTCATAAGGTGGCAATTTTGTACCTCCGTGATAGCATCCACGGGATACCTGGCAGTAGCCGTCAAGACATGCTCCGGCTGAAGCAGCTCGGTGGAAGCCACGCTGCTTCTCCGCTGAGATGGCGGGGTAGCTTCGGGGGAAGCTTCGGCAATTCTTTTGTCCCGATTTGCTTCCCGTTCCTCTATCGCTTGTATTCTGGCCCGCAGCGCCTGCAGTTCAATCTGCTGCATTTTCTTCCTCCTCTCGTGGCATTTGTAGACGCCTGCGTCCGGAAACCCAGCACTCCACAGAAGGGAGCCTGGCGTGCCTCGTGTCCGTCTAGGGTGCTCAGGATTCCCGAGGGCCATTGTCAGCTCGTCGTTCTCTCCGTCGGGGAAGAACGTCCCTTCATGCGCTACTTTGATATACTGCCGAAGCTTCCTGAGTGGTATTTCCAATTGCTTGTCCGTCCAAATGCACCTCCCTGATACAGGGTCCAAGGTTCCGCCAGCCCCGAAGAACCAAGTCCGGCAACGGTCTGGCCATTGCATTGTCTCTGGTTTGATCCCTCTCTCAAGCAGATCATTCTCAGCCTTGGCCCACTTAGGCCGGGCTCTAAGGTAGCCACCTGACCCCGTGCGATGGTGATGCTTCTTCTTCGCAGTATTTATCTGGTTTGTCGCCGACATCTTCTTACTCTTTTCTGATGTCTTATAGGCCACAAATGCGGGCCAGTCATCTTTGATCTTCTCATATATGCCCACGAATTCTGGAGTGTCTTTATCGCGGACAAACTTATTCAGTTTTTTCTTCCATGCCCTGAATTGGTCTGCCATCTTCGAAAGAGCAGCAGACTTGATTAATTCCTCTTTAACTGGATTCGCCGGATCATCCTCTGGCGGTAGGCTGAAATTTGACTTCAGCTCAGTCCAAAGATCTTCTTTCTGCATATCAGTGACATAAGACACCTGAGCGTCTTTTGCAGCCGGCTTTAACCATTGATGGATGCTGATCGGGATCTTGTCCCTAACCAGAACCCCGCACTGATTAACAAATGCGTTCTTTGTCCGGATGGGTTCAATCGGCTCGCTGGAGCGCGAGATTTCTGAGATCTCAAACTTTTCATCCGGCCTCAACTTTTCCTTCGCGCCTCGTCTCTTTACCGAAGATTTGCTCGATCCGGAGGGCTAGAAAAAGGAACAAAGACGAGAGTTAATGAATGCATCAATTAACTAGTCAGCACAGGCTTAACTAACATATATACCTCCTGGCCGGACTCGGTTCGGTCACCGGAGCCAGCATCACGGTCTCCTTCTTGCACCGGCATTGGGTCACCGGAGCCGTCCTCACGTTCTACTTCTTCCATGTGCATTGGGTCACCGGAGCCATCAATATCATAGCCTAGATCTTCCAGCTGCAGCTCTCTTTCCACCAGCTCATTGGTGTCGTTGAGAAACGACAATACGGCATCTTGTCCGTCTGCGATTATGTCCATCAACATCGCTTCTTGTGCTAGGTCTCGGGTGTTGTCGTCCATAGTTTCTACAAATATTTACAACATGCCAATTATTATTGAAACATGACAGATGGATATATTAATGGCAAACGTAGAACTAGCTTCGACCCTCGACCCCTAGACGACCCTCGACTGCTCGGTGATCCACAACCCTAGACTCTCGTGTCAAAGGATTCAACAAAACCAATACTTCATCATTAGGCAAAAGTAACAGTCGCATGATGGTACGAAGCTCTCCAAAGTTATTTTGGAACGGAGTCCCAGATAGGATAATTCGTAACAAAAGACGGGTTATCCTATCATGAACTCCGTTCCGAAACAACTTTGCAGAACTTCGTACCAATATGCCCCGGTTACTTCTGGCAAATGATGAAGTCATGGATTTCTTCAATACTTTGACACTAGGCAACCTCTCGACCCCTCGACCCTCGACTGCTCGGCGATCCACAACCCTAGACCCCCTCATGTCACATTTTGTCTAGTGTCAAAGGATTCAACAAAACCATGTCTTCATCATTAGGCGAAAGTAACAGTCGCATGATGGTACGAAGCTCTCCAAAGTTATTTTGGAACGGAGTCCCAGATAGGATAATTCGTAACAAAAGACGGATTATCCTATCAGGAACTCCGTTCCAAAACAACTTTGCAGAACTTCGTACCAACATGCCCCGGTTACTTCTGGCAAATGATGAAGTCATGGATTTCTTCAATACTTTGACACTAGCTAGGCAACCTCTCTACCCCTCGACCCTCGACTGCTCGGCGATCCACAACCCTAGACCCCCTCATGTCACATTTTGTCTAGTGTCAAAGGATTCAACAAAACCAATACTTCATCATTAGGCGAAAGTAACAGTCGCATGATGGTACGAAGCTCTCCAAAGTTATTTTGGAACGGAGTCCCAGATAGGATAATTCGTAACAAAAGACGGATTATCCTATCAGGAACTTCGTTCCAGAACAACTTTGCAGAACTTCGTACCAACATGCCCCGGTTACTTCTGGCAAATGATGAAGTCCTGGATTTCTTCAATACTTTGACACTAGCTAGGCAACCTCTCGACCCCTCGACCCTCGACTGCTCGGCGATCCACAACCCTAGACCCCCTCATGTCACATTTTGTCTAGTGTCAAAGGATTCAACAAAACCAATACTTCATCATTAGGCGATCTCTCGACCCTTGACGACCCTCGGTCTCTCGACCCCTCGGCAATCACTCGACCCTTGACGACCCTCGGTCCCTCGACGACCCTCGACCCCCCCCCCCTAATGTCGAAGTTATCGGGGAGGGTGTATATCGACAACGACATATCCCATAAAAAAAGAGGAAGAAGAAGAAAAAAGGAACCGCTAGAGGAGAAGATCGAAGAAAAAAAGAAAAAAACGGAGGGGCCTTTTCAGCAGCCCAAAGGGCGGGACGGAGGGGCCTTTGGTCCCGGTTGGTGCCACCAACCGGGACCAATGGCCTTGCGCTGGCGCTGCGATGGGAGTTTAGTCCCACCTCGCTAGTTGAGAGCGGCCAGCACCTGTTTATAAGCTGCGCTGCCTCTCTCCTCTCGAACTCCTCTGAAATGCAGGCTTACGGTCCTAATTGGACACTGCAATGCCTGTGGGCCTACTGGGTCTGCTGCGGGCCTGAATCCTGGCCCATGGTTGGGTTTCTAGTCGTATTCAGGCCGTGCTGGCCCAGTAGGTGGCATTTTTTTTTCTTTTTTTCTATTTATTATTTCATTTCTGCTTAGAACTAAATAATTATAGTTTTTTAGTGATTTCTTTTTTCTTTTAGGTCACAAAAATTATAAACTTTCTTTGTTTTCTTTGTTGCTTTATTTATTTTATTTTGTTTCTACTTACAACAAAATACTTATTGATGCTATTTTTATTTTTTTGCAAGTTTTTTTGTTTTGTTTTCTGCATTATTTATTTTCTTTTGTTTTTTGCTTTATTTTTTAATTCTTTCTGGTAAAACCAATTACAAACTTTCTGTTAGTGCAAGTAGTATTCAAATTTGAATAGTTTACATTTGAAATTATTTGTTTTCTTTGTTGCTTTATTTATTTTATTTTGTTTCTACTTACAATGAAATACTTATTGTTGCTATTTTTTATTTTTTTGCAAGTTTTTTTTTGTTTTCTGCATTATTTATTTTCTTTGTTTTTTGCTTTATTTTTTAATTCTTTCTGGTAAAACCAATTACAAACTTTCTGTTAGTGCAAGTAGTATTGAAATTTGAATAGTACAAACGGACAATGGTATCATACTCGTCTGTTACAAAGTTGGCATGGTATCATCATAATAGTTGCGGAAAAAAGTCTTCACTTTTTCTTCGCTTGTGTCATTTGCTTATTGCGCCGTAACCATGGATAATCTTCATCGTTTATCAGGATGCTTGGGTCAGCCTTGACTTTGAAGGGAGGAATTTCATGAAACTTTTCATAATCTTCGGATATGTCTGTCTTGCCCTCCACTCCCAGGATGTCCCTTTTTCCAGAAAGAACTATGTGGCGCTTTGGCTCATCATATGATGTATTCGCTTCCTTATCTTTTCTTTTTCTCGGTCTGGTAGACATGTCCTTCACATAGATAACCTGTGCCACATCATTGGCTAGGACGAACGGTTCGTCAGTTTATCCAAGATTTTTCAGATCCACTGTTGTCATTCCGTACTGTGGGTCTACCTGTACCCCGCCTCCTGACAGATTGACCCATTTGCACTTAAACAAAGGGACCTTAAAATCATGTCCGTAGTCAAGTTCCCATATGTACACTATGTAACCATAATATGTGTCCTTTCCCCTCTCGGTTGTTGCATCAAAGCGGACACCGTTGTTTTGGTTGGTGCTCTTTTGATCTTGGACAATCGTGTAAAATGTATTTCCCTTTATCTCGTATCCTTTGTAAATCAATACAGTCGAAGATGATCCCCTGGACAACAAGTACAACTCATCACAAACAGTGTTGTCACCTCTGAGACGTGTTTCCAACCAACTGCTGAAAGTCCTGATGTGTTCACATGTAATCCAGTCGTCGCACTGCTCCGGGTGTTTGGAGCGCAGACTGTTCTTGTGTTCATCGACATACGGGGTCACTAATGTAGAGTTCTGTAGAACTGTGTAGTGTGCTTGAGACCAAGAATATCCGTCCCTGCATATTATTGAGTCCCTTCCAAGCGTGCCTTTTCCAGTCAGTCTCCCCTCGTATCGCGATTTAGGGAGACCTATCTTATTAAGGCCAGGAATGAAGTCAACACAAAACCCGATGACATCCTCTGTTTGATGGCCCATGGAGATGCTTCCTTCTGGCCTAGCGCGGTTACGGACATATTTCTTTAGGACTCCCATGAACCTCTCAAAGGGGAACATATTGTGTAGAAATACGGGCCCCAGAATGACAATCTCGTCGACTAGATGAACTAGGACGAGTGTCATGATATTGAAGAAGGATGGTGGGAACACCAGCTCGAAACTGACAAGACATTGCGCCACATCACTCCTTAGCCTTGGTACGATTTCTGGATCGATCACCTTCTGAGAGATTGCATTGAGGAATGCACATAGCTTCACAATAGCTAATCGGATGTTTTCCGGTAGAAGCCCCCTCAATGCAACCGGAAGCAGTTGCGTCATAATCACGTGGCAGTCATGAGACTTTAGGTTCTGGAACTTTTTCTCTGCCATATTTATTATTCCCTTTATATTCGACGAGAAGCCAGTCGGGACCTTCATACTGAGCAGGTATTCAAAGAAGATTTCTTTCTCTTCTTTCGTAAGAGCATAGCTGGCAGGACCTTCATACTGCTTCGGAGGGATGCCGTCTTATTCGTGCAAACGTTGCAGGTCCTCCCGTGCCTCAGTTGTATCTTTTGTCTTTCCATACACGCCCAAGAAGCCTAGCAGGTTCACGCAAAGGTTCTTCGTCACGTGCATCATGTCGATTGAAGAGCGGACCTCTAGGTCTTTCCAGTAGGGTAGGTCCCAAAATATAGATTTCTTCTTCCACATGGGTGCGTGTCCCTCAGCGTCATTCGGAACAGCTAGTGCGCCGGGGCCCTTTCCAAAGATTACGTGTAAATCATTGACCATAGCAAGTACGTGATCACCGGTACGCATGGCGGGCTTCTTCCGGTGATCTGCCTCGCCTTTGAAATGCTTGCCTTTCTTTCGACATTGATGGTTGGTTGGAAGAAATCGACGATGGCCCAGGTACACATTCTTCCTGCACTTGTCCAAGTATATTCTTTTAGTGTCATCTAAACAGTGCGTGCATGCGTGGTATCCTTTGTTTGTCTGTCCTGAAAGGTTACTAAGAGCGGGCCAATCGTTGATGGTCACGAACAGCAATGCCTTTAGGTCAAATTCCTCCTGTCTGTGCTCATCCCACGCACGTACACCGTTTCCATTCCACAGCTGTAAAAGTTCTTCAACTAATGGCCTTAGGTACACATCAATGTCGTTGCCGGGTTGCTTAGGGCCTTGGATGAGAACTGGCATCATAATGAACTTCCGCTTCATGCACATCCAAGGAGGAAGGTTATACATACATAGAGTCACGGGCCAGGTGCTGTGATTGCTGCTCTGCTCCCCGAAAGGATTAATGCCATCCGCGCTTAAAGCAAACCATACGTTCCTTGGGTCCTTTGCAAACTCCTTCCAGTACTTTCTCTCGATTTTTCTCCACTGCGACCCGTCAGCGGGTGCTCTCAACTTCTCGTCTTTCTTACGGTCCTCACTGTGCCATCGCATCAACTTGGCATGCTCTCTGTTTCTAAACAAACGTTTCAACCGTGGTATTATAGGAGCATACCACATCACCTTCGCAGGAACCCTCTTCCTGGCAGGCTCGCCATCAACATCACCAGGGTCATCTCGTCTCATCTTATACCGCAATGCACCGCATACCGGGCATGCGTTCAGATCCTTGTATGCACCGCGGTAGAGGATGCAGTCATTAGGGCATGCATGTATCTTCTGCACCTCCAATCCTAGAGGTCATACGACCTTCTTTGCTGCGTATGTACTGTCGGGCAATTCGTTATCCTTCGGAAGCTTCTTCTTCAATATTTTTAGTAGCTTCTCAAATCCTTTGTCAGCCACATCATTCTCTTCCTTCCACTGCAGCAATTCCAGTACGGTACCGAGCTTTGTGTTGCCATCTTCGCAATTGGGGTACAACCCATTTTTGTGATCCTCTAACATGCGATCGAACTTCAGCTTCTCCTTTTAACTTTCGCATTGTGTCCTTGCATCGACAATGACCCGGCGGAGATCATCCTTTGGTTCCTCTTGATCTTCAGCAGCTTCACCCGTTGCAGCATCATTGGGCACATCGTCTAGTTCCTCTTGATCTTCACCAGCTCCCCCCATTGCAGCATCACCGTATTCAGGGGGCACATAGTTGTCATCGTACTCTTCTTCTTCGCTGTCTTCCATCATAACCCCTATTTCTCCGTGCCTCGTCCAAACATTATAGTGTGGCATGAAACCCTTGTAAAGCAGGTGGGAGTGCAGGATTTTCCGGTTAGAGTAAGACATCGTATTCCCACATTTAGTGCATGGACAACACATAAAACCATTCTGCTTGTTTGCCTCAGCCGCATTTAGAAACTCATGCACGCCCTTAATGTACTCGGAGGTGTGTCTGTCACCGTACATCCATTGCCGGTTCATCTGCGTGCATTATATATAATTAAGTGTGTCAAAAACCATTACAGAACATCATAAATAGAAAATTAAGTGACCAAATTAATAAAAGTTCATCATCACATTCAAACCAAAGTACATACATATATAGTTCTCATCTAACAACATATAGCTCTCCATACACATCGAAACTATGTAAAACATTTCAATGCGAAAACAAATGCGATCATAATCGCAACCAAGGTAACAATTGATCCAACGGCATAATGATACCAAGCCTCGGTATGAATGGCATATTTTCTAATCTTTCTAATCTTCAACCGCATTGCATCCATCTTGATCTTGTGATCATCGACGACATCCGCAACATGCAACTCCAATATCATCTTCTCGTCCTCAATTTTTTTTTTATTCCTTCAAGAATTTGTTTTCTTCTTCAACTAAATTTAACCTCTCGACAATAGGGTCCATATTGATCTTGTGATCATCGATGACTTCCGCAACATGCAACTCCAATTCCATCTTCTCCTCCTCCATTTTTCCAATTTTTTCTTTAAGGAAATGTTTTCCTCTTCAACTAAATTTAACCTCTCCACAAGAGGGTCGGTTGGAATTTCCGGTTCAACTACCTCCTAGACATAATAAAACATCTATGCATGTCAGGTTGGTCGGCATAACTATCATAGACACTAAAACAAATAGTTATAAATTAAAGATAATATACCACATCCTAATCGTAGACAGGACGAGGGCCCACGTGGGCGGATATCAAAACCATCGCACTTTATAATAACAAGCAATAATAAACGTAAGAAAATTAGACAAATATCTATCTAAAGCAATAATAACAAGCAATAATAAAAGTAAGAAAAGCATGGACATAACAAGAGGCTCACCACGGTGGTGCCGGTGACGAGATCGGCGGGGGCGATCGACGGCGGCGAAGACGGTGACGGGACGTGACGGACCGCTAAACCTAGACAAATCTCGGAGAAAATAGAGCTTCGAGAGGAGAAAAGTTTAACTAGTGTGGCTCGGGCATTCCATCGAACACGTTGTGTGCATAGGAGGTGAGCTAGAGCACCACTAACCCCTCTCCCCCTCGGCCAGAAAAAAAACAGAGCAGTGTGCTCTGCTCTTGCATGAGGGGGTATATATAGGCACCTTATTGGTCCCGGTTGGTGCTACAAACCGGGGCTAAAGGGGTGCCTTTGGTCCCAGTTCATGTCACCAACCGGGACCAATGGTGGTGGGCCAGGAGCAAGACCCATTGGTCCCGGTTCGTCGCACCAACCGGGACCAAAAGGTCTAGACGAACCGGGACCAATGGCACACCTGGCCCGGCCGGCCCCCTGGCCTCACGAACCGGGTCCAGTGCCCCCATTGGACCCGGTTCTAGATTGAACCGGGGCTAATGGGCTGGACAGGCCTGGACCAAAGCCCTGTTTTCTACTAGTGCAGCCGTATGTAGAAACTCATGCACGCCCTTAATGTACTCGAAGGTGTATCTGTCACCGTACGTCCATTGCCGGTTCATCTACGTGCATTATATATAATTAAGTGTGTCAAAAACCATTACAGAACATCATAAATAGATAATTAAGTGAACAAATTAATAGAAGTTCATCATCACATTAAAACCAAAGTACATACATAGTTCTCATCTAACAACATATAGCTCTCCAGAGCATCTAATTAATTTTCACCATACACATCGAAACTATGTAAAACATTTCAATGCGAAAACAAATGCGATCATAATCGCAACCAAGATAACAATTGATCCAACGGCATAATGATACCAAGCCTCGGTATGAATGGCATATTTTCTAATCTTTCTAATCTTCAACCGCATTGCATCCATCTTGATCTTGTGATCATCGACGACATCCGCAACATGCAACTCCAATATCATCTTCTCGTCCTTAATTTTTTTTTTCCTTCAAGAAATTGTTTTCTTCTTCAACTAAATTTAACCTCTCGACAATAGGGTCCATCTTGATCTTGTGAGCATCGACGACTTCCGCAACATGCAACTCCAATTCCATCTTCTCCTCCTCCATTTTTTCCAATTTTTTCTTCAAGGAAATGTTTTCCTCTTAAACTAAATTTAACCTCTCCACAAGAGGGTCGGTTGGAATTTCCGGTTCAACTACCTCCTAGATATATAAAAACATCTATGCATGTCAGGCTGGTCGGCATAATTGTCATAAACACTAAAACAAATAGTTATAAATTAAAGATAATATACCACATCCGAATCGTAGACAGGACGAGGGCCCACGTGGGCGGATATCAAAACCATCGCACTATATAATAACAAGCAATAATAAACGTAAGAAAATTAGACAAATATCTATATAAAGCAATAATAACAAGCAATAATAAAAGTAAGAAAAGCATGGACATAACAAGAGGCTCACCACGGTGGTGCCGGTGACGAGATCGGCGGGGGCGATCGACGGCGGCGAAGACGGGGACGGGACGTGACGGACCGCTAAACCTAGACAAATCTCGGAGAAAATAGAGCTTCGAGTGGAGAAAAGCTTAACTAGTGTGGCTCGGGCATTCCATCGAACACGTTGTGTGCATAGGAGGTGAGCTAGAGCACCACCAAGCCCTCTCCCCCTCGGCCAGAAAAAACAGAGCAGTGTGCTCTGCTCTTGCGCGAGGGGGTATATATAGGCACCTCATTGGTCCCGGTTGGTGACATGAACCGGGACTAAAGGGGAGCCTTTGGTCCCGATTCAAGTCACCAACCGGGACCAATGGTTGTGGGCCAGGAGCAAGACCCATTGGTCCCGGTTCATGGCACCAACCGGGACCAAAAGGTCCAGACGAACCGGGACCAATGACCCACGTGGCCCGGCCGGCCCCCTGGGCTCATGAACCGGGTCCAATGCTCCCATTGGTCCCGGTTCTGGATTGAACCGGGACTAATGGGCTGGACCATTGCCCCGTTTTCTACTAGTGAGTATCATAGGTAGTATCATGCATGCCACTAAGTAATTTTGGTGAGGTGGTATGAACTTAAATGAAGAAAGAGAGACTTGAGTATCATACCATGATACTGTATCATATTAAATGATGTGCTACTTTGTGTCATGCATGCCAATAAATGTACTACTCTATGATACCAACATATGATACTATGCATTACGGATATAGTATCATACACTAGTATCATAGCATGATACTAGAATATGATACTCCTCATTACAACCAGCCTTACAAAAGTTGGTCAGGTGCACCATCTGGAGCCGGAGGAGTGTGCGTGGTACGGGCACACACGCGGGCACGCCCCTACCGTGTGCCATCTTGCACTCTGTTAAGCTTTGTTGTGCCTCCTGCTGACTTGCTTCTTTCACCAAAACTTCATATTTCCTTGTACTAGGACAATCGTTGCTACTAGTAGAAGACGAATGGTCGTGTGCTGCCAACGATTAATAACAATATAGACACATTGATCAAATTATTATTTTAATTCAAAAATGCGTGTTAAGCATGGCGGTTTTCACCATAGGATGCACAAGTACAAACTCTCTCCCAATTCTTTTTCTTCTCGGCAGTCTTTGCGTCTCCTCAATCCGCCAAATCGCTCGTTACTAAAGAACTATATAACATTTATAATTATTGATTAAGCAGTATTGAATTAGTGATTTTCGAAAAGGGTCTTTCGGAAGGCTGGAAATGAAGGGCTCGGGCGACTCCGCGGGATCCCCCGCTGGCGACTCCGCCGCCGCCGCCGCGGCGCAGCCGTCGTCTTCCCTGCCGGTTCCCCCGCCGCCGGCCCCCGCGCCAGCTGTCTCCGAGCCGGCCGCCCGGGTTGCCCCCTTCCGCTTGGCCGACTGCGCTGATGATGCGCCCTTCCCCCTCCTCCCTCTCCTCCGGCCCCCTCTACCCCCCGCTCCTCCCGCCGGCCCGCTCCGCCCCGCCGGCCGGCCAGCTCAGCCCCCCACATGAGGGGTTCTGCGGCCGGCAGGTGGGTGCCGGCGTCGTCCTCCCCGGCGGCCCGGAGCCCGGCGTGGAGGCCGCGCCAACAAGGTCCGACCTTGGGTGGGAGGTCCGTCCGCCGCCGCCGCGTTCAGGCTTGGGGCGTAGCCGGGCGCGCCGACCGAGGCCCCGCACTTTCTTCCTGGCACTGGCCGGCGGTGGGGGACCGGCCGCCGGCTCACCTCCCCCTGCTACCCCTTCCTTCCCCCGCCCTCCTCCCGGCCCCGGTGCCTCGGCCGTCGCCGTTCCGGCCCTTTATCGCCCATTTCGGTTCCTCGGGGCTCCTCGTGCGGACTGCCCGCGCCGCCCGGACCCCGGTCGCTCGCCTTGCCGGCGCGTTACCGGCGGCGGCGCCGTCGCCACCGTCCGGTAGGGTTTCCCCCTCCGCTCCCCCCTCGCCCCTGGCTCCCCGATGGGGCCTGCTGGCCTGCTGGGCCCCGGCCCATCCCGCTGGGCGGCCCACGCGCGGCCGCTCCTGGCTCGCCCTCCTCCTTCCACCACAGGCCGGCCCATCCCGGCTGGGCCGTCCCCGTGCCCTAGGCCCAGTGAGGGGCTCGCCTGGTCGATCTGGCTCCCTCGAGGCCTTCCGCTTGCCCAACCCTCGTGTGCCGACCTCCTCGGGTCTCCCTCGTCCCGCTCCACTGCCTTCCCCCGTCTCCGCTCTCGCCCCGCCGATTCGCCTCGCTGCGCCCCCTCCCACGTCCGACCGTCCGGGGGCCTGCCCGGCCACGACCGTTCCCCTCGACCTTCCGGCTCCCGTCGCGCCGCGGCTGACCATGCAGCGGGACCGGCTGGACCATGCCCCCCGCGTTAAGCGCAAGGCGGGTGAGATCTCTCGCGATTCGACCCGCCCCTCACCCGACTCTCTTCGGCGGGAGGAGGAGCTCCGGCGCGAGCTCCGAGAGCTCCGGGACA
>LR738715.1:40163003-40182990 GCA_902687465.1 Secale cereale
AGCCATATCCTCCCCCCGCCGCATCCCCAGTTCCCCACTCACATCACTCTCTCCGCTCCTCTCTCCCTCACTCAAACCCTCTCGCCCTTTCCCCTCCCCCCGCCGCATCGCCGCCCGCGACGACGAGCATGCAGGCGCATCCTTCCGCCCGCCGACCACCGCATCCCCACTCACATCACTCTATCCTCTCCTCTATCACTCACTCAAACCCGAACGGAGACTTTCCCCTCCCCCCGCCGCATCGCCGCCCGCGACGACGAGCACGCAGGCGGATCCTTCCGCCCGCCGACCACCGCATCGGTCTCCTGCATCGACGGACCTTGGGTCTGCGTGCTGTGTGCTGCGCGACCGAGCGGGACGGACATGGCGCGCTTCTTGGAGAATCTGCGGGTGCTGGATCCGATCCGTCGGATCCGCGGCGGCGCTCCTCTCCGGCGACGTCGCAGCTGGATCCGAAGCGAGGCGTCCCGATCTGCAATGCTACATCTCCGGTAAACCACTCCCCATGCCTGACAAATCCATTGAACGAACGCTACTCCGATACGCACCCTCCTCGTCTTCTTCGAATCTTTGCGTCCCTGATCTGGTTCATCTGTTCTTTCTGTGGCGCGGCGCCGTGACAAAACCTCACATGGACGGCGAGGACGACGACTACTTCCCGACGCCGCTGCCCTCGGCACGAAGTGCACCGACCGACGCACCGCGGTGACACAGACGCCTCAACCAACAACGCCGGCGACCACTCGTCCACATCCCCACCGCTCCAGCCAGCCGGCCACAGGACGTCGCTCCCGTCCAGCTAGAAGCAAGCGATGTCGTGCCCGCATCCTGCTGCTGCACCCGGCCAAGATACCAGAACGGCCCGCGCCGCTGGTAAGCAACGCAATCCTTAAGCTGTGGCAGCATCTCTGCATCCTTAGCTATCTTTTTTAGGGTTTTTGCAGTAGGAGTAGTTGCTAGAACTTTGACCAATTTTTGGGAGCATCTACCCTGGATCCCAGAGCCGCCGTGCCAAAAAATTGGTCATTGACTGAGTGCTAGCCATGCGTTTGGATGGACGCCGATTATTTGGCGTGCCAGGGCTAGCTCCACATCTCAGTTCAGTTCCACGCCAATTATTTGGCGAGAAGCAGGCGGCCAATTGCTCCGCAAAATTTTTGGTGCGCCCGTGATTGGCAGGGCTGGCACCGGCAGCATCCAGACATGCCCTTTGTTTCCAGATGTTGGACTGGATTTCAAGGAAAGGGTACTCAAGGATTACATGGAGTACAAGGATGGTGTCTCTTCACAGTAGAGCACTGAATATTTCTGAATGTTTTTTGCAGTAGGGGTAGTTGTATCTAAACACCGATAGTTTGTAAACATCGATGAGTATCCTGCTAGACCTAAACCTCGATCATTATTAGATGATACCCATGCCTAGGTTTAGAATGTTTGTAAATTAGCTAGTAAAGATTTATTATCCCAATGAATTAGTGTCGCACAAATTCTAGCTAGTTAGCTGTTTAGCAATTATATATGTCAAAGTTACATTCTTTCTGTCAAATTAGCAACTATTAAATGGCAAATTTAATAAAATTGTATAGTTGATGCGTTATATTCTTAGTTTAAGCTATCTTTTTAATTCAATCTATTAATTTCTATGTAATTTATTTTGCCCTAAACTTTAGAACATCTGAGGTTAATTCTTTGTAACGTTTTTTTACACACGGGTTTCTGCTCCTACTCGTGTTGGGCTAGTTGCCCCTGTTGATGTGGTAGTTCCCCTGGCAACACTGGTCTGGAACCCTACCAGACGTCCTTCTTCCAGGTTAGTATTTGCTGATGACACTTTTCAGTGGATGCTTTCGTTTCACTCACATTTTATCACAAGTTCTAACTGTGATGTGCTGTTTAGGTGCTTAACATTCCCACCGAGATTAACAAGGGTACTGTGGAAATCACTATCGCAGTGGAGCTGATCAAGAAGGGTGACAAGGTGGGCTCCTCCGACTCTGCCCTGCTTGGCAAGCTTGGTATCCGCCCCTTCTCACATGGGCTGGTCATCTGCAATGTCTATGACGGCGGGTCAGTGTTCAGCCCTGAGGTTCTTGACCTCACCGAGGAAGACCTGATGGACAAGTTTGCTTCAGGTGTTTACATGGTTGGCTCACTGTCCCTGGCGATCTCATACCCCACCATGGCTGCTGCGGCGCACATGTTCCTCAACGCATACAAGAATGTTCTTGCGGTTGCTCTGGAGACAGACTACTTGCCTGACCATGGTGATAAGGTCAAGGAGTACCTAAAGGTAATTCTTGTTCTGCAATGTTTGGTTCATGCTATGAAATCTTAACTTGAAACATGCATTAGAATTTGTCTTGAACAATGGCATGAACTGTCTGTTTATTAAGTTTAGAGTCATCTGTGGAGCTACTGATCAGCATGCCATCTGTTATTTTCTTGACCGTGCGTTGCCACGGGCTCTTGAAATAGGTTGCAAGAGTTACATGTTAAATTGGATCTGGTGTTACTGATCAGTAGACTGCCCACCCGTTTCTTGGACTTGAATTAGGTTGCAAGAGTTACATGTTAAATTCCACACATACAAACAATATAACACAGACACAATAATTTATTAATTTAAGTCCATTTTAGCAATGTAAATCTATATCATAAAGAAAAATCAACGACCACCGGAACAGTAACAAACTGAGCGATGTTCCAACTAAACATCAATTACAAAACTATTACAGATTAGATGATGCGCTTAAGAAATTCTTTCACAATCTGAGGAAAGTTTCCTGTAGCTTCATTCCCATGATGTTTTAGTAAGAATAATAAAAACTGCTTCCTCAACTCATACCCATCCTGTACAAACAATGCATCTAGTTAGTATGAACATTTCATGTCGAAGGTCTTTAAACATGTAACGGACAGTACTCACCGTGCAAACTGGCTTGACAAATTCTTTGCCGTTCCATCGGAGCATATAATGGAAAACAAAATATCCAGACAGATTCCTGCAAAACTTTACATTAATAATATAAAGAATATAGTAATAATAAAAATAAATGTTTTTGTTATGAATTCATTACCCGTCTATACTCGTTGGAATATCAACCGGAAATAAACGTTGCCATTTAGATATATCAGAATTCCAACCTGACAGCTTTATTTCGAGTGCTTCTTTGAAATCCCTTGCAAAACTTTTTAATTTTAGTGCATGCCTCAAATTTTTATCCTCTGGCGATTGTGATGTTTCAATAGGATCCATAACATGTAGACGACGTGCCTCTTTGTCGATGACATACAAGATGTATCAGCCGATGGATGCATAGGGAAGATAAATCTAAGAGTGGATTTATTAGAAACAACAATAAACCATGATAACAATCTATAAAATACTTTACTTACCATGTTGCACAATGAGATGTCATTGTCCATCGTAGGCCAGCTATCGAATAATGATGCCAACGTCTGGATAGTTTCCTTTTCACAAAATTTCTGACCTCGTGTTGACTCTAACATCATGGACTAAGTAAAAAAAAATATTTGTTTCAGTATGTTTATACTAATGATGCATATAAGGAAGATTACGATAACTTACACAAAATCTTAGATCCATAAAGTGTATAGGAGGGTCTGTGAACAATACTCCCTCGTCACATGCCAGTATACGGACGGCGGTGTTGAAGCAGTCACTGTGCATAGGCTGCTCCATGTTAAGTATGCACTGAAGTTTCTTAAGACTTAAACTCATTGGATCTGGTGTCGAGCTCCGGACCCATTCCTTCCTAAAAGTTTGATGGTAAGAACAATAAAAATGTACAACCGTATTTTAAATATTGATACATCATACTTACTCCAAACACCCGGCATTTTCGATCGACATGATGTACTTGCATAGGCCGGCAACTAATTCACGTTGGTCTGTAGGCATGATAGTGATTAGGGCAGGAAGTTTGTCTTTGACTACATTAGGTGGATTGTCCAGGATCTCGAGATCAGAATTAGCTAAAGTTTCTTCATCGTCTGATTGATGATGGTATATGGGACCTCCTTTTAGCTTATTAAGCTCTGAGTCGAGCAAAATGACAGCTAATTTTCGACGAAATTGTTTCATATCCTCCTATGAAATATATAAATTTTATTGATATGAAAATTTGAGATAGAATAATGAGATAATGTGTAAAAATTAAATACCTGGGTGAACTCATCTGACAGTGCATCTGATGTCCAATATTCCATAAAATTTAGCATAAATAGTCCACATGATACGCTATAATATTATAAAATAAAGCTTTAGAATATCACGCTAATGAAAAAAATAGACAAACAAATAGTAACAAGTGCTTACCCATCGGTTTGTTTTGCCTCATGAAACTGCTCTACGACCGTCCATTTTGTAACATTGAGATCAGGCCACTTATGATCTCTGTTAAACTCCGGACTATGCTCTAAAAGTTTCAGACGCTTCTCAAGTCCTAATAACTATTTTATATATGAAAAGAATTAGGGATTAAGGCAAACAGAACATATGTTAAGATGAGCAAAATCATAAGATATTTACCGTAATAGCAAGATCATTGCGTTGTACCCGAGAACCAAGTGAGTCCAATACTTGAATCTCACGTTTTTCGGCATTGGCGACTGCTAGATACCAATGGCAGCCCGGAATGTTAATCGGAATGAATAACTGGTGTAAATAACATACAAGTCACAGTCATAATTAGATCTAATAAACAATAACAATCAACTATATTTATTAATTAAATTAAAATAACACATAATTTTATGACTGGATTACGAGAGAATACTAACCATATCTTGCTGTAGATAAGTATTAACATGATTTATGATGTGACGATATTTTGATGGGTCTATGTCTTTTTGGCCGTCTTCTTTTAACTGTCCAGATATAAATGTGCTAATAATGTGTACTTTTTTACCCGCCCTGTCTCGTAGATGGTCGTGAGCAAGCATGCAATATATGTAAGCATTTATCACCTGTAATCAACAAGTATAATTTACGATATTATATAATATTAATATTATTATTAACAAAGTTTATGCAATTGGTCTTACACCGTCATGTAAGAACATATCTTTCATAAGGCATTCCAAATCATCTGTTGATAACAAGGCATCTTCAATGTCCACAAATATGGTTTTCTTGGGGGCAGTCATGATTGATTCAATGACTGTAATATCTCTAGGGGTACAAACATAGTCTGTAGATATCATAAAAAAAGTGAGCCAACTTAGTAAACAAAATGAGCTAAATTAGTTGAATAAATAAGGCAATATAAAAAAAAACCTTGTGCAATAACACAAAAATTGGCATCCTTTTTTGGTTTGTTATGAGATGTCACGGCTTCGACATCATTATGTTCTAAGAAACACGGTGAATTTTCGGTCCCTTTTTGCGATGTCGCTTCGGAACAATCAATGGACACTTTTTGTGCATCTCCAAAATCCATGTCCATGTCTCCTATATTCTGAAAAAAAAATTACAAATAAAATGTTCATTTATGTATTATTATGTATAATATACAAACAAATAACTATTAACTATATGCACCTCTTCTCGTGGTGTTTCAGTGCGGTCTGTCATCGATACATCCGTGCGTAAGTCGGAACCCATCACTTTTTATCTCTGATGAAATTTAAACGACATTTTATAGTGCATCATTAAAATGAACATATATACTAAAATATAAAAAAAAGTGAAACTAACACAACGGTTTTTTTTTGTAAATAAAATCATTTTGATACAATTAGAAAAAGAAGTTGCATTTCTCTCGGGGAGAAGAACCAACTATAAATGAATCAAAGATGCAAAGGTTGTTTCTTGCAAAGCTTGTGCCCTTATTCTGCAAGTCATGCATGACTCTGCATTTGAATGTGCTCTATTATTGTGTTTCTTAATTTCTTTGTTCATGTTCAGGTTATTTCTGTTATATGTTAAAAATTGCACTTTTATCTTACTATTGTCCATCTACATAATTCTGCATATGTGTAGTCTGCATAGTGCATCCTTAACAATTCAAATAAAACTTCCAGTTTGCCAACATGCCTGCATTTGAAATTTTAATTTACAGTAGGTGGATTAGAAGGACTGGAGTATTTGCATGGGCATATATGGCTTGACCAAATGTTGAGAAAGTACTGTTTGGCCTTATCATACAGTTCCTCTCTATAACAATAATATCTAATAACTAATGTAGTCTTGACACAATCAAATGATAGCAATGCAATCTTTCTACTACTAATCAGCCATCCATAGAAAGGTGCATACCTTGTGTCTTGTGCCCTTTAGATGGAATGGTCTGATATTCCTAAAAATATGGTATTTTGACATGTTATTGGGCTCACTTTTTAATGTCAAAGATATATCTAAATTTTTTCGCTAATTGATCCGTTTATTATCTTTCTGATGCCTTTGGAATATTTGTCCTGCTTGAGGAGTCATCCTCGTATCTCAAAGGTAGAAGCTGGATGGAGAATACTTATGGAACCTACGAGAGTTCTTCTAAAGCAGATTATAGGACAATTTGATTCAACAAAACAACTTAGAAAGAAAGGGATATGTACGTTGATGCGTTGGTATGGACAATTTTTTTTTTGATCTTCAGTTGTACATTAGAGTCATCTAATAACAGAGGTACATCAGGTGACCATATCTTAGAGTCATCTAATGAAAATATTTCTTTTGGTAAAATTGCAGGCAACGTGAGCATGTACTGCTACTATTAGCTTTACAGACGTGAAAGATGAATAACTTATCATACCTAGAGGAACTCGGCTATTTGGTGCTCCTTGCTTACAGAAGGTACTCCTCGAGAATTTGTCCTCCAAGTCTCAGTATTTTTCTCCTTTGATATCTCTGAGGGGCGAAGGGAGAGTAAGGAGGGAGGTTATGGATGGCAGAGGAGGTTACATATGTAGGTAGGCCATGAAGAGGAAGGCAGGGTAGCATATAATGGCATATCCTAGTTCTACCATATATCTTTAATCTGCAGATATCTTTCCTTTTTTCATCAAACGGACACCTCCTAATAAATTAAAAAAGATGTCAGAAATCATAACTTACTAAATAATAAAAGTGTTGTATATTAGTTAAAGGTACAACTTTACATTGATTGCATGCCACTAACATACCTACATATTCCATATGAGGTATAAAAATTTCCCATATTAAAACAAACTATATTTTTTGTTAATTGCAATGCTCTTCTCAAATTCTGTTACTGTTCAGTTTGAAGAGGTCAACACGGTCGTTCTATTTAATTTATGTGTATTAAATCAGTTAATCGTGTATTATAAATAAAGTTAAATTAACAAACAATTACAATACAATATTTTGTTTCTGAAATACAGCAATTAACAACCTATACTGATTTTGTTGTTTGCACGCCAATACACAATCAAGGTGGTGCAACATGTGGTGAGACACAGCAGACTCCATCGACTTTGCCCAGCCAGGTACATCCTCTACACGACTACAAGGTATCAACTCGAACAACATTATCCTTCATTGGTATAGTACCTTAGTATTAGTAGGTTCCTGTACTCGCAAGTGTAATTTGTTAATACAAAAGTTTAGGCACCAAAACAACCGCGCCGTACAAGTTGAGGCACCAGCGGTGTATGTGACTCATTAAATAATGAACTTATCATTGATCTGCATATAAAAAATGCTTTGGATGCCCGTGGAAACGAGTGGTGTATATGATACAGTATACATAATTTTTTGTTCACATAGTTTCTCACTGTAAAATAATGCTTTGGCCTTTTTTGTCTGTTGTTTGGTTGACTGTATATTAACTAAGTGTAGAAATATTTTGATGTGTTGATTTGGCAGCTTTTACTATGAAGTAACGCTTGTATACACACATCTGATCTGGTAGCTATTTGTATGATTCCTCAAGAGATTCCCCATAAAGCTTTTAGAATACACCCCATATGACTGGTATGCCATTTTTTCCTCTTTCTTGTAAGCGTCAAGCTCCTGGTAAGATGGGATTTCCTTGGGCCTAATGTATAGTATCACACATGTATGTTTTCAGTGTACAGGTGTTTCTTTATCAAATAAACCTTGGTGAATGTACAATCAGGGTGACAATTGAAGCCTTCTCATGTAAGTGCATGATCAACTAAATTTTGATAAGTGAGTACATTACAACATTCTAAGAGTGTCAAGTTCAAATTAAAATTGCAGGCAAAGCATGCAGTAAATGATCGTTGTACAAACTAAGAAGACTTGAAAATAATGAGGTACATACTTTCTATCAGCATATGATATACAACAACTGCTTTTATTTTAGCGCTGATGTTGATCAACAGAAAGATATAACACAATGCATTATATAGTTGTTCGTATTGACAAATATATAATTATCAATTCGATATCTAACAAAACTGTAATATAAATTTATTAAGGACATATGAATATGAATGGGACCATATTCAGTCCTTTAAAACCCTCAAAGCAGCTCTAATTTCAGCCGGTATGTTTCCAGCTGATTCATTGTTTTTGATCGTCAGTATCTGGACCATCAGGTTTTTTCTGAGCTGTACTGAATCCTATAAAAGAAGGAAAAAATAATTTAATAATTTGCTCTACATATTAATTGCATGGCAAATGTTGTTATTGTGTACTTACGTGAGTGGTCATCCTATCATAACAAGTAGTACCATTCTGGTGGGACATCTCCTGTAGGACAAGCAAAGCTGAGTCTTTGCTGTTACAAACAAAGTAACTATATTAATACTGTAACGCTAATTTCCTAATGTATGTGCTTAAATTAGTATATTACCGCCTGCCGGCAGAAGATTTGCCGTAGGTTGACCAGTTCATGAGATTTGTATCCCAACCAGGGATTCTCATCTGCAACACATTGTTGAACTCTTGCTTCAACATTGTGATTTCCTTAATCGTTTCAGTGCTATGAAAGCTGTATGGTCCACCGTAGGCATCAATACATGGATCAATTGGTAGAACCATCCTAGTTTCCATGTTGACTACAAGTAGTCCGTAGGAAGAATCCACAGAAACAAATGGTAGTAGATACTATGGTAAATAGACACATGTTAGTAACTAATATAATAAGCAAAATAAATGACAAAAACGAGTCTCTTACAATGTTAGAGTTGAACACATCATATTTAGGAAACGGTCGAACTACGACATTGTCAATCAGCACTGCGGTGCGTGTTTGTTGATCCATCCAAGAGCGCCTGAGGGCCTGTGCCTGAGAATGAAATTGCAAGTCGAAAAAATGTTTGTTTCCAAGCATTCTTGTACCCGCGGTGCTCTCTACTTCAGCACTCGCAAGCTTACGGACTGCAAGATTGAAGCATTCAGGATGAATTTGTCCAAAAAGGAAAATTGATTGCTGGAGCATCCGTAGGCTGATTTCAATCCGATACGGTCGTTCGCTTCTAATCCAGATTGTGCTGCCCAAATAATGCAGACCATTCGTTAACAAAAACACATCACATATAGTATAATACTTTTGTATAGAAAAGATCAATGAAAAAAATTAATTAAATAATAACAACCTAACTCCTGTGTGATAATCTGGTACCTATTTTTTCTGTACCAATTAAACATGGCCACATGTACCATAGGTAAAAAATTGTAGCAGACAATTAACAATTACCAATAATAGTTACTCCCTCCACCCCAAAATAATTGTCTCAAAAGTGACCCAATATTGTACTAAAGTTTGTACAAAGTTGGATCATTTTTTAAACGCTTATTTTGGGACGGAGGGAGTATGTAACAGTGTAGGGCTATGACAACCAATAAACATATTCATTACATAGGCAAATGCATTTGGGTTGCTACAGGGCAATAAAAAAATTAAGTGTAGGCTGATTAATAAAACATAAAAAAAAGCATATTATAAACCAACATATATGTTTGGATATATTATTATTCATCAATTGCACGTGAGCTTCTAATTAGAAGAAATCAGTTAGGAAAAGGAACAAACGAAATTTTAGCGTTCATCAGTATTTTTCTAATAGTCAGTAATACAAAATTGCAGTGGGATCTGCTAGGGGATTCAGAAGCAATGAATATTGTAACCAAGTAATTGGCAAACCAATAAAACTTACTTTAGTGCCTCATCGTCTTGGACATTAGTGATAGATTGATAAATGAATTCCACGGCATCTGCTAGGGCATTCATGTTGGCCGCAGCCTCCTGAGGGAAGGGCAAAGCCTCTTGTGGTGCGACTTGAACATCCATTGCTTCTTGCACGGCCTCAATTGATGAGAGCGGTGAGTGCTAGGAAATTGGTGAAGACAGGGGTGGGTGTTGAGAGAGGAGCTCGTCGAAGGTTATATGAAGGGATAACGTCCTGTTTGACAGCTGCATCTTCGAGACTTAAGTGCCTTCCAAATAATAAGGCACCTTCCATTTTTCAAAAGCAAAAAATAAGCAAACTTTTGATTCCGCCTGATTTCAAGCTGGCATTGAAGTCTGACAGGACATATGGAAGTTTCCATTATTCATTACCTAGTACAATAATATTTAAAGCTGCGTACACAAGTTATCCTGGACTATCTTATATGTTAGGAAAAGATTTGGTTCCAATATAGTAGCTTAATAAAAAAATTATTCCTACCTCTATTAATTTGACACATTAATTTTTAAAATACTTGTTGAATTTTTTAGTTACATTCTTTATCTTTTTTTCAATGCATGATGAGCACTAACACATATACACATTTTTAATACAAATCTGAATTCTTAATATACAATTGTTTATGAACCAAAACAAGCGCGCCATACAAGTTGAGGTACCCGCATTTTATTTTTACTCATTAATTAATGAACTTATCATTAATCTGCATGTATCGTAATATGAAATTAACGGCGTGCACACTAACATAAATACTATTATAGTAGTTTTAGTTTTTTTACTGTAGGTACTTTTCAATATGAAAAAACATTACACTAACAAATTTGTTTCTCTGTTCAGGGACACACATAATATAATATAATGAGTGCGTTTTCACAAGCTGGGATTATAGGCGATGGCGAGAGAGAAAGATAAAGGATAACTTGAAAATTATTTTATAATACGCAAGGTACGTGCCGTATGACCGTCTTGTTTTTATTGACTACTACATAGCTGGAATGTGATTATTTACGACGACGAAAACCTTGTATAGTATAGCAGTGCGTGCATGGATGGAGTTATACTATACAAGGTACTATAATATGCGCAGGCATGGAATGTCTGAAAACATCACATGTCGATTTTTTAGTACGTTGTGAACCTGCCATCTTCTAGCACACAAGTACTCCACTTCACATGGAGCAACATACCTGTTCCAAACTGGTCTGGCCTTCTGCTAGTAAATTTTGGATAGAAGGAAAGATAAATATCGAACCAACATAGCTAGTGGATACCAACATCATTTTTTATTTAAACTTAAAAAATAAAAGAGATGACGTCATCTGATCATGATTTGCACTCGCATTAAAACACAATATGGCATAGCAAGCAACTAAATAACACTTTGTCTTTAGGTATTTATCGATGCGTGAGTCCTCCTTAGCCACCAATAAATTTCAACGCAGCTCTAACTTGCTCTGGAATGTTATCCTTTGCTTCATTCTCCCTCACCATCAGCATCTGGACCATTAGTCGCTTCCTGAGACTTTGTGGGTCCTTCAAATTATGCATTAAAAAGTGAGAAGATATATTTAGCAAATAAATGAAAGATATAACATCATAAAAAATGCACTTACGTCAGTCCTAGACATGTTATGAACCATGTCATTACCGATGGTTTCATACAGATGGGCCATCTCCTGTAGGACTTTAAATCCGGAGTCCATGCTGTCACACAAATACACCATATTGTAATAGCTATAGTAGCGCCCACAATAATATGGAAGCCAAAGTTAGAATGGTACCGCCGAGGTGATACATGAAAGTTTTGTTGTTCAGGCCATTCCAAAATTTGGCTGTTCCTATCAGGGGCCTCTCGTTGCAAGACAAAGCTTAATTCTTGCTTCACTAAAAGGGCTTGCCTATTAAGTTCAGTGTCATGGAAGTCCTCATCAAAATGGAATACAGCCTGGTTCGAATAATCTATAACGATAGTCCTCTCCATTTCCATGTTGACTGCTAAAAGACCGTAGGACGAATCCACGAGCGACAGTGGGAGAAGATACTGCATTTGGTAGACAACGGTAAATGGCAAACAAGGCAGCCAAATTAATTTAGAAGAATGAGAACACTTACAATTGTAGGGGTGTGAAACACGTCATATCTTGGAAAAGGCTCGAGCACAACATTGTTAATCAACAGAGAGGTGCGATGTTCTTGGCTTAACCAAGACTGCCTGAGCGCCCGTGCTTGCTCATGGAATCCCAGATTGAAAAAATGTGTCTTTCCAACAGAGCTAGTGCCAGCGCTCCGCTCTGCTGCGTCGGTAGTTATTTTACGCACAGCAAGATTGAAGCATAACGGATGGACAAGTCCATCTCCAAGGATGGTGTCTCGGATGATCCGTAGGCTAATATCGATAGGGAATGGGCGGGAGCTCCTAATCCATATTGAGCTATAAAAAGTAAGAACAAGGTTCAGAAGAATTATGACTGTTAGTAAATGTAATCTAAAACGATAAAAGTGTGATGGTGACTATAACATATGAATAATTTAACAATAGTATATCTCACATCAAAAGACCTAAAAGTGTTTGTAAGCTATACAAAGTTAATTATTTTTATATTATGCACGGGCAAGAACTTAACAGATTGCAGTGTTTCATAGTAGTAAATGGACCTGCACTAAAAATGTTGTAGATCTTTTATGGTTGTGGCAGCATAGTGGTTTATCACTTATACAACATTGTTGAAGAAGGTGTTAGACCCCATAGTTTTAGTCCAAACTTTAAGTACTTCAATTGGATAGACAGAAAAGTTAAGAGAGGAGCCCATGGTTTATGAAAAAAAGAAGTCCTCGGTTGTTTTTTTGTTACCCGTAAAACAAAGTTCTTCTAGACACAGATTACCAAGACAATATAATATATGTTACCACCCATTGAATATGTATTGATATACAGGTTTTAGTAAAATAAGTACACAATCATATTTTGTAACAGCAGTATGACCTTAGACAGGAACACACAATGCCCTCCAGTGCTTAATACTAATATGCAAAACATATTTCCTAAATCTGTTACTAAAAAAGTAGCACCCACTAACTATTTCTCTAAACATGCAAGAACGCCACATCATCCATCAACACGGATGAGAAAATGACCACAAACACCACTATCATAAGAAATATCTTTATATTTTGCTGTTTTTATATTAGTAACAGAATTACCACTATATAGTAATCAAACACTCATAACGTAAAAAAATAAATGTATTTTCTGGGTGAGATTTTTATATTGGTACTATAAGTCTTATAGTATCATACAATGAAAAAACACTGATATATGGCAAAATATACCGTGATCAACATACAGGGTATCATCTAGGAAGATAAATTTGCAAAAAGGTACACATGTACAGCGAAGTGTACTTTGACGATGAAGTGAAAAAAAATTTAGATGTACTTACTCTAGTTGTTCTTCATCTGAGGCAAGCGTTATGAAATCGTACAAGTAGTCGACGGCGTGACGAACTCCCCCAAAATTCGCCATTGGTTCCATTAGGGCAAAACGTATATCGTAGCTATGGTTCTGCTATGTATGTACAAGCCTGTAGGAATTTATTGAGTAGAGATGGGGGCCGTAGGGAATTAAGCGACAACGTTTAGGAAGGTGCCCCTGACGTTCCTTATTTGCATGATTCCATAACAAACAAACTATCGATAATTAAAGCAAGATATTTAGTTTATTGCAATATTCAAATATATCAGCGACATATTATATGTTACCCAAAATAAGTATCCCTTTCCCCATAACTTTACCAATCAAATAATGGAAAGAATATGTGTTTACTCCTAGAGATCGCTGGAACGCTCGGCCCGCAAACGGAAAGCGTTGATAGTTGCGTGTGATGTGGGCCCTAGTGTTTTAGTTATTATATTTTTGCCACCCTGATTTACAGGTTGGCCTAAAAAGAGTCCACATGCTTTCAACGTGGGCTGGTAAGATCTCTCTCCCCCATGCTTCCTGTTAGGACATCCTTTCAAATAAAAAGAGATTCTGATAGAACATTGGAAAGGGTTCGCCCTCATGCTTCCATCCATATTTATCTGATTAACATCCTTACCCAAAATTTGAATAGGAGTATATGTATCATACATTCAACCATAATGTCCAAAGGGGTTCACTGTAAGTTGACGAGCAAAATATGCTGACACTTGCTCGTACTATTTTATTCATTATAATGGACTATTACACCAAAAAAAAATTATAACGACTTTTGGCCACGAAATTTTGCATGCACCGTGTTGATACAATAATTACTCTAGCGTCCGTTTTTCCTGGCTTGAACGCAATCTTTGACGTAAGAAAGTGTTTCGTCGTAAGTCATCAGGCTGGCTTCGTGCAAATCTTTGATAAAAATAAGTGTTAGAAATAATCACAGATTTATTACAGAATTTTATAAAATAATAAAACGAGGCAAAATATACTTTAGAAACCCTACCTTGTAGATAATGACCATCCTCATTAATGACAGGAGAGAAGAAGAATGTGCTCTCCCTCATAGTTTGCAGGCATTGATCCCTACAATTTAACTGTACGTAAGTAACAGCAATCTTCTCAAAGAGATTCTCTCTGCATTGCAAATGGTACAAGTGACGACCAGCATGCTCTTGACTTAGGCGTAGAAAAAGTATCTCCCGTCTGCATATACTAACAAATGTTAGGAATAGGGAACAAGAATAACATTAAAATAACCATAGAAAAATCTCTTATACTATGAGGGAGCGCTAACCGAAAATTCATTAGGCCAATCTCAACGAAAGGCACATGCCTTCTATATATCGAATCCCACTTATGTTGTATCTTACCAGCATAGACAACAATAGCAACAACATCTGAAAAAATGTAATCACAATGAGACGAGACTATGCTCGAAGCATAATATGCAATAACAAAGCTTCAGGTGATGCACCAGTAATGGTTTTGTCACGTAGCGACAATATGGTCCCGAACTGTGGGAAGCACGGTGGACAAATTGTCGATGATATCCTGTGGGCCGACGCGGTAACCTCGGTCCTAGAATGTAGGGCAATGACAAAATCCATGCGTATGTACCAAAAATGACCATCTAGCATATCCGTGGGGTTGAACCCGACGGAAGTGAAGTCATAAGTCATCCCGGTCTGCAGCATGATATTGAAGCGTAATGCTTGGCTGCTGTAGGCAATTGCTTCCATCTTTGTTCCCTAATAATATTTTATAAACACTTTAAAAAATCTGATTGAGGAACTCTTTATCACTTCTGTATTCTAAAAATAGTGCTATATGTGATGACGAGTAATGACTTACGTCCTGATCAAGTAGTATACAACGAAGGTATTGGTTTCCCATAGCATTCTCCTTAATCAGGGACTTCCATAACACCTTAGCCCGAATGATCCAACAATTATGATATATATGTTCCATATCGACGTTCTCAAATGTCAAGTTTCTGAATAACATAGAATGAAGTTATGTGGTAAATAAACGAGCGAGATGGCAGATAAACGTAAAGGAAGATATATCTTGCCTGTTAATCGGAGGTATTTCTACACGAGCGATGATAGGAACAAACGGATTTGCCATCACCCTCCTAGTTCTTGTCAAGTTGTAAGAGATCACCATGGTCGTAGAGGATGTAGAGGATATTGCTGAATTGATGAACCTGTGTAGATATATGGAGGCTCATGTATGGTGCTGCGTGACATTTATATATTACCATAGTGGGCGGCGGGAAAAGCAATAATTTTCAAATTTACTTTTGGGGCTGTGTCCCTTAGGAAGTTGAACAATATTTGGAAACCAAATAATTATTGATCAATATTTGACATCTTAATAAACAGAATTTATTATTTACAGCAAACAAAGGAATCAATATCTGATGGCAATCGCGGCAAGTATCAAAATAATTAATGTTTATTTATATTTAGAAACACAATAATTGTGGATCCCATAATAATGAATCTCGATACCCTGTACCATAAGGGTACTCACGTATAATATGTCTCTTGCTTGAAGAAGATAAGTTTAATTTTCGACAAAATATACTTTGCCTTGATTGCGTGCAATATTAAGTATAATGCTTACTAATTTTGCAAATAATTTGTGCTGATGATTGCGTGCAACCCAGAATTTTTTAAAGGGTTTTTTACTGATTGTAATAAAAAGAAATGGAGATGTCAACATTAGTACAAAATTCTTACTGTGTCAGCTTGCTGCCATTGATGGGTTCATGTCCAGAAAAAAATTTGTTTGGCAGTGATTGGGGAGGAAACAACATGTTTTACATATTAAAATACTTAATGAAGCGTCAACATCACGAACAAAATATTTTCATATAACCGTGAACAGTTCTCTATAAATTCCTTGCTAACCAGACAATGGCGTAGGCTTTTCAGCAAAGCAGTTAGATTCTGTTATTACGATCATGTAGAAAGACATTTGAAGTATTGGACCAAATAAAAGCTATTATAGTTTATCGTTCAGTTCTATAAAACAGGTAAGTGATTTATTCTAAACAACGCACGGGCTTCGTAAATAAACTATAGTAATTGCTACTATGGATACACATTGTTGTGACCAAACAAATAAAATACATAGTTAGAAGCATGTGCATTGGCTACGACTATTAAATCGATAGAACATGACTGGTCATGCTCTCTTCTTCTCGTTGATTCCTCTCTCTCTCACTTCACTGATAGGTGAGCTGGCCAAATATATATTCATCGTTATGCTAAATAGAATATTCAACATGCTCAACAAAGTTAATCATTGGAGAAAAGCGAGTATTTGAGAGAGTGGCTCACAAAATATATTAGATGCACAAATACTTTGATAATGCAAAAAAGATACAGATCCACTCATAGCGTGTTCTACTATAATTGCTGGAGCAAAGTTTGATCACAGCCATTTAATTAATCAGTTATGATCATGGTAACAACACTTATATAGAGTACCAACTGCTGATTTGATTTGGAGCAATGATGATGTCCTTAATACAAATATGAAAATAACGCTCCAAAAATGATGGTAACCATAGAACTTCTAATTCCAATATATTTTCAATGTGCTTCTGATCCCGCAATTATCTTTTCGACGGGTCAATTCTTACTTATTTCCATTAATTCATGCGTCCTAATTTCCTTTAATCCATTCCTGTGATTGGCCTAAACTATCACTGTTATTTCCTAGACGCTGTGTGAGGGGTAGACGAAATTTCAGCTCTTTACGGATCCATGAGATGGTCCTGTGGGAAAGAAAAAATTGCAACTTACGCAAATCTTCTTTTCTTTTAAACATGTAGTGATAGAAAAGAAAATGACAATAGGATGTTTGCTCGGATAAATAATATAAAGCTAATCATTGCACCGTCGTCGAGCTTTTTTTAAGAGGAAAGAAGCTTCATCCAACCTTTATATTTTCACTCGTCCCGATTACATTGATAAATGCTCATAAGGAGCAAAGCAACATCAAATAGTTGAAGATATATAAATATAAATGTAGACCTCATAATGCTTGGTCACTTGAAGGTGATGGTGGCTTCTTGTCGCATGCTTCGATATGCTGCGCGACCATCTCCGTCAATTGATTTATTAGGTTGATCAAATTTTGCACCAACATGGTAGTATGCTGTTGTGCCTGCAGAATATCATAGTTGCTGGTACCCCAAGTATCTTTCCTCCCTGCATTTGACCCCATGTCGCGCTGGACATCCCAGCCTGAGGGGACATGTGCACGAGGGATGTGTTCGACCTCACGACGTCGGATTAGATTATCAAAATGGTTTCTAGAAAGCATAGTGGGAAACTGAATAGGAAGGTTGTAAACATCCTTCTTTAGTTTCTTACACTTTGGTGCAGAACCCTCACCGACATCAAGATCTCGGCACGGTTCTTCATAATCTTCCGGTTGACGTACATCATCATGGTGAAGTTGAGTCGTGTCTTTCTGATCTTGATGGCTATCATCCGAACTATCTGATGACGACATGTCAAACTAACTGGAGAGGAAAGGGTGCCGATTTCTGGTTTTGGTGATGCAAAGAAGGATTAATTTATAGATGTTAATAAGGTAATATTGATTACAAAATGTGTCTATGAATCGACAGAGATGATGCCAATCAGAAAATAAATCTTTTGGAATCAGAAAGGATGATTCGTCGGGATCAACCGAGCAGTCATTTACAATAAAAAAACTGTTAACATGCCATTCCATAAACTAACACTTCCAATTTTTATGTCAACCACCAATTAGTAGATATAAAGGAAATTAATTTAAGTCTGATTGCCATGATCATTTCCCGTAATATAGAATATGTTTCCGGATATTAGACACTGATTTTGGATTGTTTTCTTATGGATTTTTAATGATACTAACAATATAAAAGAAACAGTCGTTAAATATTATAATACCAGTCCTAATAAATAATAAGCCGTGAAATACTCACAGCAAACCATGATAGCTAATCCAAACTGAACAACGTTTAATAAGGAGAGGTGCAAACAAAATATAAGACAGTCGTACACACTAATACACCTGAAGGCAGTAAAAGAACTTCAAATACATTAATATTGGACAGTGGACAGTATTTCCTCATGAAAAGTAAAAACAAGCCATTCCAGGCATATTTCCTCATGATAACCGGCATGATAAACGTTGGCAAGATATGCATGACAGTCTTTAGAATTCAATCCTTAAAAAGTAAACTTAACAGCTTGACAGTCTTTCTGAACCCGACGATTCTTTTTGAATCTTCGATTACACATAAAAAAATACGCTGTGTCACATGTGCATTGCCAAAAACACTCGTACAACTCAAGGGAGTACAAGAATTTCACAAACATTGTAACGATAAGTATAAAAACTAAATTACAGTAACTCTTGTCAATCTGAAAAATTAAATTCATATTTATAATTCCGGCAGCTACGACCGCACTTCACCCTGTAAGTACTTCCTTGTAGACGATGTTTTTCGTGGAGGTGAGCAAGGAAAGAGTTGGTCGTTTCCGCTTCTTTGAATTGCTATTTTGCTTCTTGGCCTTCTCCTTAGGCTTCTCCTTCTGAATGAGTATCTTTATGTTTCTCTTCGCAGTGGCTCGAGACAAAGCAACATAGAGTTGACCATGAGAGAACACAGGATTAGGTAGGTAGACACCAACAATCGGGATGGTCTGCCCTTGAGCTTTGTTAATCGTCATAGCAAAGCTAAGCCTTATAGGAAACTGCTTCCTTTTAAACTTGAATGGAAACATGTCGTTGTCAGATGGGCACAGAGGTATTCGAGGAAGGAAGACCCTCCTACCAGCGTGTTGTCCAACCACGATTTCCGCATCAATGGTGTTCCTCTCAAAACCTCTAACGACAAGCCTAGTCCCGTTACAAAGTCCATTAGTTGGATCAATGTTCCTTAGAAGTATGACTGGGCAGTTCAACTTTAGTTTGAGTGCATGCGGAGGAAGACCGTTGGGAGTCAATCCATTAAGAAACTCAGGAGCGTAATAGCCATATGGGTCATCCTCCGCACTGTCAAAGCTATGGTAGGTTACTTCATCTCCCTGAAAACGCTCTATCATGCGGATGTTTATCTTATCGACGTTGTCGTTTGTCGTTGAAAGGATTGCGCGAGATGTCATGTAATCTGAATCAGACATGTTGTCATCTAGACTGGGAAACACGTGGTCAATCAGCTTCTCCAGGTCGTCAACCTCACCTGTAGATGGCAGACAAATGTCAGCAGGGAGTAGTATGTTGCCTTGGTTATCAGTTTCCTCAGTGCCATTACCGACCCTGAGCAAGTAATCTGCAAACCAACTGTCATTATGAGCCCTCATGTTG
>LR738715.1:40193262-40249310 GCA_902687465.1 Secale cereale
TGTGTTTAGGTCTATCCTATAATCATCTAGGTTGTCCTTGTGAGCGCCCAAACTTCTAAATTGTTGGGAGTATGGATTTTCTTTCAGTATGTCAACTAACCTCTTCACGACATCCTGGTCCAACTGCTGGGTGGCCACCTTACGATGAACAAGGTTTGGGTCGTCATCATAGAAGTACAACTGCAGATGTTCTGGACGGGAGCTAGGCCCGAATGAATGCACATTGTGGTAGATGCTGCCGTGTGCCCGGAATGTGTACACACCAGACCTCATGTTTGTGTAGGTATCATCAAGACTGACGCCAAGTGTTGTGAAGGCAAAATGGCCGTTGAAGAACCGTATGTTTTCCCGAAAATGTCTAGAATCTGCATCCATGCTGGACCATAGCCTCATCAGCTCTGGTATTGGTTCTGGTTGCTTAAGCTCGATCTGTCCATTGCGACAACAGAACCCGTCAGTCTCAGACACAAACTTCCTGGCTTTGCAGTGCTTGCAGTTTTCAGAGAGTTTGAGGATGTGAGTGCTGTCTGGGATGTTTGAGTAGACACTGTCAAATGGATCAACCTCGGATGGCGTAGCGCTATCCATGCTAGCTTCATCGTCGTCATCAAATCTGTCTTCATCGGATCCTACACGCATTTGTTCAAAGTACACGTTTAAACCATCTATAACTATTAATTTTATCGACAACACAGCTACATAATATAGAGTTGCCGATACCTACCGTTGCGAAACATGTAGTACTCCTCATCCATCAATTCAGAAGCTGCTGGCTCATCGCCCATGGTGCCGTTCAGGAAGACATTTACGTCATCTGCATTGTCGTCATGCACAAAGCGACGGTACAAAACATAATTTCAGCATGTGCTCGATGTGAATGAGCGGAAGAATATGAAAATACGAAATTCATACCATCAGCACCTGCAGTGTATATGGGAATGTTCGTCCTCGGATCGCCATCAGAGGAATCATCTTCTGCGCCCGGATAAACTGGTGATGCGCGGGTTGGTGAAGCGGGACATTCGGAGGTCAAGTTTCCTAGGTCTGTAAGTGGGATTGCTATGCATTCATTACAGGGGGTATTTTTCCTTTTCTCATAATTGGCCTTCCTTTGGGCACTTGACTCCCCCTTCTCAATAACAGACATGCTTCTGCGGCGTTGAACGCGCTTCTCACGTATTTTTTCATTGCGCGTTTCTTTGACATCCACCGTTAATTCGTTAATTTTCTTCTGATAACATGCTCTGCTGCCAGCGTTTTTCTGGTCCCTCTGCTGGATAGTTAAATTACTTTTTCTCTCTTTGTCACGTTGCCTCCTATCTACAACAGCGCTTTCGTTAACATCAGAATCGTGTAAGGTTATAGGAGGATTGGTTGCCTCCTCTTGCAATAACTGTGAAACATCTGAGTCATATAGGATGGCTGTTAGAACAATTAAATTATACGGCGATGGGGCCAGTGTCAGCATGCACATTAGGGGCATAAAAAACGAAACTGAAAAAAAAGGAAAGCAGATACCTTGAGTTATGTTTTCATCTTCGATGAGCTTTTCCTTTTTCCTCCAATAAGAAGCTCGCCGCAGGGCGTTCCTATGATCTCTCCTGCGTTCATCCTCCGTTTTTTGCTCCGTTTGTGGTGTCTCATTCAAGATTACAACTGGATACGTTGAGGACATGTCAGATAGTCAGAGAACACAACTGTAACACACAGCACATGTAATACACACATGAGTCATAAATATATGTCTACCTTGAAACACATTGTCATCTACGAGACTCGACGTGCTTGTACTTATGGCAGGACATGTATACGTAGTCATATTCGGGTTTTCTGGTGAACCAAAGACCTCAAAATATATTAATGATTAATGGATAAGATGATACAGAGATTAAATATTAATAAACTAACATCAATTATGTATTAAACACTCACCTCTATGAGCCTCCTCATGCACTCTTTCTGTAACGTTTGGGATATTCGGGTTGTCTGCATGAAACATGTTTTTAATCCATAGTATGACTAATTATATTTTGAGGTCTCGAAGGTAGACGAATGCTGCATGCTTTTCTGTGATGTATAAATTGATACTAAAGGTTAGCTTATACCTGATGTCGAAAGTGGAGCTGCGTTTTCTTTTTCTATAAGCTTCTCCTTTTTCCTCCGATAGGCAGCTCGCCTCAATGCGTTTCTACGATCTCTCTTTTGTTCTTCGACTGTTTGTTCATGTGTTTCTTGTGTGCCTTTCATTAACGCACGTGTATGTGATGCAGCGTATTGTAAAAATTTATAGAATAAATTATAAACATTACAGAAATACTGGTATGAGCAGCCCTAATATGATTACCTGGTACCTCCTTCTCAATATGAATATCAGATATGTCCGTGGTTGTGGCATCAAATATTGATGCCTCTTCGCATAATAACGTATAGTTAGAAATATTAGGGATGTCTGGTGACCAAAAAAGTCCACACGTAATCTAAAAAATAATGTTTAAAAGATAATAAGCTAACCTGATAAAGTATGTGCATGCCCAATATGATTACCTTGTAGCTCATCCGCATCATTCATACCAGTTGTGGTACCAAACATCGATGCATCGTGATCGAATGATGCATAGTGAGAATTGTTTGAGCTGTCTGGTCAACAAAATTGTCCAATCATATTAATAATGAAATCTGGTTAAGATTTTAATGTTTGAAAGATAAAAAATGTACCTGTTAAATTATGGGCATGTGCAGATTTATCTTGGACATTTTTGTTTTTTTTCCGCCGATAGGCTTCCCGCCTCAAGGCGTTTCTATGGTCTCTTATGCGATCCTCCTCGGTGATTCGTTTGGTGACATTCAACTCATCTAATGGTGCCATTGATGTCGTTGTCTTATATGCCAAATGAAATAAATTAAAAATAAAATCAAACGAATTGCGCTGGTTTCTTTATTACCTGAAATATGTAGGGGTACAAGATCAATATTCAATTGACCATACTCTCGGGCTGGTCTGTTTATTTGACCAGCTTTAGTTAGATTCGTGACATCACATAGAGCTCGACGGGAAACACAATGCTCATCGTCTTCTTGGATATTCGATCCATCTGACATGTTTTTGTTTTTGAGATAAGACGCCCGCCTTCGAGCGTTGATTAGATCCTTATGGTCTACAATATATTAAAAAAAACATGCCAAATAGTGAATAACTAAACTACCAGTACTTCGCATGACAAATTAGATGAAGGCTACACGTAACAGCACCGAGCAAACATATGTTTAAAAACTAAACAGCAAAAACCTATACTACAATTAATTTTACAGTAGCCAACAACATGTACTTCGTCTACTAACCAGATTTTGGAAATGAAGGATGATTCTCCTTTTGTAAACTGACATTATCATCATCTTTTTTCTTGCGATAAGCTGCTCGCCTCATTGTGTTAAACTGCTCCCTTGTTTCAGCAGAAAACTGGCACGAATAGGCATGATGCTCTGCCGGGCTTATCAATTTGGATACGTCTGCACATGAACATGCACCGTTAAAATGCGACAATAGGAATGGAGGTGATAAAAATGGTTTGTGATATTAGTAACAAAGCATGCAGCAAATGAGGTACATACCTGCTGACGTTGTGTTATTACCATTAACATTTTCAATACTTGTACCTATAGTTTCAGCTATGGTTTCAATGCTTGCATCGTACTGCTGAACATTTGTACCAATTCTAGGGACTGCATAATATTGTTACGGTGTCAAAATTAAATGTCTGGGAACTCATCCAACTCGTAGAATGATTCTTACATGTCGATACGTCCTCTTCTTTTTGATGTTCACTCGGGTTGCTTTTTGAATTACCCATCTGCACATAGTGGCATATGATCACATAGAAAAGTGTCATATCATGTATATCTGAGACATATTTTTCTAACTCTATAGGTACATACCAGTCTGGATCCAGGATAAGAAGAACAAACTGCAACAATAGGAATGGAGGTGATAAAAATGGTTTGTGATATTAGTAACAAAGCATGCAGCAAATGAGGTACATACCTGCTGACGTTGTGTTATTACCATTAACATTTTCAATACTTGTACCTATAGTTTCAGCTATGGTTTCAATGCTTGCATCGTACTGCTGAACATTTGTACCAATTCTAGGGACTGCATAATATTGTTACGGTGTCAAAATTAAATGTCTGGGAACTCATCCAACTCGTAGAATGATTCTTACATGTCGATACGTCCTCTTCTTTTTGATGTTCACTCGGGTTGCTTTTTGAATTACCCATCTGCACATAGTGGCATATGATCACATAGAAAAGTGTCATATCATGTATATCTGAGACATATTTTTCTAACTCTATAGGTACATACCAGTCTGGATCCAGGATAAGAAGAACAAACTGCAACAAGGCTGTATTTAACAGGAGGAATCAGGATCACAAGAACAAACTGCAAAAAGTGAGTGTACATCATGTGAAGATACCAGTTTTGAATTGTGTTTGATCTAGATAAGGAGAACAAACCTGATTATGATGGATGTATAGATCTGGATCAGGTGATGCGACGAAACCTGATTTGTCTTGCATACATCTGGATGTATAGATCCAAATGTAACCTGGCTGTATAGATCTGGCCGGACCTCGAACAGCGCCTGGATCAGCGCCTGGAATTGTCACGGATCAGCGCCTGGACTTGTCCCGGAACAGCGCGTGGTCTCCGACGGCCGAACCCGGAACAGCGCCTGGTCTTGCCCCGGAACAGCGCGTGGTCTCCGACGGCGAGATCGATGGCGCGGTGGCCGCGAAGGGAAGATGGATCCTGCAAGGGAATAGGCAAGACGAAAGCAGCGGAACGGTGGAGCGTTCGTGCTGTGGCGGCGAAGGGAGGAAGGATGGGCGAGAGGCAAGATCGTATGCGTGACTATTGCTCGCCAGACAGCGGTCTGACTCGGGCGAATTTGCGGGATCAATCTTCGTTGGTTAATTTTCGTCGTTTTTTTTTTCGCTGGTTAATTTTCGTAGATTTTTTCAGTTTGTTCGATAGTGGAAGGCGCCGTGGGGGGCTCGGCCGACGGTTTTCTTGGTTATTAGATGGACAGCGTTTGGTGGGATCAGGTACCAAAAAAAGCCATGGTAGGTGGGACGAAAATAAACCCGGAACGGAGACTACCAACTGCTCCATTAGGAGTTTAGACTACCTGAAGCGGTCAATGTCCAGGAAAAGCAGTGCCACGTCGAGAGAACATGTTCAAGGTTTGAAAGAAAATCTACGCCAGCACAGCAGTCTTCGGTCAAAACCGACACATCAGACTTGGAGACGGAGAGGCTGTGGCTCGATCAATCCGGCCACGATCTGGAATCGGACAGCTCCGCGGATTCACTCCACCGCAGACTCTGCCACGCGCCACCGCCGGCCGCGTACAGAACCGCCGTCGCGGACACATGCCAAGTCACCGCTGTCGTGAATCGCCTTGATCAAACAGCTTTGTGGAATCACCGCCTACTTCCCAACTCCGCTTCAATCCGCCATCGAGTCGCCGTCGTTCGCAGGTCGTTTCACCGCCTTAAACGTGGCGATGCCATGGCGTCGAACGGCGGGCCGGCCTCGCTCCGCCTTGGCCACGAGCTGCTGTTGCCTTCGCACTTGCCTCCGCTGAAGTCGTCATCAAGCAGCCGGCCATTCTGAGCTACCTCCAATTTTATGCCGAGCCTGGCCTTTGGGCTGCCGAGCCTCGCGCTGCTGCCGTTCCGTTTCTGTCACTGTTTTTCTCGGCCTCTTTGCTGCGAATCACGACCGCCTGATGGGCCTCCGCGCGAGAGTCGCCCAGTGCCGTGAGCCGCCCGGTCGCCCTCCGTGCCGTCCCGCGTCAAGCCGCCGCAGAAGAATCACCGTCGAGCCTCGCCGCTCCTGAGTCACCTACCCGCCTCGCTTGCTCCGGCTCTGGTCACCTCCCGCGCCCTCGAATCGATCACCGGATCCGCCCCCATACCAGCTCTCCCTCCTGCAAGCCACTTATGCGCCGATTCACCGCCAACGAATCACTGTCCCTGAAGCTGCCCTCTGCTCCAAGTCGCCGCAGCCTCAGGCGGCCGCGTTTCCGCTGTCGCTCTACGCCCTATGCGTCTCCGCTCCACCCTCTGCCTTTACTACCTCAAGCCGATGTTTCCACCTTGGTCGCGTAGAGTGCTGCCTGTTCAAATTCGAATGAGGGCGTAATTCGGATGTTTGGTGGCCGGGTTGCGTATTGGTGGTGTTGGTTACTGGAGACAAGCGGGTTCTGGTGGAGTGGAGTACTGATGGATCGTATGATGATTAGTAGAAAGAAGTGTTTACGAGGAGTCAATGTTGCCTGTCTGATCTTGCCTCGAGCTCCTTTTCTACGGTTCCGCATCTGCTTCGGCCTTTCTCGGTTTCCGTGCTACGAACCGCAGCCCTATGCTGTGAGCCGCCGCTGGATTGTTGACCAGCTTCGCGAGCCGACCGGTTGCCCTCCGGGCCGTCGTCACCTCACGCCCTTACTGGAGTCGCCCAAATCACCTGCGCTTCTAAGCAGTCCCTGCTAGTGCAGCCTCGCCGCCGCGGACTTGTCTGCTTCGTCGCCGGGCCGACTTTGCTCTGTTCTCAAACCGCCTCCGCTCCGAGCTTCGACTCCAAGTCGTCGTTGCGATTTCCTGTCGGCGTCCGAGTCACCTCGAATCGCCTCTGCCTCCAAGCCGCCGTGCTGATCCGTGTCAGCCTCGGATGGCCGATGCAGCTCCGAGCCGCTACGGCTGGTACTACTGGCGTATATTACTGGAAAGGGGATTGTCTCCCACGTGAAGACCTCCATCATGCTGGACATTCAAAGACAAAAGAGCTAGTACTACTACTCATTCTCAACAGTACACATCAGATCAATTCTTTTGTAGAATAATCAAAAAGCACTACGGTGCATTATTTAGCACTGGCGTCTTCGTATGATATCAGGTGATATTTTCCTTATCTACTTTCCAGTATATTTTTTTTATTCTTTGAGGACAATTACTCTTGCATGTAATGTTTTTATGCAGGACGATTATTAAAAGAAAAAGGGGTGATGGTATGCCACGGAGGCACGCTCCGTTGTGTTGCGCGGCTTCACGAATATACGTGTCATGATCCGGTTTACATCAACACGCCGGCCGACTCGTCTGTCCGCGCCCACGCGTGCTGGTCTCCAAACACTGTGGCCGACTCCCTCACCAATGATGTGCGCACGCCACCGTTTCCGCGGTCCGGTCTATATTAACGCGCCGATACCGCACCCGCTCTCATAAACCGCCCGATGGATACGCGTGCAAATTGCCACCCCCGTTGCCGCATTTACATCAATACGCGGCCGACTCATCTGTTGTCCGGGCGAATCAGGTGATATCTATCTTATTTATTTTTACATACATATTAATTCATCCGAGCAAAAATACCTCGCCCTGCTGTATTTGGTACGCAGAAAAATCATTCATTATAAAGCGGTATTATACCGCGGAGATGGAGGCCCGCCAACATCATTCGATACAAGTGAACACTGTTACTCAACAGACTCCCGCACTGGTTTACAACGCCGTGGCCGGTTCACGCATCCGCACCGGTTTACAACACGGAGGACAACTTGCTCATCTCCGCCGGTTTACAACCCCACGGCCGGTTCATCTGTTTGAACCACTTTTAATGCTGCGGTCGTTTTACTATCCACCCTGTGATCCGGTCTATTCAACATACCGGTTCAAATTCACTCAGGTGATATCCATCTACAGTATTATTTCTCTTGTTATATATCATTTTTCATTAAGAAAATAAGATGCTTTGATCAGTTTATCTGGTTGTGCAGAAAATATATACTCAGAAGCAATAAAAACTCTCTGAAGAACATGAGGTCACATCCGGCTCAAAGAGGATGCTTCACGATTTACCCACCGGTTCAGGAGGAACCCTGGAGACCCTCTGAAAAGTTGGATAAGTCCACGTTCAGTGATTGGTTTACATTGACCCACCGGTTCAGGAGGAACCCTGGAGGCCCTCTGGGAGTTGGTATCATCCACTCCCAGTGATCGGATTGGTTTCATAGTTCTTTCGACCCTCTGAAAAGTTGGATAAGTCCATGTTCAGTGATTGGTTTAGATTGACCCACCGGTTCAGGAGGAACCCTGTAGGCCCTCTGGGAGTGTCGGCCAATCCGCGTCCCAGTGATCGGAATAATTTTTTTCTTTCGACCCTCTGAAAAGTTGGATAATTCCACGTTCAATGATTGGTTTAGATTGACCCACCGGTTCGGGAGGAACCCTGGAGGCCCTCTAGGAGTGTCGGCCAATCCGCGTCCCAGTGATCGGAATATTTTTTACGGTTCTTTCGGCCCTCTGAAAAGTTGGATAATTCCACATTCAGTGATTGGCTAGGCCCTCTGGGAGTGTCGGCCAATCCGCGTCCCAATGATCGGAATAATTTTTATATACGGTTCTTTCGGCCCTCTGAAAAGTTGGATAATTCCACGTTCAGTGATTGGCTAGGCCCTCTGGGAGTGTCGGCCAATCCGCGTCCCAGTGATTGGCTGAACCTTGCTTTGAGCCTGGCAGCTCTTTGAAAAAGCCTCGACTACATGGTCTTATTTGCAAAAATCGCATATTTTTGGTGTTTTTGTGTTTTATAACCTTTTAAACCGGAGTGGAACAGCTACACAAGTTGACCACATATCTATAAAGTGAAAAGTCTGGGTCATGAATACCAGCATGAATAAACCGGTGTTCATTATACCCGGATCATCCATCAGGCAACAAGCTACGAACTTCTGGGCAAGGTTTCAGAATGATATAAACCGGTGTATTTTTTCGAACCCAGGATTATTATTGGGTCTATCAAAAGCTCCTCAGGAAAATTGCAAATTTCGCCGGATTAATAATATCAAGCATACTTGATCGCAGGTATGAAGTATCTTGTTATTAAATACATATTGGCAGTACATGATCAGTTATAATGACCGGTGTTTATTAAACCGGCCTGGTTTTGACTATAAGTCGCCAGTATGAGACAAAATAATGACCGGTGTTTATTAAACCCGGCCCGATTGTGATCAAACATCATTGGAACCGGTCTTCAAACCGGATTATATTCTTCAATAGCCAAACATGGCTGGATTCCTATTATGGTTATCAATATTATGATTGAGGTCTTCAAAGTCGCTTTAAAGCGCAATGGATATTATTTCAACGATGGAAGTGATTTATTCTACAAAGGAATAGTCCCGAGTTGCTGCAGGCTTACAACCCAGCACTTGGGGGCTACATTATTCAAATTGAGATTACATCAAATACACAAGTCTCAAGCACACAAGCAAGTTGTCTACTTGACACTTGGGGGCTAATGGAAATATCATTTTCTTCATCTGGAAGTACCGGTTCACCTTCTAAATGTGGCTAAACCGGAACTTGGGGGCTACCAATCGCTCCTGTCAACAATTCAAGGCTATTTTCAATGAAGTATATACAAAGTCCTTGCTCATTATTACATAATGACCCGACACTTGGGGGCTATAGGTAATATGCATATAAAGGAGGAACATCTTCAAATTTTCAGTTCTGGCAATTCAGATTAATTCTGTGACCCGGCAATTTTGGCAATCATAAACCGGCAAGTTCTACATCTTCAAGCCGGCAAGATATCAGTTGAATATTTCAAAAACCAATATTTTTGTCAAGTCAGAGCATTAAAGGCCAATTCAAATGGATTCTTTATTTACAATATTTCTTATGCAAGCAAGTTGAATATGAAGTTGGTCTGTCGACCCGGATTTTCTAGAAGAAGGAAGGACAAGGACTTAAAGATGATCAGTTGCCGGTTTACAAGAATTCATAACCCGGAGCCCAACCTATCAATTTGTTCTTGTGGTTATTTTGCAGCATAAAGTTTACCATGGATAAATCCAAGCTAAACTTGGGGGCTAATGTCGGGGATATTACCCCGCGGTATGAACCGGCCGGAATTATAACCCGGCCGGACTGGACATTTTACTTAAGACGGTTTACATTTGGCAAGTTACTAGTAACCCGGCAGGCGGATCATGGATGACAAGGCCCAAGGCCCAGAAGGCCGGTTCACGTATGGTGGGCCGGTTTAATAATAAAGCGCAAGGAATATTCTCCATAAAGGAAGCAAGACTAGGACTCCTTGTAATAGATCAATCCTAGTCCTACTAGGACTAGTCATGTAAAGCCTCCCCTTCAACATATATAAGGAGGGGCAGGGCTCCCCAAAGGGGACAAGTTTTGACAAGTTAGACAAGAGACAAGTTTTAGATGAGAGGTTTAGACAAGTTTCTAGGGTTAGACACAAAGAGCCGGTTTACAGGCGACACCACGAGGATCATAATGAGATTTAGCCTCAAACAGCACGTAGGGTTATTACCGGATGATGTTTCCCGGGGCCTGAAGCTGTCTAAATCCGTGTCTTGCATCGCGTCTCTCGATTCCGCTCAACCCCTCTCAAGCTACTACATAGATGCGCGGCCTCACCACTAAGTCCGTAAACCGGACATCTGACGTGTTAATTCCACGACACTCTCCGTCTTGGACAGGGTCCTAGTTTCCCCCGAGTGGGACCTCCGGTGCCCTTTGGCCTCTCTTCGTGCCATCACCCGGATTGGGTCGGATCACGTCCCCTTGCTTCTCGGTTCCGTTTTGAGACCTTCTGGCTCTCCCAGGCCGGATTCTCCGACGCCGTCTGTGCTCGTTGGATCGAGGCTCGTGCCCACCCCCACCCCCGCCCTCCTTCCTCCATAGACGTGTGGCACTTCTGTGCGAAGCGGGCTCGGCAATTTATGAAGGAGTGGGGAGCCAACCTGGGCCGGGACACCAGGGAGCGGAAGAAGGCGATGCTGACTGCGATCCAAGCCCTTGACCTTAGGGCTGACGCGGTCGGTCTCTCTCCGGACGAGTGGCTGTCCCGCTATGACCTCGAGGACCAGCTCTCCGTGATTTATACGGATGAGGAGGCCTATTGGCGTATTCGGGGCGCTCAGCGTTGGGTCTTGAAGGGTGATGCGAATACGGCTTACTTCCAGGCGATCGCCAACGGCCGCCGTAGACGCAACACCATCCCCTGCCTTTGGGATGGAGCCACTCTCCTTCAGGATCCCCGGGACATCCGCGCCCATGTTGATGGGTTATATCGTTCCCTCTTCTCCCCCGCTCCTCGGAGCGGTCTCTCTCTTGCCCTTGACTGCTGGACCGGCGCCCATCTGGTGTCTGACGAGGACAATGCATCCCGGACGGCCCCCTTCTCTGAACAGGAGGTCTGGGAGGCTATCAAGGGTATGAACCCCTCCTCGGCGCCGGGTCCTGACGGACTTCCGGTCATCTTCTTCCAAACCTTCTGGAACGTGGTTAAACATGAGATCATGGCCATCTTCGAGGAATTCTTCGTGGGCTCGATTGACCTTGGCCGCCTCAACTTTGGGACCATCTCCCTCATCCCCAAGGTCCCTGGGGCGACGGACATCCGCCAGTTCCGTCCGATTACGGTCATCAACGTGATCTTCCGGATCCTGGCCAATAGGGTGACCCTGCTTGCAGACAGGATTACACACCCTAACCAATCTGCGTTCATTAAGGGCCGGTACATCCTTGATGGTGTCCTGGTCCTGCACGAGGTCCTTCATGAAGTCCGGGTCAAACACCTGAAAGCGGTCTTTCTAAAGATCGATTTTCACAAAGCATATGACACGGTTAGCTGGTCCTTCCTTCGGGAAGTCCTTCTGCGAAAGGGCTTTGACGACCGGTGGATCACAAGAGTCATGCAAATGGTCTCTTGTGGTCGCACGGCAGTCAACATTAACGGAGAGATCGGCCCCTTCTTCCCTACCCTTTGTGGGGTGCGCCAAGGCGACCCCTTCTCCTCGTTCCTCTTCAATATGGTCGTGGACGCTTTGGCTTCCATTCTAGATAAGGCTAAAGCCGCGGGCCACCTCCGTGGTATCACCCCCATCTCTCCGGGGGCTCGGGGATCTCCATCCTCCAGTATGCCGATGACACGATCATCATGGTCGAAGGCTCGGAGATGGACATCACCAATCTCAAATTCCTCCTCCTTTGCTTTCAACAGATGTCGGGCCTCAAGATCAACTTTGATAAGAGCGATGTTATGGTGATGGGATATTCTCCCGATGAGTCAGTGGCCATTGCCAATAGACTCAATTGCTGCCTGGGCTCGTTCCCCACTACCTACCTTGGGACGCCCATCAGTCACTCGCGCCTCCTGGCCGCCGATCTTCGCCCCTCCGTGACCAAGCTCCAGACTAGATGCGAGCCCTGGCAGGGGAGATGGCTTTCCAAGGCGGCCCGGACTATTCTTATCAACTCCTCCCTCTCCAGCCTCCTCTTATTTCTTATGAGTTTCTACAGCCTCCACGAATCTCTCCATAAGGAGATCGCCAAAATCCAGTCCCGCTTCTATTGGGCTGGTGAGCACGGCAAGCAGAAGTATCACATGGTCAGCTGGCCTGACATCTGCAAGCCTAGGGAGCAGGGTGGATTGGGAATCATGTGCTCTAAGCGGATGAATATTGCCCTCCTATCCCGGTGGCTGTGGCGCATCTCGCAGGGTCATGGTGGCCTCTGGCTGGACATTATCCGGAATAAATACCTGCGCGGCCAACCACTTGCCTTCTGCCAGAAGTCGGGTGGCTCTCAGTTCTGGCAGCCCATTGTCCAGCTCCTCCCTGTGCTCCGCATTGGTACCTCTATCTCGGTAGGGTCCAGCCTCTCGACGCTCTTCTGGTTTGACCGCTGGGCCGGCGACTCCCCCTTTGCGGCTCGCTTCCCCATCATCTTCTCTATCTCGGTCAACCCCATGATTTCTGTTGATAGGGCCCTCACTGACTTAGGGCGCCTCGCTTTCCGTCGGCCATTTGGGCCTGCGGAATCCGCCGCCTGGCGTGAGCTGCTTGATTGCGTCGCTCTGCATGAGCCGTTGGTAGATGGAGTCCATGACCGTGTGCGTTGGCATCTGGAGCCGTCTGGCCAGTTCTCCACCAAATCGCTCTACTTGGCCATTGCCCCCTCCCTCGCTCCCCCCCTCTCGATGGTGTGGTCCGTCCGTCTCCCTCTGAAGATCCGCATCTTCATGTGGCAGTGGATCCGGGGACGGATCCCTTCCGGTGTGGAGGTCCGCAAGCGTAATGGCCCGGGCACGGGTATTTGCCCCCTCTGTGTCGTCCCCGAGGACTCCAACCACATCTTCTTCGCTTGCTCCTCCGCCCGGTTCCTCTGGAGCTGCTTTCGCGAGATTGTCGGGGGAAGTTGGACTCACACCAACTTCCCCGACTTATTTGCTGAACTCCAAGCGTCCCCCTCGTCCTCCTGCCACATTAGGTGGCTGGAGGTTGGGGTCCTAGCCTGAACTCTTTGGACTGTTCGTAATAAGCTTGTGATCGAGCATTCCCCTCTTCGTCGTGCTACTGACGCTCCCTACAAATTCTCGGGTTTCCTGCAGCTTTGGCGGCCGCTTAGCCGTCCCCTGGAGCGCGACGCCATCTCTACCTTCATCGCCGATCTTCGCTCGATGGCCGTCCGCCTATCGCCGCCGCCGCCGCCGCCTCCGCCGGAGCCTGACTAGATCCCCTGCGGGGGTCTCGCTCTGTTTTTCTCTTTCTTTGGGCTTGTTGAGCTGTGCCCTCAGCAGAACCTTATGAATTTGGTGTGGTACTTGGGTGTGTGTGTTTGAACCTGGTGTGGCTATATGTCTTGTGGCGGTTTGCTTTATCTATAAAGCGGGGCGAAAGCCTTTTTCGGTATTAAGCAGTATTAGTATGCCTTGCTCATGGCGAGTTTTGTTGCTTCTGTGACCAGGTGAGGAGGATATCAGTGGCGAAGCCACATTGAGAGGAGTGCGGTCAATTGACCACACATGTTTTTGCCAATTCCTTTGTACACAAGCAGAAACCATGTATTTTACTTCCTCCGTCTCATAATGTAGGACGTTTTTTGACACTACACTAGTGTCAAAAAACGTCTTACATATGGGACGGAAGGAGTATTTTATAAAATTGATGAAAACACATGTATTTGGCATCACAGATTTAAAATGACATCACAGACTTCTGATACTGGCACCGCCACTGGAGGATATGCATCACCTCCTTGTCGGGTGCCTGTCCTCGCGCTAGGTATGGCAGGAGGTGCTAGTTTGTGTCGCTCCATGGACACACTACCTTGCCCAATGAACCCATTCGTGTCTTGTTGCGCATCCTCCTACTCCAACACCCCTAAATCTCTTCGGTGTGGCCTCTCCTCCATCATCATTCTCACACATGGCATATTTGGAAGCACCACAACAATTGTACCTTCGAAGTCGCTCGCCCCTCTGCCACTCCTCTGTTGCAGTCTATCCAGGAAGACATGCATTGCTTGCTAAGGCTGACGCAACCGGGCTAGCCCATATCATCCATGAGAGATAGACTTTTTGTAGTGGGCCGAGCATTAGCAACCCTCTTATGTCTGCTCAGAGCATTACCCTCACGCCACTGGTATACGTGTCTTGTGATGTAACCTAAACTTACACCCGCTAGCTATTTTTCTCTTCTGATAGTGAAAAGATATGCAAGCTCTGGGTATTCGTGATTTTTTTTTCAAAAACTTCTCCCAAAAAGAGTGCCAAAGTTGGGCTTATAGGTGGCCGAACGGGCCGGGATAGCTGGGCCGGCCCGGTTGCACGACCGGCACGGCACGTGGTAAACGGGCCAGGCCTGGCACGCGGCACGCCAGGGGCCGTGCCTGGGCCTGAAGGCCGAGCACGCGAGCCGGCACGACACAACCTGATTATCTTTTTTTTTTTTAGGTATCCTAATATGGCCCAACAGGTAAAAATAGGCTAAAAACGCCCAATGCGCAAAATATGAGGCAGATTAGCGTGCTTAGCGTGCAGGCGGGCCGGCCCGATTAGCATATGGGCGCTGCCTGGGCTGCAGGCTGCAGCACGCGGGCCGGCACGGCACGGCCCGTATAATAATCGTGCCTTGACGGGCCGGGCCGTGCCTGGCACGATTAGGATGGGCCGTGCCGGGCCGGGCCGGCCCGTTTGGCCAGCTATAGTTGGGCTCCAGAGTCGAACCGGTTGAGCCGAACTCGGTTGAGCCGAACCTGTTCCCATCCCCAAGCCCCCAACCCACACCCACACCTGACCCAGCGAGCGACGCCATGGCAGCGCCGCCAGGCCGCCCCGACTCGCCGCCGGCGCTCCCGTACGAGCTCGTCGAAGAGATCCTCCTTCGCCTCCCACCCGACGACCCAGCCTGCCTCCTCCGCGCCTCTTTCTCCTGCAAGGCCTTCCGGCGCGCCGTCTCCCGCCCCCACTTCCGCCGCCGCTTCATCAGGCTTCATCGGCATCGGGCGCTCCCCTTGCTCGGTTTCCTCCACAACTGGGAGGACGAGCGCATACCTCGCTTCCTCCCCACCACGGCCTCGTCCTTCTCCCTCCCCGCCCCAGATCTCGCCTCCTGGCTCGCCCTCGACTGCCGCCACGGCCGCGCCCTCTTCCTCTCCAAGGTCTCCGTTGCTCAGGAACTCCTCGTGTGGGATCTAAAGACGGGCATCGGGCGGCGCGTACCAGTGCCCCCGCTGTTCAAGGACGGCTACAAGTACCGGACCGCGGCGGTGTTCTGCCCAGCGGACGGATGCGACCACCGCGACTGCCACGGGGATCCCTTCCGCGTGGTCTTCCTCTTCACCGTCCCCATGTACCACCAGCTGCGGTGGCCCGGTCACACGGCGGCGCGCGTCTACTCATCGGAGACTGGCACATGGGGTAAACTGACCGCGATGCTCCACACGTCCTGCTTGATCTTCACATTTCATTCCAGCGTGCTCCTTGGGAGCTCTCTGCTCTACTTCATGTCCGACAGTGGGTGGATCTTACAGTATGACTTGGCCAGCCACGACCTCACTGGGTTCAACCCGCCACACGACGGCCCCGAGAAGACATTTAGCCTCATGGTGGCGGAGGATGGTGGAATAGGAGTTGGTGAAGCCTTTGGTTCGCAACTCAAATTATGGTCAAGGGAGGAGAGTGACGGCACTGATGCACGATGGGTTTTATGGGTCTTGAGTCGGGTCATAAACTTGGAAATTTTGCTCCCAAATGGTGCTCTCGTGGATGCAGAGACTAGAGTGATCGTGTTGGGATTTGCCGAGGGAGTGAATGTCATTTTCGTTAACACTGTTGCTGGCCTGTTCACAATCGAGCTACAGTCGGAGCAGGTGAAGAAGGTGTGTGATGATCATGGCTTCTGTAATTTGATTCCAGTTGTCAGCTTCTACACTCCTGTGGACCGTGGCGAATACCAGGATCTGCTGTCCTCGATCCCTAGTGAGGAGGTAGCTGATGAGGAGGGGGGAGAGGAGGAGAAAACAGTAGATGACGCACAGCAGCTGCTTGACGAGGGGTCCAGTGCTATCGAGGGAGGCTTTGTCAACACCTTTGAATGTGTCAGTCATGACCTCAATATCAGGTAAGGGCTCTACTCGCATACGCCTCACCTATTCCGAGTTACGCTTAAACATTTGCATGTATGTGATTGTGGAGAAGTTACTTTCCATTAGTTTCGGTACTCTTTAGATCAACTTTTGGTTTCCATGTGCCCTTTAATTACTTTGGGACATTGAGTCTTTTAGTTTGGGGGATAAGTTTAGAAGGATTTTCAATGTTCTATGAAAATGTGGTTGCCAATTAGTGTTTATCTTTCTTGTGTTTGTCCGTGTGCCAAACTGCGTTTGAGGGATTCAGCGGGTCAAATTAGCCTTAGTGTTTTTTATGGCAGTACTTGAGAGTTAGGATATGAAATCTTTTGTTATGATATGTGCTTGCGATGAACCTCAAAGTCTTATTGAACACCAATTACCAAATGGTACATACAGCAAAGTGTATTTATCAGAGGGATAGGTATTATCCTATTTGAGAAGAGTTTCATACCTCTGGTGCTGGCTAATCTGTTGTTATAAACAGCAGTCAACTTTAGCCGTGCTGTTCTAATGACAAGAGTTAGCACCTCGTGTCATCAAAATGTCTGATGGAATAATTTTAGCCATTCCATTCTACCTCAGATTGCAGTAACTTTCATGGCCTTGTGTTATCTATAAACTTAACAATTATAGACTGAAAATCTATGCCTTTGTTTTCACCTAGGGTTCAGGGTCATGGGGAAGTTCCTCTGGGGTGTGCTAGCACGTTTGACAAATATGGATGTGCATACAAAGCTCAAGAGGTGAATGATTCTTTGGATGATGTTCCCAGGAGTGTACCAAGTGAAGAATCGGTGACGGACACATCCAGCGAAGATGACGATGATGGGGAATCAAAGTGCTGTGGTAGCAATGGTGAGGATGCTGCTCCATCTTCGGAGGAAGGTGATTCTGAAGAAGGTATTGTATATCATTGCCCCTTTCTTTGGACTAGTAGTGGTGCCAGGGTTGCACAACTGTGTGGTGAAATACCTTATTTTCTCTGAAGTTTGCATTCTCCCTAAGTTTTTGCATGAAATTTCATTTATGGAATAGTTTCACATGTAACTTTTGTGATCAACCGCCCCGTACTTTTAGCGAGGCACTGCCACTGCCCCCAGTTAGTCATATATACTCCCTAAGAAAAAAATGGCCATGCAATCTTGTGTATGAAACTAGCGTAATAGTCTTGTTTGGGAATTGAGACTTGTAAGGAACTGATTGCTATTCGGATATATCTCTTGAATTCTCATCGCCGTTCCATATATGACCATTTATTCAATGCTGTTTTGCTAATAATTTTTATTTAATTATATTAATATAGATAGTAGACGATGTTGCTGAAAGTAGAAAATGCTTTCATTTCTCAAAAAAACTTGTGCCATGGGTTGACGATATCTTGGACTTGTGTCTGGTGCCACAAGTCAGCCATTTGCCTTCTAAATTTATATACGGGAATTTATTTATTTTGAAACCGAGGCAAAAGCTTTGCCCGTTCTATTGATTAAGAAGATCGGTTGCCTGCTTAATCATGGAAAACTGGGTGAAAATCAATACTTGAATTTTCTATCTTTCTTTCCTAGACACTTGGACTAGCCATTTTGAAGGTATATGGATCTATCTCAATATTATCCTTGCACATGGTAGCTTTTACTACACAAGAGCTGCTCTTTTCAATCATGTCTTACATAAGTTATGCAATAGTGTTTTGTTTGTGTTAAATGAACCAATCTATCATCATCATCATGCTATAATGATTAAGTTGGATCATTTAATAATTTTTATGGAACTCTTCCTGTTTGCTACTTTTTTATGAGTTTTAATAGTTTAAGAAAATTGATGGTCGTGCATCAATGTGTATTTTTACCTATTGGGGTAAATACTGGTAATAGCCATTTTTTAACAAGAACATTGATATAGTCGTTTATGAGGGGTAAACTCAAATGCCAACAAGAAGTACTGTAAATAACCTTGAGGTGTAGGCAAAGGCTTCAAATGTGGTAATGTCAGGTCTTTGCCGACCTTCTCCAAAAGAGACTAGCAAGTAGCAACAAACTGTTCACCATCTGTGAAATGTGATTCAGCTAGATATAAAGTTCGGAAATCGCTTAGATATGCCTGAGACATATTATTAGATGTTTGTACTAAATGTTCATGTTGCCTCAAGGCTCAATGGTCAATACTCATCTGTTTATCCGTATACAAGTAGCCTGATAAAAGTTGGTGGTAATATTTTAGTTTGTCAACATTTGCCATGTTCAATATTGAATTCAATGTTTGTCGTGCTCTGAAAAGACTGTCATTGTTAGCTCTTTGCTAGTCTTGGAGGGTCGTATAAACCATTTTGCATGTGTGTATGTGCGAAAGTTTGCTTTTCAGTATAATTCATGTATTATATTCTGCCTCACTGAATACATTCTGCTAGCTTTACATGCCTCTTACAACAGTTTAGCCTCTCACTCTCTACCTATATATATGAGCTGTACTAATATTTCAATCTGTTGTGTGCTGCTAGTGCTATGCTGATGGTCAGCCTGGATGTTTCATCAGTCATCGGCGCCTTGAGTTGAATCGTTTTCTTCTCTGCAGTTGAGGAACAATGAGTATTAGTTATCTCTCTTTTTTCATGGTACCGTAGTTTATTAGGGCCCAGAACTTTGACAAGAATTAAGGCAGCAAAAGCGGAGGCTTTGGCACGTTGAAGAAGTGAATGCTGCTGAAGGCAAACATGGTCTCAAGATATAAGAGTCGCAACTGGAACTCTGATGCAAAGAAAGCTGCAGAGTGGACTGGTAAACTAGTTATTTGTAGCTGCTACACCTAAAAGTTCATGTGCGATGATGCATAGCATCCGATCAGTTCAGGGTAAGCTAGTGGTCATTTGAGGAACATTTCATCTTTAAGAAATAGGATAAGTATCGTCCGACGTGTTTTGTTCCCTTTCGGTGCTCTTGCCAGAAGTTGTCTGTAAAGGCGGTTCTAGTCTGTTTTCCCTCTGTTTCTCAATACCTGTTTTTTGTTGTTTCCTTAATTTTGTAGTAATTAAACAAAAAACATATGCACTGTAGCAATGTAGCTAGTTCTGGGATGCAGGGCCATTAATTGGGTGAAGACACGTTGTATCCCTTCTCTCTAATCGACTCCCACGGTTAGGCCTCCTTTGGTTCATAGGATATGAATTTCATATGAATAGAAAAATCATAGGAAGTGAGATGACATGCATCTCAATTCCTATGAAGAAAGACATGTCATTTGATGCATAGGATAGGAATTTTTCCATTGATGCCTCCTTTGGTTCATAGGATATGAATTTCATAGGAATAGAAAAATCATAGGAAGTGAGATGACATGCATCTCAATTCCTATGAGGAAAGACATGTCATTTGATGCATAGGATAGGAATTTTTCCATTGAGTCTAGGCTAATGTTTCTTTCCCTTTGAAATGTAAAGGATTGGTTCCTATCCTACATAGGAATAGGAATTCATTCCTACAAACCAAAGGGCTCCATAGGAATTTTTCCTTTGAAAAACCTATCCTATGAAATTCCTGCAAGATTCCTACAAATCAAAGGAGGCCTAATAATTTGCTCAAAGAAAGGTCTTTTTATACAGTAGAGATAGCTACAGGGTTCAAAAAAGATTTCGTTGCAGCCACAGTGTACAGGTTTAACTATGGCGTACAGGTACAGTTGTACACAGCTTATATAAATGATTTGAGCTACCAACTGTTGCTCGATCGTTGCTTTTGATTTTCCCTCCTTTTTTAATTTCAAATATTACCTCCATATCAAAATATAGGATATTTTAGTAGGCTAAAACGCCTATCAAAACGTCTTATGTTTTGGTACGGAGGTAGTACTTTTTTGAACAATTTTCATTTCATATTCTGATTTCCGAGATACACATAGGGAAGATGAAGAAAGATGCTTCTTTACTATCATGGTAGATGTCTTGTTTTGTTTCTATCACTAGCTAGCTGGCAGTTGTGCTCATTATGGCCTCGCCTTGGATTGTACCTACTATTAATTTTATCATTTTGTAGTAACTATATATACGGATGGAGGGAGTAGCACTGATGAGATGTTGTTATGTTTGCGTAATAGTCAGTCATTGTGACAGATGTAAACGGTGAAACATAATGTTAGTGTTGTTTTCTATGTTTTAGAACTGATTAGGTGGTTTGTTGTGCTGTACTGATGATGGATTGATCCATCTGAGGAATGAACGAGTGAGTGTTTGAAAATTTAGAAATAATAAAAGAATGGAAAAAAAATCATGAATTGTAAAAGTACGTATGTAAACTGGTGGTACATTGTTTTGGGTACATAATTCTTGGTGGTTGAACCTCCTTGTGACCAGGCTGGTGAAAAAAATGAATCCTCTGCCTGCACTAGCAGTTAATTGATTGATCTCATTTTGATGGCATCTACCCCAGTACAACTGGTAGCTAGTGAGTGTAGCAAATAATTGAGGAGCCTCCACCATCCCATTCCCAGCAAGAAGTAGCCACCCCACGCGTTTCACTTCCCTTTCGGCCACTCGATCTCCTCATCCTCGCCCTTGGGAGTTGGGAAGCTCACTCTCCAGTGACCTTGGGTCCGAGCTCTGTCCGCCCATGGACGCGGACGAGTTCAACCAAGGTCCTTCTTCTCCTTCTTCTCTTTCTTTTTTGATTTGCCCGTCCTTCCTCGTCTTGACATCGATCTATGGTGCCATCCATGTCCAGGCGACGGCGGCGATCTGTCCATGGACACGGGCGAGTTAAAAAACCCAGGTGAGTGACCTGCACCTCCCACTATGCACCTCCCAGTCCCTTCTTCCTTTTCTTTTTCTCCTACTTTTTTTTATTTGACCCCGGCTGTCGACGAAAAATGCTGCAATCTCTTGACACCGATCGTTGCTCCGGTCTATGTCCAGGCTGTGGCGGGTCGAGCGACGCCGGTGGCGACACCAACAAGTTCACCCTCTACGCCTCAGACTCGAAAGATCATCAGGTGAGAACCCCTCCTCCTTGTCTTCTGACTTCTCTCTGTGTGTGTGTGTGTTGCTCCCGTCGGTCGATCGGTCGGCCGATCGATTCAGTTTGCTCTGTACATTTCCACATTCCCACATCAAGGTGGAGTTCAATTTGAGGGTTCTTTAGGGGGCTGAAAAAAATGTTTAAGGCTCAAAATGTTGTTGTGTGATGCATGCTAAATCTGCCTGGGGATGAATAGAACGTGACATATGTACAGTACGTATATATGAAGAGGTGGCAGGAAGAACACTCTCTACTGTACTGTAGAACATGTCGAACTGTTCATAGGTGACTACTTTTTGCAAGTGAAAAAAATGCTCCCCTTCCAATGCTGCTAACGTTTACAAGATATTAGCCCCTGCCCTTTCCTCCCATTAGTTAGTTTATTATTCATTCTGCTCCTAGAAAGGGAGGGGTTTTCAGGTTTATTTTCGGCTGTTCAAATTTCACTCAAAAGGAACAAGTTTAATTTTATGTTTATCTCAACTGTGACTGCATTTCTGCAAATAGTGTGTAACTCAATGCCCGCTGAAGCCTGCATCTGACTCTAACCAAAGTGAATCTTTCGACAGTGCATACCGTGTGAGGTCGCAAGCCAGGTGAGACATATGTTCCCCCACTCTGGGCCTATCAAACTTGAAGCTCCTGATGGCCGCATGTACAATGTTGAATTCGTCAAGTTCGGCCCGATAACCCTTACGACTGGGTGGCGGCGCTTTGTGAATGCAAATCACATACAACAAGGTGACCCCATCCTGTTCGTCTACTGTGGAAGCTCAAGGTTCAAGGTCGACATATGCAGTTCATCCGGTCACGAGAATTCTCTGCCTTGTTCTCAACCGTCTCCGGACATCTTTAGAGCCGTTCCTCCTCGTGATCGTCATGTGCTCAATGGTAAGTGAATTAGGACCTTCAAGTCAAGTGCTTTTGGTAATGCTTCTCTGATCATTATAACAGTGTTCTTTCTTTATGTGTAGAACAAGCGGTGCCTGATCCTGCACGTGTTCATATGTCAACCGACTTTGGCTATACCATGTTCCCTGGGACCTGGCTAACCAAAAAACAAGAGAAGAAAGTGCTAGAGCTAGCTCATAGCAGCATGAGCTCTGAAATTCCTCTGCATGTGGCAGCTATTAAAAAAAGAAATGCCAACCAGGATTACTATGTTGTAAGTTGCATCGTTCCTCGAATAATTTCCTGTTTGTGTTTGACTGCTTTTTTTACTCTGATCCATAGGCTATTAATTCCTGCTTGCTTTTTTTTTCCTGTTCTTGCAGTACGTACCCTTGATGCTTTTGGACAATTTCAAAGAGGGGGTAACTGAAGCTACCATTCAGCTGGAAGCCCATGGCAACGACATGGTATACGGTGTTGGCGCAAGCAAGCAACGTGACGATCAAATACTCCTCCAATCTGATTTAAGTCATTTTGTAGCTTCTCTCCGCATACAAGACAGCGACCTCCTCGTGTTCAGAAGCAAGGGGAAAGCCCGCCTTGACGTTCTTGTCCTTGACCCGAGCGGTTGTGAGAAAACTTGTTTTGCTATCGGAAACTCTTCAAATGACCAAGACGTGTGTGAAGATTCAGTTAAGATTGTTGATCCACCCCCGCATAGTGTTAATGATTTGAGTTCTGATGACGATGAAGTTGCGGAAAAAGGCACGTCAACGTCAAGGAGGGAGCAGAGGCCACTACGAGCATGTCGTGCAAAAGTTCAGGAGATGGCTTCGACATCCTCCCCTCGTACTAAGTCAGGTCATGGTATTGTAGTTATTTACCCTGTGCATTTCTTTCCATTCACCATATTGTAGACGATCAAACCTGTGCTTATCGTATGCTCACCACAAGAAAGTATGGCATGTTTTTCAGGACACAAAGCTGGCAAGTCGATAAAAGCTTGTCTAGAAGCTCCTATGTTTAACAAGCCTTACATATCACCCAATGGCACGAAGCTGACTAGGCAACAAGAGGAGAAAGTAAAGGAGAAAGTCCGGGCGATTGGATCTGACTTCCCTGTGTTTGTGAAGGTGATGAAGGTACACGATGTTGGGAGCCCGACATATCTGGTGAGTTTTGAACTTCAGATACCACGCGCCATATGTATAGTCCATTTATCATCCAAAAGCTTGCAAATTTAGAACCATTTTCTTGGTGAATTAATCATCGGTCTGGGATTCAATCGCCATCTTGACAGACTCTTTTCTGAGCAGGACTTATCCACGAAATTTGCTTTGGTGTGTCATCTCCCCCTCGAACGAACAAATGTCATACTTGGGCTGGAGGGTAACAAGATGAGGTGGCCTAGCGTGCTCAGGAAAAATAACAATGCGAGGCGGATTCACTCATTTTGGAAGGACCTTGTCTTGCTGGCCGGGATGAAGCAAGGAGACATCTGCCTCGTTGAACTGGCAGACAGGAGCAGCGAGAGCCTCACGATGATGGTCCATCTGATCCGCAAGCTCTAGCTCTAGTTCTCTAGCCGTTGGTGGTCTCTATGTGTGTAGTCTGTACTTGATGATTGTTTTGAACAACCTGATGTTAATTTGGGTAAACAGCGAACCCTTGACCCTCATCTCCTGGTACTGCTGCTGATTATTATTATTTGTTGTTGAAGGCAGGTTCCATTTTAGCTGATTTATTTATTGTTTCTTGTTGAGACAAATCTTATTTTGTTGTTGATTGGGGCGCCCAGCTGAACAAAAAATTCTTCAGCATTGTGCTGGTGTTCCCTATTGCTTGCATGTGTTGCTGCTTCAACTGGGACATGTTTCCTTATTCCAAATGTTGTGAGTTGCATGGACGGTTCAAATTTGTGAGGTGCATGAACGAAATCTTGTGGTGCTTGAACCACACTGTCTAGCGCTGATGTGAGGGATCAGCTGCACTGAATGTCTTTCAAGATCATATATATTACTGAATCATATAAATAGCAGATGCACAAAGAAAAGGGACATCTCATCTCAGGTGCATATACTGTAATATTCAGAAAGTTTGGTGATGCAGAAGCTACATATATAGTACTAGCATAAAACAAGCAAATCCAGTGAAATCAAAAGCTCTTCATTACCACAAATCTGGTTACAGCTTGAGCACATGTATGAAATAAGTGTAAAAGGCCTCAAAGTGAAGCGCATACCAACCCGACCGAGGGTCCCCAAAAAAGTTGTATGAGGGATCAGCTACCTTGCTTCATACTCCCACCGTCCCCAAAAAAGTTGTACTAAGTTTGAGACACTTATTTTGAGACAGAAGAAGTATACACCAGGATTACCAGCAATGAAAGATCCGTCAATATTTAGTTTGATCCGTCCTGGTGGTGGCTTGTTCCAAGACAAAATTGTAGTATGTGGAACAACATTGTCAGGGGGGCATACAGTTTCCTCTTTTCCTTATGTCTGGTAACCTCCCAGTAAGACTGAAGAAACGCCGATGATGCATTCACAAAATGTCGTGCTTTTCCAGTCTTCGCTTCAACTTTGTTCTTCTTTGTCGGCAGTGAGTCTGTCACTGTCCTCCATGCGAAAATCCTAACTTTATGAGGTACTTGAGCTTTCTAGATTATGCTCCATAAGCTATATACGGCTGCAGACTAGTATGATAGGTAGAAAATAGCAATAGTCTGTATCATCATGCACATTTCTAATGTTTTGATTAAATTTTTAAGGTGCAAATAAAATAGTTAAGTCATAAACTCCAATGCTCGCTTTTGCATGTACAAAACCTACTTCCTTTTATTATTCTCGCATTTGCAGAATCTTTTTTCTTGAATATGTAAGATTGAGTATCATTGTATTGAGAGGTACAGTTTGAAGTAGTTCTAAGGTGTAGCTCATATAACCATGTAGATGAGCCATCGTTGTATTGTAGCGAATGCAGGAGCAAAAGAAAAAGATGGGGTGCTCAACCCTAGATCATCCGCACTACGACCCTGGTAATAAAGAGTTGAGCCCTCTGGCTCCAGCTCTGGCCCAAGGTCTTAGCCTCCTATTGAATGGTTTGCACAAGTTGCGTGGTGAAGGGCGACAAAACCATCGAAAAGACACTTGTTCATGTGCTCTCAAAGCCACCAAGCAATCAGTAGGATGAGAGAGGAGAGCTCCTTATGCAGAGCCATGGGAGAGTGGTCACACAATGACACCCACCAATCCTGGAAAGATAGCGTAAGTAAGGAAAGGTCAGATGTGGTCCGACACTAAGAAAGGATCTTTTTCCACACCTGACAAGAAAAGCAGCAGCCGGCGAGGTTCTGTTGCATGCCCTTGGTCACCTGGTCGCAGAGGATGCAACGATCAGAATGGGGGAGGTCCCTATGAGTGAGGTGATCTGCCATCCAACACATGTTTTGTAGGGCAAGTCATATGAGGGCCTTGATGTGCATGGGGCCCAAGTATTCCAAGTGAACCACCAATGCGTTGCCCGAGTGCAAGAGTGGCGGGATTTGCCCTAGTATTCCCTGGAAGAGGTCCAACGCCACCGAAGCACACCAAGGGTGGTCGAGAGAGGGATGTACCGCAAATGCCACCATAGCCCGACGTACTGACCAGCACGACAAGACTAAGCGCACCCCGGGATTTCAAGAACACATGAATGGAGATGCAAACCCTCACGGACCGTGCGCGCCTCAAAACGATGATGTGGAACTAGCACAAGAAATAAGGGAGCCAACTCCGAGATGGACTTCCCATCAATCCAGTGATACGTCCAAATAGAGTCACTAGTAGAAAAAGGGTCAAACGTGAAGCACATTAGTGCCGGTTTGAATTTGAGCCGGCACTAATCTGGACATTGGTGCCGGTTCCAACGGCTAGCCAGGCCGCTCTCATTAGTACCGGTTCGTGGTGAACCTTTAGCACCGGTTCGTGCCACGAACCGGTACTAATGAGAGTGGTGGTAGGATGTTGTCAGTCTGGGGCCCCTCCAGCACCTTTAGTACCGATTCTTGGCACGAACCGGTGCTAAAGGTGGTCGTACATAAACCCTTCGTCCCCCCGAGCTCGCTCTGTTCTTCCCCTTTCCCCTCTCCCTCTCTGTTCTTTTCCCCTCTTCCTCTCGAGCTCATCACACATTTTGCCCAAAATTTGTCAAGATTTGAAGGCCCCCATCCATTCAAATGATCACAAAGGTTAGCAACTTTGTCCTTTCATCTCTCATTGCTAGATTAGCTCTTGCAATGCTTTATATAGTGATTAATTTGTGAGTTTAGTAATTTGGGAGGAAATATATGTGCTATTATTTGATTTATATGCAATTTGAGGTCCAAAATCACACTTAGTTTGCATATGTAGGAGAGGTTAAATTTAGTTGAAAGAGAAAACGAGTACTTGAAAGAAAAATTGAAAAGAATTGAGGACGAGAAGATGGAATTGGAGTTGCATGTTGCCGATGTCGTCGATGATCATAAGATCAAGATGGAGAAAATGCGCTTGAAGATTAGAAAGATTAGAAAATATGCCATCGATAGTGAGGCTTGGTATCATTATGTTGTTGGATCAATTGTTACCTTAGTTGTGATCTTGATCGCATTTGTTATTGCATTTAAATGCTTTAGCTAGAGAGTTATTTGTTTGTTGCATTTAAGTGTTGTATGAACTTTATGTATGAACTTGTATTAAGTTGGTGTTTTTGGTGCTGTGTATTGAAGATGAGCCGACAATGGATGTACGATGACCGATGCTCTCCCGAGTTCATTATTGGCGTGCAAACTTTTCTGCTTGCGGCTGAGGCAAACAAGCGGGCGGATGGTTTTATGCCTTGTCCATGTGATGTCTGTAAGAATGGTCTAAATTACTCTAAGTCAAGAACCATTCACGTCCACCTGTTTAAGTCCGGTTTCGTGCCCCACTATAATGTTTGGACCAAGCACGGAGAAAGAGGGGTTATGATGGTAGACAATGAAGAAGAAGAAGAGGACGACGACAGCTATCCTGGCCATGGGTTCCCTAAATACGATGATACAACAATGGGGGAAGAAGCTGAGCCGGTAATGCGGGAAGAAGCTGAGCCGGCAATGCGGGAAGAAGCTGAAGAAGAGGCATTAGATGAGCCCGTTGATGATCCAGGTCGGGCCATTGCCGATGCAAAGAGAAACTGCGCAAGTGATTTGGAGAACAAGAAGTTGCAACGCATGTTAGAGGATCACAAAAAATTGTTGTACCCGAATTGCGTAGGTGACAAGAAAAAGCTGGGCACCACACTGGAATTGCTGCAATGGAAGGCAGCGAATGGTGTATCTGACAAGGGATTTGGAAAGTTGCTGGTAATGATAAAGGATATGCTTCCAAAGGACAACGAATTGCCCCAGAGTACGTACGAAGCAAAGAAGGCTGTCTGCCCTCTAGGGTTAGAGGTGCAGAAGATACATGCATGCCCTAATGATTGCATCCTCTACCATGGTGAGTACGAGGATTTGAACGCTTGCCCGGTATGCGGTGCATTGCGCTATAAGATCAGCCGCGATGACCCTGGTGATGTCGAGGGCGAGCGCCCCAGGAATAAGATTCCTTCCAAGGTGATGTGGTATGCTCCTATAATACCACGGTTGAAACGTTTGTTCCAAAACAAAGAGCATGCCAAGGCAATGCGATGGCACAGAGAAGACCGTAAGAAAGACAGAAAGTTGAGAGTACCCGCTGACGGGTCGCGGTGGAGAAAAATCGAAAGCAAGTACGAGAAGGAGTTTGCAGATGACGCAAGGAGCGTATGGTTTGGTCTAAGCGCAGATGGCATTAATCCTTTTGAGGAGCATAGCAGCAACCATAGCACCTGGCCTGTGACTCTATGTTTGTATAACCTTCCTCCTTGGTTGTGCATGAAGCGGAAGTTCATTATGATGCCAGTGCTCATCCAAGGCCCTAAGCAACCCGGCAACGACATTGATGTGTACCTAAGGCCATTAGTTGAAGAACTCTTACAACTGTGGAATCGAACAGGTGTACGTGCGTGGGATGAGCACATGGGGGAAGAATTTGACCTAAAGGCGTTGCAGTTCGTGACCATCAATGATTGGCCTGCTCTCAGTAACCTTTCAGGACAGACAAACAAGGGATACCGCACATGCACGCACTGTTTGGACGATACCGACAGTATATATTTGGCTAATTGTAAGAAGAATGTGTACCTGGGATATCGTCGATTTCTTCCAAGCAGGCATCCCGTAAGAAAGAAAGGCGAGCATTTCAAAGGTGAGGCGGATCACCGGACGAAGCCGCACCACCCTATTGGTGCTGATGTACATGATATGGTCAAGGATTTGAAGGTGGTCTTTGGAATGGGTCCTGGTGGACAACCTGTTCCGAATGACGCTGACGGACGCGCACCGATGCGGAAGAAGAAATCTATATTTTGGGACCTGCTTTATTGGAAAGACCTAGAGATCCGCTCCGCAATCGACGTGATGCACGTGACGATGAATCTTTGTGTGACCCTGCTTGGCTTCTTGGGCGTGTATGGGAAGACAAAAAATACACTTGAGGCACGGGAGGACCAGCAACGTATGCACGGAAAAGACGGCATACATCAGGGTCATGCAAGCTACGCTCTTACCAAAGAAGAGAAGGAAATCTTCTTTGAATGCCTACTCAGTATTAAGGTACCGTCTGGCTTCTCGTCGAATATAAAGGGAATAATAAACATGGCAGAGAAAAAGATCCAAAACCTAAAGTCTCATGACTGCCACGTGATTATGATGCAACTGCTTCCGGTTGCATTGAGGGGGCTTGTACCGAAAAACGTTCGATTAGCCATTGTGAAGCTTTGTGCATTTCTCAATGCAATCCCTCAGAAGGTAATCGATCCAGAAATCATACCAAGGTTCGAGAATGATTTGGTGCAATGTCTTTTCATTTTCGAGTTGGTGTTCCCACCATCCTTCTTCAACATCATGACGCACGTCCTAGTTCACCTATGCAAAGAGATTAACATTTTGGGTCCTATATTTCTACACAATATGTTCCCCTTTGAGAGGTTCATGGGAGTCTTAAATAAATATGTTCATAACCGTGCTAGGCCAGAAGGAAGCATCTCTAAGGGCCATCACAATGAGGAGGTGATTGAGTTTTGTATTGACTTTATTCCCGACCCTAAGCCGATTGATGTTCCTGAATCGCGGCATAAGGGCAGACTGGATGGAAAAGGCACGCTAGGAGGGGAACAAATAATATGTATGGACGGACATTCTCTCACTGAAGCACACTACACAGTTCTATAGAATTCCGCCTTGGTGACTCCGTATATGGATAAACACAAGAATTTGCTACGCTACAAACACCCGGAGCGGTTTGATGACTGGATTACACGTGAACAAACCAGGAGTTTCGCCAGCTGGTTGCAGACACGTACCATGCATGACACCTCTATTGAAGATGACCTGTACTTGCTGTCCCAGTTACCATCTTCGAATATAATGACTTTCAAAGGGTACGAGATAAATGGTAATACATTTTACACGATCACCCAAGACAAGAAGAGCACCAACCAAAACAGTGGTGTCCGCTTTGATGCAGAAACCAAGACGGGAAAGGAAACATATTATGGTTATATACAGGACATATGGGAACTTGACTAACGACGTGGTTTGAAGGTCCCTTTGTTTCGGTGCAAATGGGTCAATATGACACGAGGCGGGGTAACGGAAGACACGCAGTACGGAATGACAACAGTGGATCTCAACAATCTTGCGTATGCGGACGAACCATTCGTCCTACCCAATGATGTGGCACATGTTTTCTATGTGAATAACATGTCTACCAAGCCCAGAAAAAGAAAAGATAAGGAAGCGAATGCATCGTACGATGAGCCAAAGCGGCACATAGTTCTTTCTAGGAAAAGAAACATCATGGGAGTGGATGACAAGACAGACAAGTCAGAAGATTATGAAAAGTTTGATGAAATTGCTCCATTCACAGTGAATATTGACCCGAGCATCCCGTTAAATGATGAAGATTTTCCATGGTTACGACGCAAAGGGACACACGCGAAGAAAAAGTTTCACACCCAAAGATCTGGGATGTGATCGGCTTCACTATCATCACTTTCTTCTGTGTTTCACACCCAGAAGGGAATCTTTGTAATAGTTAGGGTAGTTATGTGTTTTGGCTTTTGAAACGCGAAGAAATTTTATGTGCAAACAAATTCCTTCATGCATTTACGGATTTTTCAGCTAAATTGAAAAACACTTCAAATGAACTCCGAAAAGGTTGAAAGTTGGCATGGTATCATAATTTCACTGTAACGGACGACAACTCATCTGTTACAAATGCATTTCATTTTTTAAATAACCTAAGCATTACCAAATTGAATATAATGATAAAACACACTAATATTAAACATAATAAAAAAGAATGACTGAAAAATGAATTTTTAAAGTTAAGTTATTCACAAACTAGTGATTCACACAAATTTCAAATAATTCAAAATTTAAACTATTCAAATTTGAAAACTACCGGCACTAACAGAAAGTTAATATTTTTTGTACGTAAAGCAAAAATATTCACAAAGAAACTCTAAATACAGCAAAAACAACTAAAAAATAAATAAAACAAAATTAATAATGCAGAAAAGAAAAAAAGAAAAAAAGCCCGCCTACTGGGCCACAGCGGCCTGCATACGACTAGAAACCCAACCTGTTGTTGGGCCAGGATGCAGGCCCGCAAGCCCAATAGGCCCCATATGGCAGAGTAGCAGAGATAGGCCCAGAAGGCCTGCATTTGAGAGGAGCTCAATGTAGTGCCCGCGCCGGAGCTTATAAACAGGTCCTGGCGCTCTTCAACTAGCGAGGTGGGACTAAACATATGCGCCCCTCGCCAGCCAGCGCACCCCCATTAGTACCGGGTCGTGGCACCAACCGATACTAAAGGGGGTGCGCTTCCCGCCGCTTGGCCTGGCCAAAACAGGCCTTTAGTACCGGTTGGTGGCTTCAACCGGTACTAAAGGTCCATCCTATATAAGAAAACACTTCAAAAATTTCAGTTTCTCATCTGCTTCTTCTCCTCTGCACCCGTCGCCGCCCCGTACGTCGTCGCCCCGTCCCCGTCGTCGCCCCGTCCCCGTCGCCACCCCGTCGCCGCCCTGTCGTCGCCGCCCCGTCGCCGGCCGCGCCCGTCGCCGCCCCATCGTCGCCGCCCCGTCCCCGTTGTCGTCGCCGCGCCCGTCGCCGCCCCCCGTCGCCTCTCGCCTCGCCGATGAGCACACACACACACACACACACATACATTTTTTTATTTTTTTAGTTATAGAAATAGTTATAAAAATGTTAGAAATTTTTCTTTTTTTAGTTATAGAAATAGTTAGTTATATAGCATTGTTAGAAATGTTATAGAAATGTTAGAATTGTTAGAAATTTTTCTATTTTTTAGTTATAGAAATAGTTATAAAAAAGTTAGAATAGTTAGAAATTTTTCTGTTTTTTAGTTATAGAAATAGTTAAAAAATAGTTAAAAAATTTCTTTTAGATGAATTAGCTAGATATTAATTAGGTATATGTATGAGATTTGAACTAGTTGAATTAATATAACTAGTTTATTTTTAGTATGAAAATTAATAGAACAAGTTTATTTTTAGTATGAAAATTTAGGTATATGAGATTAGTTGAACTAGTTGAATTAATATAACTAGTTTATTTTTTATAAATGCGGAGTTGAACTAGTTGAATTAGTAGAACTAGTTTATTTTTAGGTATATGAGATTTGATGATCTAATTAAAATATTACAATATATAGCTACTTTATATATTTTAGTAAGAAAATTAATAGAACTAGTTTATTTTTAGTAAATTCTTAGTTGAATTAGTTGAATTAATAGAACTAGTTTATTTTTAGTAATAAAATTTAGATATCTGAGATTTGATGATCTAATTAATAGGAAATATCGTCTGACGACGAAAATGATTTCATTACGTGCGAATACTGTGAAGACCAGCGCGGCCTGTGTGACAGAAATTTCCTTGTTGATGATAGGCGCTCCAGCATCAAGCTGGATGAGACCTTCGAAGTGGATACAGTAAGTCACAACGACAAGTCTTTTTTCGTAATTAAGCATGACTTATATATGCTTCATTTGCTTCAACTTATAATTTTAAATTTTCACTATTCTACTAGCGCATCCTCTGCCATGCAAGAATTTTTGTCTTGGATAAGATAGGTTTCAGTTCTATGGAAACTATGAAGGTAAAGAGAGTTTACCTAAAGACCGAGCATGGTTATACTTTCAACGTCAAATTATACAATGCAGACACGTACACCTATTTTGAATGCAAAACTTGGCAAGCACTATGCAAGGCTTATGCATTTGAGCCTCATATAGTTATCACCTTTGATATTCGTTCGGAAGATGATATTGAAGGTAATATAGACATCTGGGTCGATGTGCAGACACCTCCAGTTCTACCATTATGTGAGTTTCTCAACCATATTTATGTCTTTGATATTGTTTATTCAAAAAAAGTTGGCAACTAATTTCTATTGACAGCTTATTTCCATTCAAGCAAAAAACATGTCCGGCGCTTGGTAGACAGGACCTACTTCTGTCCCGGAGCTGAACTAAACTGCGAGGAGATAAGTCATTATGTTTCATGGCTTGAGGATCTTCATACTGTCAAGACAAATTATCTTCCTGCACTTAGAAATGTTAGTACTCAAAACGTGCGACCAATAGTGATCGTATTGAACTACGGTCACATCAATTTACGAGTGATGGTAAGATTTTTAGTATTTGTCCTCAGTGCATCTTTTGCATACATTATTTTTTTCTTAAATTTCATTGCTAAGATATTAATTACTATACGATGTTCTTCAACAGGGACTTCCGATGACAGTTGTGCCTCAGTGGATCGAGACTAAAGGTCACATGTCAATGGTTAGCTTACGGCCAAGATATCCTACATTGCACATGAGTGCATTCAGGATTTCTAAAAGCGATGAATGCTTAATAGTGAAAGATTGGAGCAAAATTGTTAACGATCCCAGAGAAGTAATAGGGGGCAGCAATGAGAAGCACAACCCACGATTAGGAGACAGGTTCATCTGCATGCTCCAGTATGATGAATCAGGAGAGCTATACATGTTCTATGCTTTTTTACCTGAGAGATAGCAGCAGGAGTGATTTAGCTAGTTCATGCTCTTAGTACTTGTCCTCTCATGTCCGTGTTCTTCGTCCTGAACTTAATCTCAAAGGATGATTTGATTTTGTGGTGTTATGAACGCTTGTAATATCATGACCATGTTGGACTCAATGATATCCTTGCTTCTGGTACAAGTGAATGATTTTTCTTTAAGCTAGTGTTGGTGGTGATTAGATAGCGGTAATGACTATGATGATTAAAACAGTGGTAATTCTATATATATATATATATATATATATGCATAACGTGTACAATGTGTAGTATCGTAAAATACTAGCAAACGAAAAAGAATTAAATGGAAAACACAAAATTAAATGGAAAAAAAATCATAAAACCAAAAAAAAAAACCAAACCTTGTAGTACCGGTTGGTTTTACCAACCGGTACTAAAGGGCTCCCGGCCCCCGGAGCTGGCTCGTGCCACGTAGTTGCCCTTTAGCACCGGTTCGTGCTGAACCGGTACTAAAAGGGGGGGGCTTTAGTGCCCACACTTTTGTGCTGGTTATGGAACCGGCACTAAAGGGCCTTACGAACCAGTGCTATTGCCCGGTTCTGCACTAGTGAGTCATGATCCACCATCGCCGATAGCTCAAGAAGTGGATGCTCGGAAAATGACCTGGACCTCGGGGTCCCACGGGATGTGAAGTTGCTACCAAGGGCGATAATTATCCATCTCCTGAAGCCACAACCAGCAAGCTCGCAAGGATGCTCGGGTGCTGGAGTTCATGGTACTACAAGAAATATGTCAACTTGCGACCATCACTATTGGTCACTGAAAGGTCATTGTTTTTCATTTGCGACCTTTTTGTGACCAAAAACAGATGGTCAATAGCTGACGGTTGTAAACTGAAATTAACAATCTTCTCTGTGAGAAGGTCGTGGAAGGCAACGACCAAAACAAAAGGTCATTGGTTCAACGACCTTCTGTTTTGGTCGCTAGCTGTCTGCCCAGGCCACGTCGGATCCAACGTGGCAAGCTGACGTGGCAAGATTGCGACCAAATGAAAAGGTCGTTGATAAGAATCAGCCCGGTCCGATTAGGTGTCTATATGGGCTGAGCCCATTATTCAGCCCATTTAATATATATTTTTTCCTGACAATTTTGGTCAGCTACACGGGCCAAGCTCTGCAATTCAGCCTTTTTTGTTTTCTAATCTTCTTCCATTTTCTGGGCCTCAGCCTTTTTACGGTCCATTTTTTATTTATTTTTAAGACTTTTTTCGTTTCATCTTTGTCCAGCATTGTTTGGGCCAAGGCCTCTTCTAGCCCTTCAATATTTCAGCCAACTAATTCATAGGATAGGACAACAGAGAAATAGTTCGAGTTTTTTTTGCTATCAAAGCAATATTTGTTTCACCGTACAATCATATGTCATTTGTTACAGTTACATCTTCATCAGATTATCTATACATAAGCAGCTGCAACTAAAAGATTGCCATCTATATCAAACGACAGCCAAGCAACAAAAAAGATATACTGCCATCACAGCTCCAACAGCAACTAATATACACTACCAACTTCCGCTTATGTGCAAACCTATGAGAAGGCCAAACAGAAAAGGAATCGCTGAAAAGATGATCACTAGCTTAAATATTCAGAGACCACTATCATGATGTCGGTTGGATTTGGTTGCAGCCCCTCCAGTTTGCTAAGATCATCTCTCCAACAACATATCTTCTCATAACCTAAAAGGAGAACATAAACCGGCATAAGAAGTTGAAACTTCCTTTCCTACCAAAATATTAGTACTTGTTTAAAACAAAGGGTTATCAGCAGAAGTTATTTCCACAACCATTTGGTGGATATTGACGGTAGTTAGTTGGTAGGCTGATTAGTTCAGTAAGTGTGTTAAACAACGAGGAGCATTTTTCTCTAAAACTGAACCAGGTATATAGTTCAAAAGTGTGTTGAGCATGTGACACAAAGCATTTCCTCTACAGACTAAGATTTGAAGTTTTCCTCAGTGAAACATATGAACACAATAGGCTTCAGCTTTGCTATAAAACCTGAAAACCTTTTTGGGACTATACAAAAGGTAAACAAAATGGGTAGCTTGCAAAGAAGGCGATACAATGATATACAGCAAGGCTCCAAGCACATGCATCTCTACACAACAGTTAGACACAGACCACATCTCACCCCAAAATATAAAATCACAAATACAATAGCTAAACTAAGCAAGCACAAACACAGCAGGCATGAATCTGCTGCATCAAGCTATTGCAATGATTTCTAAGAACATCTAGCATACTAGTTTCCGCAAAGAGCATAAGCAAACATTATACAATATCATTTGCATCACATCAACCAAATTATTCAAGCAGCACAACATGCACATGAACAAAGACAGGTTCTGGGTCCTGTTTGATTCACCTAGTTGATGAGGGCGACAGAGCGGGAGACAAGCTCGATGTCATTCCCGTCGAGGACGATCTCATCCTTGACCTTCTCGGACTGCAACTCCGCCAGATGCGGCAGTAACACCTCCGACAACCACAGCAACAACAGCCGCACCAATAATGACCTGCGTGACATTTCATATCAGCATTACAGAAGAATGTTTTTAAGACAAAAGCAGCAAATACAGCTTCAGCATTACAGAATTATCATGTAACTGTTGAGCAGACAGGAATAAACAGCAACAATATCCTACCTATCTGTTATTTTTGTATGTGGATTCACTTACTGTAAACAAGGTAATACCAACACAGTGTTTTGTACAATAACACGAACAACTTGGTATAACACACAGAGCTCTATACATAGGTAAAAGTCCCAAATATTTTCAGATCATATAATTCGTAAAGCATAGCATGGAAAATATGTAACAATGAACATGTTCATCTTCAATTGGTGTCTCATTCTAAATATTCATGCACATTTGGTTTTGGGCATTTCAGGTACAAAACTTAAAACAATCTAATTCAGATGCATATGTCACATTTCATTGGTTACATTACTCTTCACATACTAGACGGCGCGAGCCTGAATATGTACTACTCATCCATTCCATACAGATCAGTTAACTTGTACTTTCATGATATAGTTCACTACTCAGCCATTCAAACACATGCATCAATACTTCTTATAAACAAATAAAAACTAATCCTAGTTGTAAGCACAGTGCTTGTGCGAATAGACATGATTCAAGGAATAAAAGTGTCAACCAGTTCTGACTTCGAGATCATATTGAACACAAGTCATGCACATCAATATCATCACCAAGGATGTCTTGTACTAATAGTTAATAACACATAAAATTGAACTGGAACAAGAATAATTGCATAAGACAAGTTTATGTATGGGCTGTGACATAAACATAGGATCTGGAACTAAAATTCTTGACTAATCCAATGCCGTAACAGGCTTTTTACCTCGCCCATGTCTGCAATCAGGAGGTTTCCCTCCGTCTTTCGCTCCAGAGCAACATCTGCTAGAGGAAAACAAAAGCGAAGCTGTCAAGCAGAAACCTGATCATGGTCTGGAGATTACACGCATAGAAGAATCTTTACCTAATAATAAAGATAATTGGGTTTCTGGTCGTCCGTCGTTTAAATTGCCCTTGAAGTTGCCCTAAATTACCCACTATGCCATCTATAAGTAAAATGATTCGGTTTTCTTTTAAAATCGCCGTCGGATTCATTTCTTATAGAGTGATACACTAATGTAATGCAAGTACACAGACAGCCCAATGGCTAGGACGCCGGTCTACCACATGGGCGACCAGGGTTCGATCCCTGGTTCCCACCCCTGCCCCCTCTTTTCTGCCCTTTTTTTCTCTGTAGGAAGCACGCCTCCTCCTGCCCGCACGCGCTAATGGGCCGGGCCATGTGCAGGTGACGGTGCCCCCTGTTTTCTATTTCGTTTTTTGCTTTTCAATTTTCGTTTTTATTTTATGTCTTTAAATTAATTCAGAATTTTCAGAAGAACCAAATTTAAAAAAATTCGAGCTTTGAAAATATATTGAGAAATCATAAACTGTTTTTGAATTCAAAAAATATTTGAAATGATAGAATGTTCCTGATTTCAAAAAATTATTCGCACATTATAGAAATATTCACAATCACAAAAAGATGTTCATGAAATAAAAAACGTTCATGATTTTCAAAAAATAATCTTGTAATCAAAACATATTTTGGAAATAGAAAGAAATGTACATGAAATTTTAGAAATGTTCCCAAAAAATAAAACATATCCATAAATAATGAACAAAACAAACTGCTGCTTGCGTAGAAGCTTTATTAGGGGGTCTGTAGAGGTCATTTTATGATTTTATTTTTTCTCGCACGTCGGGTTAAAAAATGGTTTCCGTACAACGTTGAGCCCCAAACAAATTGACACAATTTCCTATATGTTAGTTTTTGTAAGCTATACAAAAATGATAAATGTCTATTTTGCCTTCCACAAATATGTTTTTTCTAGTACCACAGTACTGATTATGGTAAACACCGCTACGCTAGGTCAAAACAAGACACGTCATTCATTAGTCTAGCTCAGGCATTGTCCATCAATGCAGTTTGCTAAGCCATTTTTTTTCATTGTGGCGCCTTAGGAAATCAAATCATGATCAAACCATGACATTTTTAGTTTATGAAATGAGTTTTTAGAAGTCCCTTATTTCATCATGACATCACTTAGACATAGTTTGTGAAATGAAATTTAAAAAATCCTTATCTCATTCTGGCATTTCATTTTAGACTTTTTTACATCTACCACACCTGCATAAACTTCAGTTGCAACATACGTGCATCATGATATCATTGTACCGGGTGCATAACATTCAGCCATATAACGGTACAAGAAAATGATTTAACAGGAAAGAAAATCAACAATGCGATATGATGTGCACGAGGATTCAAAAAGTATATGTTTCACGTAAAATTGAACTACTAGAATATATATGCCTCTGTTGCAACACACGGGCATTTTTGATATTAGAATCCTAAACAAAATAGAATCAAACAGTGGTGGGTGCTCAACCCATTTACCATACACAAGCAACACCTAAACCATAGCATGTGCATATACTTGTGTCACATTATGGGGTTTAGAATGTACTCGATATAATCTAATAAAAAGGATTGGGAGAAGAGGGAGAGAGGGAGGTGGAGATGGACGTGGTACCTGGCTGCTGCGATGGTGCCTCTTGGTGGTCGTGCTTGAGGCCCTCCTCCTGATGCTTCTCACTAACCTACAGGACAAACAAGACCATGGGTGAGCTGCAGCACAGGCACATACAAGAAGTGAAGGTAAGGAGAAGAACCTGGAAGAAGAGAGGTGCTCTGTCCTCCTCCGTCTGTGCCCGTCCTCCTCCTCCGTGCCGATGTCGAACAGCCACCGCTCGCCGCTTGTGAGCACCATGCGCCTTGGTTGGCCATGAAGCCCTTGTCCTCTGTTGCACGGATGAAACCCAAAGCATCAGTATAGCTACACTGGCACGTAGTACAGACATGGTATTACAGACATTCTCATGCAGCATTTGAGGGGCAGAAGCTAATCCACAATGGCAACATAAATAACATTCAGAGCATCATCATCGATTTCTCAAGAGCAAGCATGATATTGCATCCCATGCGGCGTGGAGGAGGATCTCTTACCATGACCATACCAGCACCTCATCTTCACCTTGTGATCCTCACCGTTTCTGCCAAGACACAGTCGCAAGAACAACATTCATCACGTTATCTACACAGAGAAGAGGTTGTGTCCATCCACAACCTGATAACAGATCACATGGTTGTGCCAATCATTCTAATCCACCAATAAAAAAAATTGCATCTAAAACTACCGTAACTGATATATAAAATGATGAATTACTAGCAGGAAAGTTGTAAACAATCAATGCATGCTCATAGTCATCCTGAAAGTTCAATACTTCAAATTCTTCAGAGCAGCAGAAGTAAGCAGTTATGCTATCTGAAACTATAGTAACTGATATATAAAATGATGAATTACTAGCAGGAAAGTTGTAAACAATCAATGCATGCTCATAGTCATCCTGCAAGTTCAATACTTCAAATTCTTCGGAGCAGCAACAGTAAGCAGTTATGCTTTCACTATAAATCCAAAGGGCACCATGCATTGATACCGGACTCAAATATCAAACTAAGAGCACAAACTAACCAACAACCACAGCAGTTCGGTGAAACAATCATTTTCTAACGATTACCTACTGGCGGCCGCCGGGACGTGCTGGTAGCTGGGGTGCCTCGTCGAAGAGGATGAGGTCCCCGACGAACTCCTGATGAGAAGAGGATGAGGTCCTTGCCTCTTCGCCGTTCTCCCTGGCCTTGACCTTGGCGGCCATCACCCAAGTAGTCCACGCGTCATCGCCTCCATGGGTGCCTGCAAAGAGAGCAAGGTTCAGATAGAGAAATCTTGATAGAGAGAGAGAGAGAGAGAGAGAGAGAGAGAGGGAGGGAGAGAGAGGGAGGGAGAGAGAGAGACGGCCAGATCCCGCGAACCCTAGCCAGGAGCTGGAGGGAGATGAACTACCCTGGAAGAGCTTGACGCCATGTTTGCGCAATAGATCAATGAGAGGCCGACAGGCGGAGAGGGCAGGCGGCCGGAGCTAGCCAAGGGAAAGGAGGCGCGCGAAGGGCGGCTCGACCACGAGATCGGAGATGACAGGCAGTTGACAGCAAGAACCTCGTCACGTAGAACAGCAGGGCGTCGAGGAGGAGTACACGGGCTTGGACAGAGCGGGCGACGCGAGTTTGGGCTGGACGCGGTCATGGCGGTGCGCCGGTCTTGATAACCCACAAGTGTAGGGGATCAGTTGTAGCCTCTTTCGATAAGTAAGAGTGTCGAGCCCAACGAGGAGCTAAAGGTAGAACAAATATTCCCTCAAGTTTTATCGACCACCGATACAACTCTACGCACACTTGATGTTTACTTTACCTAGAACAAGTATGAAACTAGAAGTACTTTGTGGTTTTTGTGGGATAGGTTTGCAAGAATATAAAGAGCACGTAAATAAAACTAGGGGTTGTTAAGATAAAGACACAACTAAATTAGTTTTAGTAGAGAGCTTTTTGTCACGAGAAAGTTATCTGTCCCTAGGCAATCGATAACTAGACCGGTAATCACTATTGCAATTTTATTTGAGAGAGAGGCATAAGCTAACATACTTTCTCGTCTTGGATCATATGCACTTATGATTGGAACTCTAGCAAGCATCCGCAACTACTAAAGATCATTAAGGTAAAACCCAACCATAGCATTAAAGTATCAAGTCCTCTTATTCCCATACGCAAACAACCTACTTACTCGGGTCTGTGCTTCTTTCACTCATGCCACCCACCATAAGCAAATCATGAACATATTGCAAATGCTACAGTGGGGATCCCTCACGCTTGCGCGACACGGAGAGCACCATAGGACAACACCAATAATAAAACATGCAATTCAAACCAATCACAATCATCAATTAACCCATAGGACAAAACAGATCTACTCAAACATCATAAGATAGCCATACATCATTGGGAAATAACATATAGCGTTGAGCACCATGTTTAAGTAGAGATTACAGCGGGTAGAAGAGGGGTTACACCGCTGCATAGAGGGGGGAAGAGTTGCTGGTGAAGGCGGTGAAGTTGTTGGTGTAGATTGCGGTGACGATGATGGCCCCAATGGCACTCCGGTGCCACCGGAAGCGAGGGGGAGAGAGCCCCCCCTCCTTCTTCTTCTTCTTCCTTGACCTTCTCCCTAGATGGGAGAAGGGTTTCCCCTTTGGTCCATGGTCTCCATGGCGTGGGAGGGGCGAGAGCCCCTCCGAGATTGGATCTGTCTCTCTATCTCTCTCTGTTTCTGCGTTCCCTGGTTCCACCCTTTCACCGATTCTTATATATCTGGAGATCTGTAACTCTGATTGGATTGAAACCTTCGCCCAGATTTTTTCCAAAAAATAGCTTTCCTGCGGCCAAAGAAGAGCAGCAACCTCCTTACGGGGTGCCCACGAGGGTCAGGGGCGCGCCCACCCCCTGGGGCGGGCCCCCTGCCTCGTGGCCCCCTCGGGCACCATCTCGCATTGGTTCTTCTTCCCAAATATCACAAATATTCCAAAAATATTCTCCGTCAGTTTTTATCCCGTTTGGACTCCGTTTGATATGGGTTTTCTGCGAAACATAAAACATGCAACAAGCAGGAACTCGCACTTGGCACTCGATCAATATGTTAGTCCCAAAAAATAATATAAAAAGTTGCCAAAAGTATATGAAAGTTGTAGAATATTGGCATGGAACAATCAAAAATTATAGATACGACGGAGACGTATCAGCATTCCCAAGCTTAATTCCTGCTCGTCCTCTAATAGGTAAATGATAAAAAAGATAATTTTGATGTGGAATGCTACCTAGCAAAATCTTGATCATGTAATCTAATGATGGTATGAATATTAAGACACGAGTGATTCAAACCAATAGTCTATCATTTGACATAAAAGAATTTAATACTCGGGGATCCCAACAGACAATCAAGTCTTTCAAAATATCAATGCTAAAGAACCTTATCGCTACAAAATCATATAGTCTTTTATGCTCCTTTTTCTTCACACAAGGTACCCCTCATGCCTATCCCGGTGTCAGCCAAGCAATTGTTTTCATACTTTACATTTTCGAACCTTTTCAACTCTTCACACAATACATGAGCGTGAGCCATGGACATAGCACTATGGGTGGAATATAAGGTGGTAGTAGACAAAAGGAGGGAGAAATTCTCACATCAACTAGGCGTATCAATGGGCTATGGAGATGCCCATCAATAGATATCAATGTGAGTGAGTAGGGATTGCATGTAACGGATGCACTAGAGCTATTAGTGTATGAAAGCTCAAAAGAAAACTAGTGGGTGTGCATCAACTTGCTTGCTCATGAAGACATAGGGCATTTGAGGAAGCCCATCGTTGGAATATACAAGCCAAGTTCTATAATGAAAATTCCCACTAGTATATGGAAGTGACAACATAGGAGACTCTCTATCATGAAGATCATGGTGCTACTTTGAAGCACAAGTGCGGAAAAAAGATAGTAGCATTGTCCCCTTTGAAGCACAAGCCTTCCTTTTTTTATTTGGCCTTTCTTTCTTTTTTTTCTGTTGACCTGTCTTTTTTTTCTCTTTTTTTAAGGGATAATGCTCTAATAATGATGATCATCACACTTCTATTTACTTACAACTCGATATTACAACTCGATACTAGAACAAAAATATGACTCTATATGAATGCCTTCGGCGGTGTACCGGGATGTGCAATTATCTAGCGTAGCAATGACATCAAAAAACAGACAAGCCATGGAAACATCATGCTAGCTATCTTACGATCATGCAAGGCAATATGACAATGATGGTGCGTGTCATAATAAATGGAACGGTGGAGTTACATGGAAATATATCTCGGAATGGCTATGTAAATGCCATAATAGGTAGGTATGGTGGCCCTTTTGAGGAAGGATATAAGGTGGTTTGATGCATCGGCGAAAATTGCGCGGTACTAGAGTGGCTAGCAAGGTGGAAGGGTGAGAGTGCGTATAATCCATGGACTCAACATTAGTCGTAAAGAACTCACATACTTATTGCGAAAAATCTATTAGCCCTCAAAGCAAAAAAAATACTACGACGCATGCTCCTAGGGGGACGGTTGGTAGGAGTTAACCATCGCGCACCCCCGACCTTCACGCAAAGATAAACAATCAAAATACAATGCACGCCAATTTGGTTACATAGTTAGGAGACCATACGTGCATGCTTCGGGAATCACAAACCTTAACACCAATATTTTTACTAAACCACAATCATTCACTAGTACCTCCCTCATATTAGCATCTCTATATCGCAAAACTATTGCAAGGAATCAAACATATCATATTCAGCGATCTACAAGTTTATGTAGGATTTTATGACTAACCATGTGAATGACCAATTCCTGTCAACTCTCTAAATATATATAAGTGAAGCTAGAGAGTTTTAATTCTTTCTACAAAAGATATGCCCACGCTCTAACAAATATAAGTGAAGTAAAAGAGCATTCTACAAATGGAGGTTTTCTATGTGAGGAGAAACAGGCAATCCAAACTTCAATTGATATAAGTGAAGCACATGAAGCATTCTATAAAGCCATACTCAAAAGATATAAGTGAAGTGCAAAGAGCATTATATAAATCAACCAAGGATTATCTCATACCAGCATGGTGCATTTATTAAAAGGAAAAGAAAAAGCACACGACGCTCTGAGAGTTTACGCATATCAAGTGAACGAAACGAATCCAAAAACATACCGATACTTATTGAAAAAAGATGGGATGCCTTCCGGGGCATCCCCAAGCTTAGACGACTGAGTCTCCTTGAATATTTACTTGGGGTGCCTCAGGCATCCCCAAGATTGAGCTCTTTCCTCTCCTCCTTCTCCTTGCATCGAGACCTCCTCGATCTTCGAACACTTCATCCACACAAAACTTAATCGAACTTTTAGTGGCGGGGTTAGTGCATATGATCAATGAAATCCCATCATGTTCTGCTCTAACATTATTGTATAATTATAAACAAACATTACCTATTGTATGATATCACAATTCTATGGCCCCAAGTCAAGGATGCATCAACAGGAATTCAAACATATATGGAAATAATGAAGCTATAACAGCAATCTGTGAAAACAGGACACTCTGTAGTAATCTGAACATTAACCATACTTCTGTAACACTAAAAGTTATGGAAAATTAGGAAAAATAAAAAATTTGTATAAAAAGACTTTTTAAAAAGTTTGAGATCCTTTTGGCGTTCCAGTAAAAATATAAAATCGCACACTATAGCAAAAGTTTCTGTTTTTGCACCGCACAAACCAACAAGCAGTTTAATCATCCTAAAGGAAACTCTTGGCACATTATTTTTATAATACAATGGAATTGTACAAGGGGATAATTATTTTTATTGAAAAGTTTCTGTAATCAAGGTTCACAAAGTTTCTATGGGCATGAACAAAGTTCAAGGCTAGCTCCCACTTTAACAATGCTAATCTTTCTCACTTTCTCTTTTCTTTTTGAAAAAATCTTAGGTTCCCCTCTTTATTTTTTTTGTTTTAAAACTTTATAAAAGCACTCAACAGAAATAAATGAATCTCTAAAACTTCCGGGTTGTCTCCCTGGCAACGCTTTCTTTAAAGCCATTAAGCTAGGCATATAGTGCTCAAGTAATGGATCCACCTGGATCCCAAGGTATATCAAAGCCAATTTTACTTAACAATGATTTGGCATTTAGTAGTGAGCACAAAGTGATATGTATCATGCACAAGCGAAGTCTAACTCTCTTTCTATGCATAGGCATGTCATACAAGAACAATTCATGCACATCAAGTAAAGGCCAATGCATAGTATAAGCAGTTTCTTGGAATTTTATCGTGTTGGAAATATAGAGAGGCGCAGATGTAGTTCCTCTCTCATAATAATTGCAAGTAGGAGCAGCAAACACATGCATATTATATTCATCAAAATCTTCATGTGTAATGGAAAAATGCAACACATCAATATAATCCTTAATAAGTGCAAACTTCTCTGATATAGTGTAGTTTGGAGAATTCAAAAAGATAATAGGACTATCATGTGTGGGTGCAATAGCAACTATCTCATGTTTAACATAAGGAACTATAGCAAGTTCATCTCCATAAGCATAATTCATATTGGCATCTTGGCCACAAGCATAGCAAGCATCATCAAAAAGGGATATTTCAAAAGAATCAACGGGATCATAACAATCATCAGAGCATTCATCCTTCGGTAAGCACGAAGGGAAATTAAATAATGTATGAGTTGAAGAGTTACTCTCATTAGAAGGTGGGCACGGGTAGCTAATCCGCTCTTCCTCCTTTTGTTCTTCGCTCTCCTCCTCATCTTTTTCATCCAATGAGCTCACAATGTCATTAATTTCTTCTTCCATAGACTCTGGCAAAATATTAGTCTCTTCTTGGATAGCGGAGGAGTCCTCTATATATGGTTTAACATAGGCATTAGAAGCATAATTATCATAACAATATATAAATATGGCAAAATTTTCAGATTTGTAAAGAGTAGCATCATACTTTTCAATCAAAGAAGAAATTTCATAAGAACCCTTAAAAGCAACAAATTCTTTAATTTGTTGAACATCATAGTAATTATAAACACCCTTAGCATACGAAGATACGATTCCGTTATCACTAAACTCACATTGATAGGGAAGGTGTTTCGTAGGGCCTTCAGAACAACAAGTAAAATCATATATTTCACATAAATTCCAAGCATAGCATTGCAAACGATGAATTTGATCCAGTAAAGTTTCCCTTTTTCAGATATGTTGTGTCGCACATAACAAGCATGCTCATCTAAAGATTTTCCCTCAACTAAGCTAGTTGGGGTTTCAGCCCGAGCACATAGGGATCGAAGATGATCCAAGTAATAAGCTTCAGTAGTGTGATAGATTTTGAGTGGTTTTTCAACCATTGGTTCAGTAGGTACCACTATTTTTTTGGTATTTTGCGTTTCCTACCCATAACTAAAGATAGAAAACAACTTAGAGCAGCAAATAAAATCTACTTCGTGATAAAGCAAAGAAGCACACACGAGAATATTCACCCCACGCTATTGCTCCCTGGCAACGGCGCCAGAAAAAGGTCTTGATAACCCACAAGTGTAGGGGATCAGTTGTAGCCTCTTTTGATAAGTAAGAGTGTCGAACCCAACGAGGAGCTAAAGGTAGAACAAATATTCCCTCAAGTTCTATCGACCACCAATACAACTCTACGCACGCTTGACGTTTACTTTACCTAGAACAAGTATGAAACTAGAAGTACTTTGTGGTTTTTGTGGGATAGGTTTGCAAGAATATAAAGAGAACGTAAATAAAACTAGGGGCTATTAAGATAAAGACACAACTAAATTAGTTTTAGTAGAGAGCTTTTTGTCACGAGAAAGTTATTTGTCCCTAGGCAATCGATAACTAGACCGGTAATCACTATTGCAATTTTATTTGAGGGAGAGGCATAAGCTAACATACTTTCTCTTCTTGGATCATATGCACTTATGATTGGAACTCTAGCAAGCATCCGCAACTACTAAAGATCATTAAGGTAAAACCCAACCATAGCATTAAAGTATCAAGTCCTCTTATTCCCATACGCAAGCAACCTACTTACTCGGGTCTGTGCTTCTGTCACTCACGCCACCCACTATAAGTAAATCATGAACATATTGCAAACCCTATAGCGGGGATCCCTCACGCTTGCGCGACACGGAGAGCATGATCGGACAACACCAATAATAAAACATGCAACTCAAACCAATCACGATCATTAATTAACCCATAGGACAAAACGGATCTACTCAAACATCATAGGATAGTCATACATCATTGGGAAATAATATATAGCGTCAAGCACCCTGTTTAAGTAGAGATTACAGCGGGTAGAAGAGGGGTTACACTGCTGCATAGAGGGGGAAGAGTTGATGATGAAGGCGCTGAAGTTGTTGGTGTACATTGCGGTGACGATGATAGCCCCGGCGGCACTCCGGTGCCACCGGAAGCGAGGGGGAGAGAGCCCCCCTCCTTCTTCTTCTTCCTTGTCCTTCTCCCTAGATTGGAGAAGGGTTTCCCCTCTAGTCCATGGTCTCCATGGCGTGGGAGGTGCGAGAGCCCCTCCGAGATTGGATCTGTCTCTCTATCTCTCTCTGTTTCTGCGTTCCCTGGTTCTTCCCTTTCACCGTTTCTTATATATCCGGAGATCCGTAACTCCGTTTGGACTGAAACCTTCGCCCAGATTTTTTTTTCCGAAATTAGCTTTCTTGCGGCCAAAGGAGAGCAGCAACCGCCTTACGGGGTGCCCATGAGGGTCAGGGGCGCGCCCACCCCCTAGGGCGTGCCCCCCCCGCCTCGTGCCTCCCACGGGCACCGACTGGCGTTGGTTCTTCTTCCCAAATATCACAAATATTCTAAAAATATTCTCCGTCCGTTTTTATCCCGTTTGGACTCCGTTTGATATGGGTTTTCTGTGATACATAAAACATGCAACAAACAGGAACTGACACTAGGCACTGCATCAATATGTTACTCCCAAAAAATAATATAAAAAATTGCCAAAAGTATATGAAAGTTGTAGAATATTGGCATGGAACAATAAAAAATTATAGATACAACGGAGACGTATCACGGCCCGTCAAGGCGGAGCAGGGAGCCGGGGCGAGGGATGCTCGTCGGCCATCGAAGGAGGGACAACGGGGAGAGTAGCAGGGGGCGGAGGCCGTACGCATGAGAGAGGCAAACAGGCTCGCTGGTGGAGCTGGTGGGGAGGTAGGAGGGAGGTTTCGGCGGTGATCTGGGATCTGGGAGGGGAGGGGAGGAGAGCTCTCTGCATCGAGCGAGACAGAGAGGGGAGAGAGGGGTTCGCGGTTGGTGAATGGACGGATGGATCTAGGATGGATGGATGGATGCGTGCCATGTCATCGATCTAGGGCACAAACATTTCCACCAATAAGAATTGAACTTATATAATTGTGTTTTCCTTTTTGTTTCTTTTATGTATTCTTTTATCAATGCAAACCACCTATCAATTTTTTTTGGCAAAATGGAACCACTCCATTTTTATAAATATTATACCGTATTTTATGTCCAATTACCCCAAGGGTTTTTTGTGTGAAGAAACTACCAAACATTTCCACTAAAATGAGTTTTTTTGTGAAGAAACTACCGAATATTTGTTACAAAACTATACCACAACATTTTTAAAAAATAGTAGACCACATTTCATGCACAAATCACCAAATGGTTCCAAGTAAAAAGGTTTCCATACACCTCTCGTGAAATTGACAAATATGTGCCGAATTAGTAAGAACCAAGACAAATTTGAACTACAGCTACACGGAGGGGATCTTTCTGTGGGTTTGGCCCGGATGTTGTTCCAGAGTGTTCCTATGGGCTGACCTTACACAACCGGGTGGAGAGTTCCACTGGTCAAAGCCAGTCCGTGTAAAGTCAAAGGGCTAGATCTCGTTGTCAAACGCTACAGGGTTAGGCGGGACAGGGGCCCTAGGGGGTAGCAATGTCACCGGAGCGTCACATCGGGCCCTCATACATGCGGGGTGGTGTGGTGGCATGTCTAAAGAGGTGGCATGCATCTACGAGGTGTGGCCTCCCTCACGGACGGCGCCGCCGAAGACACCTGGAGGGGGAAACGGACGCGCCGGGTTCACACGGAGGGGATCTTGCTGTGGCTTTGGCCCGGTTGTTGCTTGCTACTTCTCGAGCTTGCGTTGTATTCCCTCGAAGAGGAAAGGGTGATGTAGCACAGTACCGTAAGTATTTCCCTCAGTTTTTGAGAACCAAGGTATCAATCCAGTAGGAGACCACGAGCGAGTACCTCGCACCTGCACAAACAAATAAGAACTTCGCAGCCAACGCGATAAGGGGTTGTCAATCCCTTCACTGTCACTTACATAAGTGAGATCTGATAGAGATGATAGTTTGATATTTTTGGTTTTTTGGTTATAAGAACGGGAAGTAAAAGCGGAAAAGTAAAGTAGATTGTAGATTGATATGTTGAGAATAGACCCGGGGGCCATAGTGTTCTCTAGTGGCTTCTCTCATGATAGCGATATTCTACGGCGTGTAAACAAATTATTGTCAAGCCATTAATAGTAAAGCAAATAATTATGAGACTATCTAGGCATGATCATTATATATAGGCATCACGTCCGAGACAAGTAGACCGAAATGATTCTGCATCTACTAATATTACTCCACACATCGACCGCTATCCAGCATGCATCTAGTGTATTGAGTTCATAAGAACAGAGTAATGCCTTAAGCAAGATGACATGATGTAGAGGGATAAACTCAAGCATAATGATATAAACCCCATCTTTTTATCCTTGATGGCAACAATACAATACGTGCCTTGCTGGCCCTACTGGCACTGGGAAAGGACACCGCAAGATTGAACCCAAAGCCACGCACTTCTCCCATTGCAAGAACTATAGATCTAGTAGGCCAAACCAAACCAATAATTCGAAGAGACTTGCTAGGATACTATAATCATACATAAAGAGTTCAGAGAAGAACCAAATATTTCTCCTAGATAATCTCGATCATAAACGCACAATTCATCGGACCTCGACAAACACACCGCAAAAAGAGATTACGTCGAATAGATCTCCTTGAAGACCGAGGATAACTTTGTATTGAGATCCAAAGAGAGAGAAGAAGCTATCTAGATACTAGCTATGGACCCGAAGGTCTGTGGTAAATTACTCACAACTCATGGTGAGGCGATGATGATGATGTAGAAGCACTCTGTGGAAGATCCCCCCTCCGGCGGAGCTCCGGAACAGGCCCCAAGATGGGATCTCACGGGAACAGAAGGTTACGGCGGTGGAACTAGGGTTCTCTCTGTTCGTTTGAAGGTTTCAGGGTACGTAGGTATATATAGAAGAAGGAGGGCACCGGGGGCCAAACATGGGGCCCACGAGGTAGGGGGCACGCCCTATAGGGGGGGCACCCCACCATCGTGGGCACCACATATGCCCTACTCTGTGGTTCTCAAGTCTCCCGTGCGTGATTTTCTCCAAAAATATCTCTCCCGAAGGTTTCATTCCATTTGGACTCCGTTTGATATTCCTTTTCTGCAAAACCCTGAAATAGGCAAAAACAACAATCTGGACTGGGCCTTTGGGTTAGTAGGTTAGTCCCAAAAATAATATAAAAGTGTATGACAAAGCCCATTAAACATCCAAAACATCATAAATAATAGCATGGAACAATCAAAAATTATAGATACGTTCGAGACGTATCAAGCATCCCCAAGCTTAATTCCTGCTCGTCATCGAGTAGGTAAATGATAAAAACAGAATTTTTGATGTGGAATGCTAACCAACATAGTTTTTCAATGTAATTCTCTTAATTGTGGCATGAATGTTCAGATATGAAAGATTCAAGACAAAAGTCTATATTAACATAAGAAATAGTAATACTTCAAGCATACTAACAAAGCAATCATGTCTCCTCAAAATACTATGGCTAAAGAAAGTTATACCTACAAAATCATATAGTCTGGCTATGCTCCCTCTTCATCACACAAAATATTCATATCATGCACAACCCCGATTTCAGCCAAGCACTTGTTTTCATACTCTATTCTTTCAAACCTTTCAACTTTCACGCAATACATGAGCATGAGCCATGGACATAGCACTATGCGTGGAATAGAGGTGGTTGTGGACAAGACAAAAAGGAGGGAGATAGTCTCACATCGACTAGGTGTATCAACGGGCTATGGAGATGCCCATCAATAGATATCAATGTGAGTGAGTAGGGATTGCCAGGCAACAGATGCACTAGAGCTAAAAATATATGAAAGCTCAACAAAAGAAACTAGTGGGTGTGCATCCAACTTGCTTGCTCACGAAGACCTAGGGCATTTGAGGAAGCCCATCATTGGAATATACAAGCCAAGTTCTATAATGAAAATTCCCATTAGTATATGAAAGTGACTAAACATGAGACTCTCTATCATGAATGACATGGTGCTACTTTGAAGCACAAGTGTGGAAAAAGATAGTAGCAATTGTCCCTTTTTCTTATTTTTTTCCTTTTTTTCTTTTGTTTCCTTTTTCTTGGGCCTTTTTTTTCTTTGGCCTTTTTTTTGGAGGGGCTTTATTGATTTAGCCTTTCCTCACATGGGACAATGCTCTAATAATGATGATCATCACACTTTTGTTGATTTACAACTCAATACTAGAGCAAGTATGACTCTATATGAATCCTCTGGCGGTGTACCGGGATATGCAATGAATCAAGAGCAACATGTATGAAAAATTATGCATGGTGGCTTTGCCACAAATATGATGTCAACTACATGATCATGCATGGCAATATGACAATATGATGCGTGTCATATAAACGGAACGGTGGAAAGTTGCATGTCAATATATCTCGGAATGGCTATGGAAATGCCATGATATGTATGTATGCTGACTGTTTTGAGGAATATATATATTGGCTGTTTTGAGGAAGGATATATAGTGGGTGTATGGTACCGGCGAAAGTTGCACGGTACAAGAGAGGCTAGCAATGGTGGAAGGGTGAGAGTGCGTATAATCCATGGACTCAATATTAGTCATAAAGAACTCATATACTTATTGCAAAAATCTACGAGTCATCAAAACAAAGCAATCAACGCATGCTCCTAGGGGGAGGTTGGTAGGAGTTAACCATGGCGCGCCCCCGACCTCCACACAAAGGTTGACACTTCAAATACCTCATGCTCTAACTTCGTCACATAGTGGTTCACCATACGTGCATGCTACGGATATCACTAACCTTAACACAAGCATTTCTTAATTTCATAACAACTCCACTAGCATGACTCTAATATCACTATCCTCATATCTCAAAACAATTATCAAGCATCCAACTTCTCATCATATTCAATGCACTAAGTGTGAAAGTTTCTACTACATTGATATTGGATGTCTATCATGTGAAGACTAGTTTTATAGCCTAAGCACATTACCATGCTGTTTTAATAGACTCTCAAATGGATATAAGTGAAGCATGAGTGTTCAACAATTTCTTCAAAATATTATCACCACCGTGCTCTAAAAGATATAAGTGAAGCACTAGAGCAAAAAATATTCAACTCAAAAGATATAAGTGAAGCACATAGAGTGTTCTATCAATTCCTAGGCCATATTTAACTCTCTCAAATAAGTGTGTCCAACAAGGATAATTGTGGCAAACTTAACAAGCAAATACTCAAATTATACAAGACGCTCCAAGTAAAACACATATCATGTGGTGAATAAAAATATAGCTCCGAGTATAGTTACCGATTGATGAAGACGAAAGAGGGGATGCCTTCCCGGGGCATCCCCAAGCTTAGGCTTTTGGTTGTCCTTGAATTTTACTTGGAGTGCCTTGGGCATCCCCAAGCTTAGGACCTTGCTACTCTTTGTTCCATAGTCCATTAAAGCAATACTCAAAACTTGAAAACTTCACAACACAAGACTTAAACAAAAATCTCGTGAGCTCCGTTAGTATAAGAAAGGAAACCACTACTCAAAGGTACTGCAATGAATTCATTATTTGTTTATATTGGTGTTAAACCTATTGTATTCCAACTTCTCTATGGTTCATACTTCCCAATACTACTCATAGATGCATTGAAATAAGCAAACAACACACGAAAAACATAATCTGTCAAAAACAGAACAGTCTGTAGTAATCTGCAGGTTTCACGTACTTCTATAACTCCAAAAAATTCAAACTAAATTGTTAAACGTGAGGAATTTTTCTATTAATCATCTGCAAAAAGAATCAACTAAATAGCACGCTCCAATAAAATCTGATGACCATTCACAGCAAGATCATATAAACTTCACACAAGTCTTCCCAAAGGTTCTACTTGGCACAAACACTAAACAAAACACAAAACCACATCTAAAAAGAAGCTAGATGCAATATTTATTCCTAAACAGAAGCAAAAACAAAAAATATAAAATTTGGTTGCCTCCCAACAAGCGTTATCGTTTTACGCCCCTAGCTAGGCATGATACAAGGATAGATCTAGGTATTGCCATCCTTGGACGGCAATTATTTAATTAAGCACTTGTGATTCTTAGGCACTTCTTTGTCCCTATTGATAATCAGAATCTTGGGCAAGAAATCAAGAAATTCTAAGGTGTCAAAAGGGTCTCTTGCAAAAGTAAGAAAATTAGGGTGAGCACTTATGGATTTGAGATCCGCGATTCCTTTACTAGATGTTTCACCCTTGTCTTTAGGAACATACATGAACTTAGATAATATAGTGGTAGAAATACTTGAAGTAGTTTTTACAGCAGAAAGAGCAGAACCCACATTAGTAATAATATCCTCAAGCTTATTGATTCTAGTAAAATCCTGATCTAGCTTTTCTTTAACTATGGGTTCCTTTTCCTTAAGATTTTTCAGAACAACTCCTACCTTGGATCCATATTGGGTAATTTGATTATGGATCTTTCTATCCAAGTTTTCTACTAGTTCTACCATAGCAACTTTGTTTTCAATGATTTCTAACCTTTGCATAACATGCTCCAAAGTTAAAACTGTCCCATTAACCACAAGAGGTGGTGAGCCAAATAATTCGGTCATTGCATTATAAGAATCGAAAGTATGGCTACCCAAGAAATTCCCTCCGATAATGGTATCTAAGATAAATCTATTCCACGGAGTTATGCCAACATAAAAATTGCGAAGAAGCACGGAAGTGGAAAGCTTCCTATTAGATCTATTTTAAGCATTGCAAATTCTATACCAGGCATCTTTTAAGTTTTCTTCCTCCCTTTGTTTAAAGTTCAGAACCTCACTCTCGGGAGTGTTGATAATGATAGGTGTGCTAGACATGATGACAAGCAAGCAAGCAACACACAAGCAGACAAGAAGCAAGCGAACGATAAACAGACGGCAGAAGAAGGGTAAATAAAACGGCAAGGGTGAAGTGGGGGAGAGGAAAATGAGAGGCAACAAATGTAATGCGAAGGATAAGGTTTTGTGATAGGTACTTGGTATATGAATTTTGCGTAAGCCTCCCCGACAACAGCGCCAGAAATTCTTCTTGCTGCTTCTCGAGCTTGCGTTGTATTCCCTCGAAGAGGAAAGGGTGATGTAGAACAGTAGCGTAAGTATTTCCCTCAGTTTTTGAGAACCAAGGTATCAATCTAGTAGGAGACCATGCGCGAGTCCCTCGCACCTGCACAAACAAATAAGAACTTCGCAGCCAACGCGATAAGGGGTTGTCAATCCCTTTACGGTCACTTACGAAAGTGAGATCTGATAGAGATGATAGTTTGATATTTTTGGTATTTTTGGTTATAAGAACAGAAAGTAAAAGCGGAAAAGTAAAGTAGATTGTAGATTGATATGTTGAGAATAGACCCGGGGGCCATAGTGTTCTCTAGTGGCTTCTCTCAAGATAGCGATATTCTACGGCGGGTAAGCAAATTACTGTCAAGCAATTGATAGAAAAGCGAATAATTATGAGACTATCTAGGCATGATCATTATATATAGGAATCATGTCCGAGACAAGTAGACCGAAATGGTTCTGCATCTACTACTATTACTCCACACATCGACCGCTATCCAGCATGCATCTAGTGTATTGAGTTCATAAGAACATAGTAACGCCTTAAGCAAGATGACATCATGTAGAGGAATAAACTCAAGCATAATGATATAAACCCCATCTTTTTATCCTCGATGGCAATAATACAATACATGCCTTGCTGCCCCTACTGTCACTGGGATAGGACACCGAAAGATTGAACCCAAAGCCAAGCACTTCTCCCATTGCAAGAACTGATCTAGTAGGCCAAACCAAACCAATAATTCGAAGAGACTTGCAAGGATATTATAGTCATACTTAAAGAGTTCAGAGAAGAACCAAATATTTCTCATAGATATCTTGATCATAAACCCACAATTCATCGGATCTCGACAAACACACTGCAAAAAGAGATTACATCGAATAGATCTCCTCGAAGACCAAGGAGAACTTTGTATTGAGATCCAAAGAGAGAGAAGAAGCCATCTAGATACTAGCTATGGACCCGAAGGCCTGTGGTAAACTACTCACAACTCATGGTGAGGCGATGATGATGATGTAGAAGCACTCCGTGGAAGATCCCCCTCCCCTTCGGCGGAGCTCCGGAACAGGCCCCAAGACGGGATCTCACGGGAACAGAAGGTTACGGCGGTGGAACTAGGGTTTTCTCTGTTCGTCTGAAGGTTTCGGGGTATGTAGGTATATATAGGAAGAAGCAGGGCATCGGGGGCCAAACGTGGGGCCCACGAGGCAGGGGGGCGCGCCCTATAGGGGGGCGCCCCCCACCCTCGTGGGCACTACATATGCCCTACTCTGTGGTTCTCAAGTCTCCCGTGCGTGATTTTCTCCAAAAATATCTCTCCCGATGGTTTCATTCCGTTTGGACTCCGTTTGATATTCCTTTTCTGCAAAACCCTGAAATAGGGAAAAAAAAGCAATCTGGACTGGGCCTTTGGGTTAGTACGTTAGTCCCAAAAATAATATAAAAGTGTATGACAAAGCCCATTACACATCCAAAACATCATAAATAATAGCATGGAACAATAAAAAATTATAGATACGTTGGAGACGTATCATTGCTCCAAAGTGTTCCTATGGGCTGACCTAACACAACCAGTGGAGTGGTCAAACACCACATGGTAAGGCAGGACGGGGGCCCTGGGGGGTAGCAATGCCACCGGAGCGTCGCACCGGGCCCTCATACATGCGGGGTGGTGTGGTGGCATGTCTGAAGAGGCGACACACGCTCCCCTCATACACCCCCAACACCGTCGTGGCCCAACCCACCCCAAGATTCCGTCCGTGTCGCCTCGACGTGGCCGTCCCCCC
>LR738715.1:40249543-40262075 GCA_902687465.1 Secale cereale
AACCGTAGGAGGGCCCACCGCAACACCTGGCAGCATTGCTACCCCCAGGTACCCCGTCCCGTCTAACCTTGACATAGACGACCGTCGGGTCTAGCCCTTTGACTTTTGGCAGACGGAGTTTGACCGGTGGACCTTTTCACCTAGTTGTCATAGCCCAGCACATAGGTACACCCCCCAACATAGTCCCGGCCCAATCAACCTCAAGATTCCCTCCGCGTCGGCCCGAAGTGGCCGTTTCCCCCCTCCGGGACACGGCGGCAGCGACTCCCGTGAGGGGGGGCACACCCCGGAGCCGCGTGCCTACGCGTGCCACCACGCTTCCAAAACCGCAGGAGGGCCCACCTTAATACATGGAGGCATTGCTACCCCCCAAAGGTACCCCGTCCCGTCTAACGTCTCTGTGACACGACAGAAACAAGGCCCGTGTGGGGGGGGGGGGCAGTCGATATATGTTTTCTATACATTTAAGGAACATTTAAGTTAACGATAGTTTTGGAAAAAAAGAAACAAGAAAACAGAGAAAATAAATAAAATATTAAAATACTATTAGAAATCTACGCCTACGGCAAAGCCGTCGGCATAGCTACGGCCACAGAACGGTAGAGCCCTAGATCGATGACGTGGTGTAGGGCGAGGATCGATGACGTGGCAAGATCCATGGGCCAGGCCTATGCCGACGGCAAGGCCGTCGGCATAGATGTGCCACCCCACGGTATAGGGGAGCGACGCGGATCGATGACGTGGCGGGCGAAGCCGATCGATGATGTGGGCATAGCTATGCCGACAGCCACCGTTAGCCCGTCGGCGTAGCCTGACGCTGTCAAACGGTCGTCGCCACCCGGGTAGCCGAGCCGAAATGATATGCCAACGGCCTACCCTATGTTGACGGCCACCGTAGGCATATTTCTTGCGACGCCGACGGCTGATCTAAGCCGACGGGTGCCGTCGACACAGATGGATATACGCCGACGGCGTTTCTACGCCGATGGCATTAGCTAGGTCGTCGGGATATGCCCATCTATGCCGACGGTGGCCGTCGGCATAGTTTTGGCCGTTGGCATCGCAAAGTTTTCTGGTAGTATCCTAGCCTTGAAGTGCTTGGGGGCAAACACCATGACTTGCCATTACCGCTGAACCCTGCCGAGGAGATGGGTAGTGAGGAGGGAGGAAGGAAGGAGGAGAAAACACTAGAGCAGGTGCATGAGCTGTTTGATAAGGAATTGAAGTCCATTGGACTTCACCAATGCAAGTGACCACCGCTTCAGCCATGCTCTCTAGATTAGGTAAGGGTTCTACTCCCAAACTCCTTCGTGTCCTAGATAGGTTGTAGCACTAGTAGAAAAAAGGCCATTTGTCCCGGTTTGTAAGGGCCATGGGAACCGGGACTAAATGGTCGATACAAATGCCCTAGACCATTAGTCCCGGTTCTTATACCAACCGGGACAGATGGGCGTCCACGTGGCCACTGCGGCTTGCCCAGGCAGGGGGGCCTTTTATCCCGGTTGGTAGCACCAATCGGGATAAATAAGCTTCCACGCGTCAGCAGTTCAGTGGCTAGGGTTTTAGTTTTTTTTCTCAAAGGGGGGAGGGGTTTGGGGCTTTTGTAGGGTTAATTTAGGGGTTTCATATATTGTGTTAGCCCGCTAATAGAGAGAAGTGTCCTCTCTTATCTCCGTGCTTGGTCGATGCTACGTACTATATATGTATAGATCGGAGGACTCGACACGCTAGCTAGTAAGCAAATGAAGGAAACCATTAAGTACAGAAGATCGACCTCTCTCCTTCTCTGAGAGAGATTGGTCGAACAATAAGTTTTCGTATATCTATCCGATGCTACTGGCTACATACATACAATATAAGATCTCTTACAATTGCCTAACATCTTAACTCAACTTCCAGATGGTATTCTCCGGCTTTATTGATGATGTGGTCAAGAAAGAATCTCGCCAATTCCTCTTGAATTGCCCGTATGCGATCTTGTGGTAGGAGTTCATCCCGCATCTGCCTCATCTAATTTGAAGAAGGGGGTCAATACATATATATGAATTAAACTCAACTGAAATGATGGTAATAAAATAAAATTGTGAATATTTTTCTAACGCACATCAAATTGTCTTTTAGAGTAGCCCCACCTATTCTTGGTCATCGCATTGTAGATGAACTCACATATGTAGTATCCACAGTAATTTTTTCCGGCTTCCTGCCACAAGCACTTTACAAGAAATAGAGGTCAATCAAACTGATAATGAAGCATTATAAACGGCATTGATGAGAGTATAGCTAGAGTCAACGGGAGATGCGTGGAACTAGCTAGCTAGTAGTACTTACTTTCGGGTAAATCCATCACAGTTCCCGCATCGGTGCCAGAACTTTTTTGGTGAATTCTTTCCAAACCCTGCGAGACAAAGAAAACAATTACTATATATTAGGAAATGAACAAAGTTGCTGATATGGTGCGGTAATGAATGATTGAACTTACTTGTTGAGCATGTTAGACATGTCCGCAAAGGTCTCGGGATTTTTTCGTCTCGAGTCTAAGACGGTTACTAGTCCTTCCTCAAGCTTAATCTCTAGGAGAATATAGTGGAATCGGCGCACGCATGCATATAACTCATCAATTGCATTAATTACTATAACCTCGAGTAATATATAATTAAGGGAAACCGAATATGCACAAGACAGTAACACTCACTAGAAGTTGTAAGGAGAGAGTATTTTATCTTTGTTTTGATTTATTATCAATGATTGTAGCAAGTTGGCCTCAGCTTCTTTGGCGTGAAGTTTAACCTGATATTCATCTATGAGATTTGTGTTAATGAACCCTAATATCATAGATATCAGCTTTTCAACATTCGACGATCTTCAATCTGTATAATATAGTGAGGATAATTATATATACTTGCAATGAAGAGCTGAGGATAATTATAATGACAGAACTAGTACTTACAGACAATAGCAAGTGATCATTGGTTTATCGAGGGCCTTCTGATTGAAAAACTGGAAGAACTCCTCAAATGTAATAGACAACATATCAATTCCAACGATCTCGTGGTCCTCTTTAACTTTCAGCATCAGAGTATCCTGGCCACCAGAGTCTCTGCAGGTTTCCATGTACCAGTCATGCAATCTTCGCATCATCGTGGTTGGAGTTCTGACATCTTTGACGAGAGGCTTCCCGTATCGGTATTTGTGATCATCCACCTCTAACACATCAAGAACTACATCATCGGTCAGGTAATCTGTAAGATTGGTACCGGGCACCATCCCCGGATGATTAGGGACGATGTCGCTAGGCACCTTGAGCGGGGGGCACGATTGGTTCTCTTGTTCGCCGAGCTGGGGAATCTTTTCCCACTTTTTTGTGCTAACCTGTGATCACTACAAGTACTTCCCGACCATGATGCTTAGACATATGACTTTTGAATAATGCACTCATAGTTGGTTTTCGGCTTAGACAGAGGTGGTTTCTTCAGGGCATCAATTGTGCGCTTCACTCTCGCCGGATTTATCTTCTGCTTTGGAGGTGGAGGTTTCTTTGCAAAAAAGTCCTTCACTTCGGCTTTACAAATCTCCGCGCTCTCCTCCCGTCCTCTCATATAATAACTTCTCTAAGGGCCTGAGAGATGGACCGTATCTATATTGCCTCCTGCCTCTGGTTGTACTGCTAGACACCGAAGCAGTCCCAAGCGGCTGCCTTCTTTTGTTGCGTATGAGGCGGAGGAGGAGGCGGGGTGCTACCATGCGCCAGAGCAGCCGGAGCGTTGGTGGCTCTCTTCACGCCTTACTGACAAGGCGGAGGAGGAGGCGGGCTGCTCGGACGTGCTGGCGCATGCGGAGAAGGAGGCGGAGTGCCGCCACGCGCCTGATCACCCAGAGAAGGAGGCGGAGTGCACTGACTCGCCGGAGGAGGCGGAGGCGTCTAGTTCACAAGGTTGATGAGGTCCTTCCGACAAAGGCATGGAGTCTTCAGAGAAGAACCCAGCCGAGTCTCCCCTTCACCGGTAGGGTGGTCAAGCTCGAGATCCTCAAACCCCTCCGTTATTTGATCCACCATCACCCTAGCATATCCTTCTAGAATCGGACGACAGCGAAAAGTTGTGCCGGGTTCAGCAGGAAAAACAGAGCCTACAGCCGCTTTGACTTTCAATTGGAGCCATTGCGTCATAAGGTGGCAATGTTGAGACTCCGTGATAGCATCCACGGGGTAGCTAGCATGAGCCGTGAAGACAGGCTCCTCAGACAGCTCGGTGGAAGCCACGCTGCTTTTTCGCTGAGATTGCGGGGTAGCTTCGGGGGTAGCTTCAGCAGGTCGCTTGTTGCGAACTCTTCTCGTTCGTCCTCTAGCGCTTTTACTCTTGCGTGCAGCACCTGCAGAGTGCTCTGATCCACTTTCTTCTTCCTCTCCCAGCATTTGTAACCGCCTACGTCGGGAAACCCGGCCTTCCACGAAAGGGAGCCTGGCATGCCTCGTGTCCGTCCAGGGTGCTCAGGATTCCCGAGGGCCATTGTGAGCTCGTCGTTCTCTCTGTCGGGAACGAACGTCCCTAGCTACGCTGCTTCGATATATAACTGAAGCTTCTTGATGGGTATTGCAAGTTGCTCCTCCGTCCAAACGCACTTCCCTGTTACAGGGTCCAAGGTTCCCCCAACTCCGACGAACCAAGTCCTTGAACGGTCTGGCCAGTGTAATGTCTGTGGTTCGACCCCTTTAGCAAGCAGGTCATTCTTGGCCTTGGCCAACAACGACCGGTCTTTGAGGTAGCCACCTGACCCCGTGCGATGGTGATACTTCTTCTTAGCAGCATTTTTCTTGTTTCTCTCTGACATCTGTTTACTCTTTTCTAATTTCTTGTGGGCCACAAATGCGTCCCAGTGATCTCTGATCTTCTCAAACCGTCCGGTGAATTCTGGAGTCTTGTTTTTTTCGACAAACTTTGCATTCAGCTCATTCTTCCACCTCCTGAATAGTTCCCCCATCTTCTTAAGAGCGGCCTCCTTGACCAATTGCTCTATAACTGGTGGCTGCTTCTCCAGATCCTCCTCTGGCGGTAATGTGAAATTGGCCTTCAGCGCGGTCCAAAGATCATTTTTCTGCATATCGTTGACATAAGACACCTGAGGGTCTTCGTTCTTAGGCTTGTACCATAGGTGGATGCTGATCGGGATCATGTCCCTAACAACAACCCTGCACTGAGCAAAAAATGCGTCCTTCGCCTTGATGGGTTTACTCGGTAGGCCATCGCGCCCGATTTCTTCGATGATGAACTTTTCATCCTGGCGCAACCTTTTCTTCGGGCCTCGTGTCCTTATCGAACTTTGGCTCGATGTGGAGGGCTAGAAAAGAAGAAAGAAGAGAGTTAATATGTGTACATACCAAAACAATCAATGCATCAATTAGCTATAGAGTCAGCACATGCTTAATTAATATATATTTATACCTGGCAAGACTCCGTTCGGTCACGGGAGTCGTCATCACATTGTCCTTCTTCCACCGGCAATCGGTCACCGGAGCCATCATAATCATGTGTTTCCTCCTCCATTATTGTATCACCGTAGTCTGCTTCTTCATCACCATGTCCTTCCAAATGACCATCGTAGTCGACGTCGATATACATTTCGACAACACCTCCGTCTGCGATTATGTCTCCCAACCCCTGTTCTGCTACCTCGTCTCGTCCTATCTCCATAGTTTCTGCGAATATTATGACATGGCAATTATGATACAAACATAGACCTAGCTAGCTAATCACAACAAGGAACCATATTAGTGGCCTCGACGCTTCTCTAGGGTTTGTGGTGGCCTCGGCGACCCTCGACCCCTCGACCCTCGAACCCTCAGCAACCCTTGACCACTCGGCTACATCGTCATCATCATCATCATCATCATCATCATCATCATATAATATACATGTAAAAAAGTTTTCATATATCACCATATATATCAACATCATCTAGTACAAAAAATTGACCCCTCGACCCTCGAACCCTCAGCGACCCTCGACCCCTTGGTGACCCTCGACCCTCTCTACCCTAGTTAGTTCCCGACCCTCGCCCCTCGAACCCTCGGCGACCCCTCCCCCCTCCTTTCTTCTGCTCTATTTTTTTCTTTTTTCCTCTTCTTATTTATTTCTCCTCGTCTTCCTCTCCTCTTCTTCTCCTTTTTCTTTTCCTTCTTCCTAAACTAAACATAAACTAAAATAATCCTAAAACTAATCGAAACTTCTCCTCCTCCTTTTTTTTCTTCTTCTTTTTTTCCATCCTAAAACTTTATGAACAAAATTACAACAGAAAAAACCATAAAAATTACATGAACAAAATAAAAATTCTATGAACAAAATTATAACAGAAAATAATCATAAAAATTCTATGAAAAAATGACAAAATCTTTGCATATGAAGATACAGACATTTGCATATTCTACAATAATATCACCAAAAAAAATATGAACAGAAAAAAATTCTAACTTTTGCATACATACATATATACATTATATATATGAAAACAATGATATGAACAAAAAAATTAATACACATTATATGAAGAAAAAAAATGAAAAAATGCCCTGAACAGCCGGGGCGGTGGCGGCTCACACCGGGGGCGGACGACGGGGGCAGGGGCTGGCATGGCGAGGGCAGGGGCGCGGTCCGGGGCAGGCGCCGGCGTGGCGAGGGTAGGGGCTGGAAAAAGGGGCGACGTGCGGACAATGACTGTGAGGCGGCGGACAGCGGGGGCGGGCCGGGGCGCAGGGGCGACGCGCGGACGGCGACGGTGGGGCGGCGGACGGTGGGGGCGGGCCGGGGCGTAGGGGCGCGGCCGGGCGCGCTCGACGGCGGCGGACGGCGACGGCGTGGGCGGCGGATGGCGTCGGGGTGGGCTCGGGGGCAGTGGACGGCGTCGACGTGGGCTCGCGGGCACGTGCGATGGCGACAGCGTTGAGGAGGTTGGGCGACAACTGGCGATGAATGTGAAAATTTCCTCAGTGCTGGTTATATAGCAACGGCTTTGGTCCCGGTTCGTGGCACCAACAGGGACCAATGCCCTCTTTAGTCCCAGTTGGTGCTACCAACCGGGACCAAAGGTCTCTTTTCAACAGCCCAAAGGGTGGGAAACTGGGACCTTTGGTCCCGGTTGGTGGCACTAACCGGGACTAAAGGGAGGCATTGGTCCCGGTTGGTGCCAAGAACCGGTACCAATGCACTCCTTTAGTCTCGGTTGGTGCTGCCAATCGGGACCAAAGGCCTTGCACAGCGGCTTGGTGGTGGGAGTTCAGTCCCACCTCGTTAGCTGAGAGAGAGTCACACCTGTTTATAAGGAGCGGTGCGCCTGAGCTGTCGAGCTCCTCTCTAAAGCAGGCTTACGGGCCAAACCTCTCTGTACATGCCTTTGGGCCTAGTGGGCCTGCTACGGGCCGCGGCATTTTTTTTTCACTTTTTTGTTTTGTTTTTTGCATTATTTTTTATTTTTTTTGCTTTTAGGTCACAAAAATTATAAACTTTCTGTTAGTGCCATTAGTTTTCAAATTTGATTTTTTTGAAATTTTTGTGAATCACAAGTTTGTGAATAACTTTACTATAAAAATAGATTTTTGAGTTATTCTTTTTCCTACTATTTAATATTACTATGTTTTATCATTATACTCAATTTGGTAATTTTAGGTTATTTTAAATATCTGATTTAATGAAAAATAGATTTTGTTATTTTAGTTTGCTATTAAAGTTTCCAAGAAAAAAATTCCTTATGAAAATTCTTTTTGCTTTTAATGTTTTGAACAGACAATTCTTAGATAATTTTAGTTGCATAAATTTTATATAATTTTAGATTCAAAAATACTAGAGGTTTATAAAAGCTTTTTAGTTGATTCCTTTTGCTTTTAGTTGCATAAATTCTTAGAAAATTCTTTTTGCTTTTAATGTTTTGAACAGAAACAAAAACTTTCAACCTTTTTTGAACTTATTTGAACTCCAGACTTTTTCTGTGTTCAAAATGGACCATTCAAAGCCACATAATCAATTATCAACCCTTTCTGACTTCATTTGTTATTTTTCATGCATTTACTTATTTGGTTGAGCTAAATGACCCTGAAATTGAAAAGCATTTCAAATGAACCCTAAAAAGGTTGAAAGTTAGCATGGCATCATCATTTCACCCACATGGCATGTGCTAAAAAATTGAGAGGGTTACGGCAAAAACTAGATGCACTTCGTGTAGAAAACTGACTATCTGTTTCGAGGTATCAGGGTTTTAGACGAAAGCTCATCTGTTACAAAGGGATTTCATTTTTTAACTTATTTGAACTACAGACTACTTCTGTGTTCAAAATGCACCATTACAAAGTGATATTCTAGATCAAAGGCATCATCACAATAGTTTTGCAGAGAAAGTCTTCACTTTTTCTTCGCTTGTGTCCTTTGCTTATTGCGCTGTAACCATGGATACTCTTCATCGTTTATCAGGGTGCTTGGGTCAACCTTGACTTTGAAGGGTGGAATTTCATGAAACTTTTCATAATCTTCGGAAATGTCTGTCTTGCCCTCCACTCCCACGATGTCTCTTTTTCCTGAAAGAACTATGTGGCGCTTTGGCTCATCGTATGATGTGTTCGCTTCCATATCTTTTCTTTTTCTGGTTTTTGTAGACATGTCCTTCACATAGAAAACCTGCGCCACATCATTGGCTAGGACGAACGGTTCGTCTGTGTACCCAAGATTGTTCATATCCACTGTTGTCATTCCGTAATCTGGGTCTACCTGTACCCCGCCTCCTGACAGATTGACCCATTTGCACTTAAACAAAGGGACCTTAAAATCATGTCCGTAGTCAAGTTCCCATATGTCCACTATGTAACCATAATATGTGTCCTTTCCCTTCTTGGTTGCTGCATCAAAGCGGACACCGCTGTTTTGGTTAGTGCTCTTTTGATCTTGGGCGATCGTGTAAAATGTATTCCCATTTATCTCGTATCCTTTGTAAGTCAATACAGTCGAAGATGGTCCCCTGGACAACGAGTACAACTCATCACAAACAGTGTTTTCACCTCTGAGACGTGTTTCCAACCAACTGCCGAAAGTCTTGATGTGTTCAGATGTAATCCAGTCGTCACACCGCTCCGGGTGTTTGGAGCGCAGATTGTTCTTGTGTTCAGCGACATACGGGGTCACCAGGGTAGAGTTCTGTAGAAATGTGTAGTGTGCTTCAGACCAAGAATGCCCGTCCCTGCATATTATTAACTCCCCTCCAAGCATGCCTTTCCCAGTCAGTCTCCCCTCATACCGCGATTTAGGGAGACCAATCTTCTTAAGGCCAGGAATGAAGTCAACACAAAACCCAATGACATCCTCTGTTTGATGGCCCATGGAGATGCTTCCTTCTGGCCTAGCACGGTTACGGCCATATTTCTGTAGGACTCCCATGAACCTCTCAAAGGGGAACATATTGTCTAGAAATACGAGGCCCAGAATGACAATCTCGTCAACTAGATGAACTAGGACGTGCGTCATGATATTTAAGAAGGATGGTGGGAACACCAGCTCGAAACTGACAAGACATTGTGCCACATCACTCCTTAGCCTTGGCATGATTTCTGGATCGATCATCTTCTAAGAGATTCCATTGAGGAATGCACATAGCTTCACAATGGCTAATCAGACATTTTCCGGTAGAAGCCCCCTCAGTGCAACCGGAAGTAGTTGCGTCATAATCACATGGCAGTCATGAGACTTTAGGTTCTGGAAATTTTTCTCTGCCATATTTATTATCCCCTTTATATTAGACGAGAAGCCAGACGGGACCTTCATACTGAGCAGGCATGCAAAGAAGATTTCCTTCTCTTCTTTGGTAAGAGCGTATCTGGCAGGACCATCATACTACTTTGGAGGCATTCCGTCTTTTTCGTGCAAACGTTGCAGGTCCTCTCGTGCCTCCGGTGTAGCATTTGTCTTCCCATACACGCCCAAGAAGCCTAGCAGGTTCACGCAAAGGTTCTTCGTCACGTGCATCATGTCGATTGAAGAGCGGACCTCTAGGTCTTTCCAGTACGGTAGGTCCTAAAATATATATTTCTTCTTCCACATGGGTGCGCGTCCCTCGGCGTCATTCGGAACAGATAGTCCGTCGGGACCCTTTCCAAAGATTACCTGTAAATCATTGACCATAGCAAGTACGTGATCACCGGAACGCATGGCGGGCTTCTTCCGGTGATCTGCCTCGCCTTTGAAGTGCTTGCCTTTCTTTCGACATTGATGGTTGGTTGGAAGAAATCGACGATGCCCCAGGTATATAGTTTATGTGTCATCTAAACAGTGCGTGCATGCGTGGTATCCCTTGTTTGTTTGTCCTGAAAGGTTACTAAGAGCTAGCCAATCATTGATGGTTACAAACAGCAACGCGTGTAGGTCAAATTCCTCCTGGTTGTCCTCATCCCACACACGTACACCTTGTCCATTCCATAGCTATAAAATTTCTTCAACTAATGGCCTTAGGTACGCAGCAATGTCGTTGCCGGCTTGCTTAGGGCCTTGGATGAGTATTGGCATCATAATGAACTTACGCTTCATGCACAACCAAGGAGGAAGGTTATAGATACATAGAGTCACGGGCCAGGTGCTGTGATTGCTACTCTGCTCCCCAAAAGGAATAATGACATCCACGCTTAAACCAAACCATATGTTCCTTGCATCACCTGCAAACTCCTGCCAGTACGTTCTCTCGATTTTTCTCCACTCCGACCCGTCAGCGGGTGCTCTCAACTTCATGTCTTTCTTACGGTCCTCTGCGTGCCATCGCATCAACTTGGCATGCTCTTTGTTTCTGAACAGACGTTTCAACCGTGGTATTATAGGAGCATACCACATCACTTGGGCAGGAACCTTCTTCCTTGGGCGCTCGCCGTCAACATCACCAGGGTCATCTCGTCTGATCTTATACCGCAAGGCACCGCATACCGGGCATGCGTTCAAATCCTCGTACGCACTGCGGTACAGGATGCAGTCATTAGGGCATGCATGTATCTTATGCACCTCCAATCCTAGAGGGCATACGAGATTCTTTGCTGCGTACGTACTGTCGGGCAATTCGTTATCCTTTGGAAGCTTCTTCTTCAATATTTTGAGTAGCTTCTCAAATCCTTTGTCAGGCACACCATTCTCTGCCTTCCACTGCAGCAATTCCAGTACGGTACCGAGCTTCGTGTTGCCATCTTCGCAATTGGGGTACAACCTTTTTTTGTAATCCTCCAACATGTGATCGAACTTCAGCTTCTCCTTTTCACTTTCGCACTATCTCATTGGATCAACAATGACCCGGCGGAGATCATCATCGGGCACAACATCGCCTGGTTCCTCTTGACCTTCAGCAGCTTCCCCCGTTGCAGCATCATCGTATTCCGAGGGCACATAGTTGTCTTCGTCCTCTTCTTCTTCATTGTCTTTCATCATAACCCTATTTCTCCGTTCTTCGTCCAAACATTATAGTGTGGCATGAAACCGTTATGAAGCAGGTGGGTGTGAAGGGTTTTTGAGTCGGAGTAAGAACTCGTATTCCCACAGATAGTGCATGGACAGCACATAAAACCATTCTGCTTGTTTGCCTTAGCCACTTCGAAAAAATTATGCATGCCATTAATGTACTCGGAGGTGCGTCTGTCACCGTACAACCATTGCCGGTTCATCTGCTTGCATTTATATATAATTAAGTGTCAAAAACCATTACTGTACATCATGGATACATTTCCACTCAAATTAATATAAGTTCATCATCACATTATATTCAAAGTACATGCATAGCTCACCACGGTGGTGCCGGCAACGAGATCGGCGCGGGCGATCGACGGCGGTGAAGACGGGGACGGGACGTGACGGACCGCTAAACCTAGCCAAATCTCGGAGAAAATGGAGCTTTGGGTTCGAGCTTCGAGAGGAGAAAGCTTAACTTGTGTGGCTCGGGCATTTCATCGAACACCTCATGTGCATATATATATATATATATGGGAGGTGAGCTAGAGCTCTCCACTCGCCGGCCAGAAAAAATAGAGCAGTGTGGACTGCTCTGCTCGCCGGCGATTGGGTATATATAGGCAACCAATTGGTCCCAGTTCGTTACAGAAACCGGGACAAAAGTGGGGCCTTTACTCCCGGTTCCAGCCACAAACCGGGACCAATGGGTGTGGGCTAGGAGCGAGGCCCATTGGTCCCGGTTCGTGCCTGGAACCGGGACAAATGGGTCCAGACCAACCGAGACAGATGCCCAACGAGGCCCGGCCGGCCCCCTGGGCAAACAAACCGGGACGTATGCCCCCATGGGTCCCGGTTCATGAGTGAACCGGGACTAATGGGCTTGCCAGGCCCGAACCAAAGCCCTGTTTTCTACTAGTGTAGCATATATATGAATGAACGGAGGGGGGAAAACGGACATCAGCTCAGTGGTATTTTCATGTGTCCGTCATTTTTTTGTGCCATTGGCATCAGCTTTGTGGTTACTAAGTGTGATGTTTTTGTTTAAAGTGTTTGATAGTGCGCCTGACAGGGTGTGTGTGTGT